>JAEQBH010002268.1:0-482702 GCA_016808115.1 Tetrastigma voinierianum | reverse complement strand
ATATCTAATCCATCCTAAGTCCAATTTTCTTCAATTCTTGATTAGATATAACTTTTGTTTAGGTACTTTTTTTTGAATGTACCATTCCAAGTTAACAAAAAAAAAAAAAAAAAGGAAAGTAAAGGAAAAGGATCCATTAAAAAAATTCAAGCTTGAAAAAAAAAAATTTCCATATAAGTTTATCATCATTCTAGTTGCCAGCAATCCAATCCCCTACCATAGTATAAAAATAAATAAATAAAGTCATTGGTTAACGCTACCAACCTGTCCTTGATAGGTTTTTGATTGAATTTACGGAAAAATCTGATTTGTTTTACTAGTTCCAAAAGAACCAGAAGAGAAATTTTGAGTGGAAAAAAGCAAGAGTGGTCAGATTATTAGAGTGAGAAAAAGCCAAATATATTGTGTGAAAACACGAGCGAACTGAGTGAATCAATCTTCGAGTAAAAACCTGTGATTGAGTGATTTGTGAGGTCCTACTTTTTTTTTTCTCTAACATTGTTTTTACAACACTATGTCAAACAACAACGCATCTAAAGGTGTGGCGGGAGGAGTTGACATGAAGTTCATTATGCAGGCCTTAACTAGCGAAGCACGGAGAATGTTTAGTATCAATGAACAATTCCATGAGAGGTCGAGCAAAGCTTCGAAAGACTATGAAACCCTTCTCCTGGCTGTGGCTAGGCGGAGGTACGCCAAGAAGAAAGGCACTGCAGACGAAGAAGAGTATGGATGGAGGAGACTTTGAAGATGAGAACGGTTATGATTCTGGTGTTAGTACTGTGGAGGTATGGGGGAGGCACAGAGAAGATGTGAATCAAGATACACTGGAAACATTAAGATGAAGATTCCATATTTCCAAGGTTAATGACCCGAGGCATATCTGAGCGGGAGAGGAAGGTAGAGTTGGTTTTTTATTGTCACCATTGTCTTAAATAAGAAGGTAGCTTGTCGCATATGGTTCTCGACTATAAATGTTACAAAGGGACCAATTAGTTTTGAATATGAGACTAAATAAGGAGCCACAAAGGGAAACACGGGAAGAGAGATGAAGGAGGTGATGCGAAGAGATTTGTTTCCAACTTACTACTATAGGAGTCAGACAACAAGTTGCAAAACTTGAGGCAAGACGACTCATAGTGTGGAGGAGCATTATATGAGATATAATAAGTACTTGTATAAATTTTGAAAAAGACGAGAGGCTACAATGGCGAGGTTTAGCAGGTTAAAAACAAACATATTCAAAATGTGGTGGAATTCAAAATATCATTTAGAGTTGATGATACGGTGCATATGGCTATCAAGATTGAGAATCAAGGAAGAGTGATGGACAAAAGCAACACACGTTTCGAACCTACCCAAGCTCATCCACTTGGAAGTCTAATCAATGGAGGAAGGAAGATAAGCCACTAATTCAAGCCCAAATGTACGTAAAACAAGATGACCAAATTAAGGAAATCAAGGTAAATCCGATTCTTTCACTAATCAGATCAAGCACTGCTTTAAATGCCAAGGTAGGGCCAGTATAAAGTCATCAACAACAAAGAGTTATAGTGATGAAAGACAATGGTGAGATTGAAACATACCATGAACTCCGACAGATTCTATGCTAACCTTAGAGGATGCAAAGATGATGAGGAATGTTTCGCCTAAGGAGAATTATTATCACAGGAGGGCTTCAAGGTGCAAGCCAAGGAAGAGATCTAGGTGCAACGAGATAACATTTTTTCACACTAGGTACCATGTCCAAACAAGGTGCATGTAGTGTGATCATTGGTGGTGGAATTGCACTATCAAAAACTGGCACCACCATGGTGGAGAAATTAGGGTCACAACAAGTACGCACTTCTAATTTCATATAGGTTGCAATGGTTGAATGATATCGGGAATCAGGTTGATTAGTACTCAAAAAGTGCTATTTTGAACCTTGTTTATTTAAGGTTTTGATCACTTTTCGTGTATTAATCAGCGTAATTAACCCGATTTGCACATTAAGGTCCCTGCTATTCTACTAATCGCATTTTGTGGCTAATTTTGTAGTTTTTGCAAGATAATCAGGCCAAAATTATCGAGTCGATTCAAACATGAAGAACCCGAGTTGAACTCATCGCATCGATCCTGTATGAAAGAAGAGCAAAGTGAAGAAAATGGAGCACCGGCAGAATGCTTCTTACACGACTGCTCATCATGCAGACCGGTTTACAATTCAAATACTATTCATTCACACCTTGAATTTCTCGCTGCCCGTTTTGCTTTTGTCTCTTTTGTTTTCTTTCTTTTCAGCTTCATTGTAATAGGTTTTGCAATGTTATTTTTAATTTTAAAGGGCTTTGACTACAAATCCTCAAGACCAGATTAATCGAGAGAGGGATTGCTTAATTATCAGAAGTTTCTTTTCAGAGAAGCTTTCACCTTCTCCCCGTGTTTTTCTACTTTCTCATTTTCCTTTCTCGGTTGCCAACACCTTTCGAGGATGACAACTGGAGGATGAGTGGCTAAACCTCTCTTCTTGGAGGGAAGGCTATCATGTGGATCAAGGCAACCGAGGGTTTTTCCATGTTTTAACTATATATTTTCTACCATTTATGGTTTCATTTAACGAGTTTTAACTTTCGTTGCTTTGAATGATCAATATTTGATGTTTCTTGGGTTCCTTGGATGCTTATCTTTAGATCCATTGACACCCATTAGTTACCATCTATGGGTTATTAAAAGGCGATTCAAGGATATTTTTATTTTCTCCAAATTTTAGGTTTGATCCCTTCATCATCAGAACGCAAGACAAAGTTTCTAGGTTCATCAGATACTTATTGTTAGATACAAAGGAGATCACAGTTATCATTTATTAGATGTTGGAAAGGAGTCAAGGTGATGTTATTCATCATTCCAATTATCAATGGGAGGCAATAACAATTTTCAAAGATAATATTTAGTAGTCAAGCATAAGAATATATGAACTGGTTTGGGAGATGACTGTATGTCATCCTCCCCAACGCGAGGAAAAGACCCTGGAGAACCTCAGTTGCCCCAGGACCCCAGCCCCAGTGACCTAACACTACAAGGAATTCTATTTTACATTTTTTACTTACTTCATTTTTAATCTGCAAATCGCCAACTCTGTTTTTACGAAAACCCCCAAATCCAAATTGAATTCACCATTTTGGCCTTCACTGTAAATCATTTGTGCGAAGAAAACCCATCCTTGTGTTGGAACCTAGAGTCACTATACTGTAGTAGCTCTGCTACAGCAGTAGGATTTAGGATATAAATTTTGTTGATTCTGATACACCTACTATGGTATGAATCATGGGTGCAAAAGAAAGTGCTCTTGTCATTTTCAATCGGGAAGTATCATGATGAGGTTCTTTAGATGTTGTCCCTATGTATGCTTCTACATCTTATTAAGCTGGCTCGAAATTTGATAAGAGAGGCAACCATGAAAGTTTTAAGAATCATTTAGCTTCATGAAAGACAAGAATCCATAACCTTGTAACACACCAAACAAGTGTATGAAGATCATGAGGTTGGGCAAGAGTGTGATTAAAAAAAGAATGAAAAAGAGAGTGAACAAAAGAAAAAGAATGGAAAAGAGAGTGAAAAAAAAAAAGGTGTGAAAAAGAGAGTGAAAGAAAAAAAGACCAGGAAGTGAACTATGAAAAAGGAGGGGAAACAAAAAGAAAGGAAACTCTTTACTAAAGATATGGAGCCAAGAGTGCTTTTATTCTAACAAGCCTATGTTTGTACTTTTGTACAAGGAGACGCTTTTGAACAATAACGATCTTGATTCTTCTTTGTCTAGTGTTGTTTCTTCCTTGTTACAGGAGTTCAAGTATGTAATCCCCAGGATGATCCCCATGGTTTGCCACCAGCTTTATGACAAAAGAGCCTAAAGCCAAGTGGAGGAATTGGATTAGTCCATGTGTTCCATATGTATTACTTGAAACCAAAAAGGATGGACCGTAGAGGATGTGTTTTTATTTTCATGCCATCAACAATATTATGGTTATGATTCGAGGACGAATCTTTTCGAGGAAGGGGGGAATGATGAGAATCAAAGCACAAAGGATCCGTGATACCAGCTTCTACTACAAATATTGGGAATTCAATCTTAATTATGGAAAATTCATATTCGGGAGGTCATGGAAACCCTGAGACACCTAATATTTCCCCATTTCCAAGTGTTTTGAGTTTACATTATTTCGATTTGGAATTATTTTATTTTAGAAAGATTTATTCTCCAAGTCAAAGTAGAAGTTGCTTTTTATTGAATTTAGAAAGTTTGTTTTATAGTCAAATAGAAGTTGCTATTTCTTTTGTTATTAGAAAAGATTTACTTTTATTTGGTGATGATTTGTTCTCATTTGTCGCTATTTCGAGTCGATTTGCCTTTGATTGCTCTATCACGTTATTTCGAGCTGATTTGGTGCTGATTTATTCTTGATATGCGGTTGATTTGATTACTAAGCCTTATCCTAGAATTATCTAGTTTCCTTTTTAGTTTTTGCAAATATTTACTTTCCTTGTAATGTAATATTTACTTCTATTCTTCATGTTTTGCCTATTTAAAGGTCGTTATATCTACATTCATGTTTTAAGCATTTATAAAATCGAGAGTTTAAATTTATCTGTTCTTAAAAGAACTCTTTGAACTTACTTCCTCTCCTGCTATTCCGTGGCGTTCATCAAGACTTCTTATCAATCGCATTCCATCACCGATTGTGGTGTCCTCACATACCAAGGTTCTGCTTCTCTATACACCCGGCCGAGGTCTCTCCATCCAAGCCAAATACTAGAGCCGTTTTCCTAACTAATTCGATCACGGGTCTCCCCACAAGCTGACTGTGGTTCGTATAAGAGATGTCATTGATTTTAAGATATGCAACATAGTATTATTCATATATCTTTATCTCTACAAGGATAGCAATCTATGTAGATAAGAGATAAATATATATGAATAATAACTCTCTATACCTTGTTATATGCAAAAATCCAATGACTTTCACACCTCACTACTACACAACTCTTCTTCCCTATGGCCTTACTTGTTTAACGATACTAAGCACAAGCAATATCAGAGATACTCATTGTATAGAATTCTCACACATAAAAGGTTTTGAGAGAAATATTCAAACTTTCATTAAAAACACTCTTATCTTACAAAGAAAGCTTCCTTAAGGAAAACTTAGAAGCTCATTACAAAGATTACAAAACCTTATATATATGCATAAGGTCATTGGATTTTCTGCATATAACAAGGTATATAGAGATATTACTATATATCTTATCTCTATCTTCGATTGCTATTGTTGCATTATTGATAATCGCTTTTTTAGTCCGTTGTTTACCCTTCATGAGATTGTAGCTTACAATGAATGGTATCAAAGCCAATATTATCAAAACTAACTCATAATAACCAAAATTGATAGTAATATTAAAATTGATAAATCATCTTGGTGATAATAAACCATATAATGGGTGATAATACACTCAAAAGTTGAAAAATAAAGAATTGTGGATATCAAAGTTTCATATAAATTCTTATCGATATTTATTTGACATAGTTGAAGTAATAGTTGTATAAGAAACTGTTTATACAAATGTAGATAATACATGTTGAAAATAGTGATATACGTAGTGTATTAAAAATAGTGATTTAGGTAGTCTATTGTTCCTGAGGAATAAGGGACCATCCGTTGATTTGTTAGTTTAAGGCTTGTAGGTTTCATCTCAACAGGAGAATGTTCGTACTTCGTGTGACAGCCTCAAATCGAGGTCCTGCTGATAACCCGTCAACTCCGCGGAATTTCGTGGATTTCAGTGATCCGATACCACATTGTTGTGTCCTATTTATAGGATCCATATTTTCAAAAATCTAAGAGTCTCCCTTTGTTCGAGGAGCCACTCTAACATACAACTCGTATAATAAGATAATCATAACTCCATCGCAAGGTCTCAATGTATAGTAAATGACTTCTGTGACATGGCCCATCTCCATTCATATCCCCAATATACAACTGAGTATTACAATAACCCAGCAAGAGTTTATTACAACACCCATACGTAATACATATTAAAACTAGCTTCGTTTCTAATATAGCTTATTCGCATCACCTCAATAGGTCCCTTATCATCGGGGACCCATCTCATATCCACATTAAATCAAATATAAATGAAATGTAGCTTAATTACAAATTATATGTCACACCCCACCCTTACTATCGGCAGGTGTTTCGCCATCTACTGTGAAATCCCCACTGCTACCTCTAACGACTAGAAAATCCTCGTGATGCTGGTCGTATCGCTTGTTTCAATCTCTTATAATTTTTTTCTTTTCTAAACTATGATTTTATAAAATTTTGAAGAAGATAATACTGTGATATAGGACATGTCCCAAATCTCGTATACACAATTCTTACACTATTTCAAATATGGCAACCAACAACATCTCTTCAAAAGAGCCTCAAGCTCTACTACATTTCACACAAAACCACCTTATGTACATACATATATTCCTTTATACAAATTCAAAGTATTTTCTTACAAGTGATTATTAATACACAAAGCATCGATACTAAAGTCGAGAACTTATTTTGCTCCCAAATGGGTCTCATATTTGTACTGGAAAATAGTTTTTAAAACAAGAAAATAATGAGCTAAACGAGCTCAAGAGTGTATGCTTTATAAAGGATTTCTTTTCTCTAAAATATCTCAAACGATAAAATCCTCTTTACAAGATATTTTCCTTAAATCTATTATTTTCTTAAAAAGTTTCTAAAACTTCTTTTCATACTTGCTTGCTTGCTTTGTTTAATTTTCTTTAAAGTTTCCAAAACTTTTATACTTGTCGCTTTGAAAGCTTACAAACTCAAAATCTCGCTTTAAAAAGTCAAACTTTTCTCAAACACGGTTTCGCTCAATCACGCTTTGAAATAAAACTGAGCTCGGGGCTCAACCGCTTGCTTTAAATCTAAACGGAGCCCGGGCTCAACCGCTTGTTTTGAATAAAACTGAGTTCTGCTCAACCGTCATTTTTAAAACAAACACGGAACCTGGCTCAACCGTGCACCAAATGTCGATTTTCAAAACCGTATAAAACATTCTTATAAATCATCAAAATCACTAGAGGTCTTTGGTGACGCCTCAACCCAGACCACATGGGGTGTCGTTTAGGTGCCATAATTTCTGGACTGGACTCTTCAATCTTTTCTTCTCAGAGCCGACACTCAGACCCATGGTTTTCAACTATATGCACAATTCTCTTAATAAAAATCTTATATATATATTTATACATACCACTCATAGTGGTATTCTATGTTCAGAGCACTGAAATCCATTACTCAATAAACAAAGCTTATACTCTATCCAAAATATGGTGAGATCATGGGCTAAAGTATATGGAGCACCTATCTCCGAGTTGGCCCGCTTCGCGATGGGAGGTCTTATTGCCACATCCCACTTTATAGTCGGATCAGCTTAGGGGAATGGGTAGGCTTGGCACATCAAAACCAGAGTGCCTGTGTCCCATAATTTCTACTTAAAACTGCAGCAAGACCTATTCGCTTCTCATAACAAATGACAAACCAGTATTCGCAATATCAATCTAAAATCTACTAATAGCTAACTCCAAAAACTTGCATCATGATATTATCTCACTAATATAACAAATAGACTCCGTGGTCATCCACTAACAAAACGACCTCAATGCTCATCAAAATATTAATGTTGTCTCATCAAAAGCAAAATTTATCCAACTCAACTATTCAAAATTTATCAATTTAACTACATCTAATTACACTTCTCTAGAAACTCTAGACTCATTCACCAAATAAAACAAAATATAATCCATTACATGTTTCAAATAGAATCCATGGTTAAGAATGTCTCATTCTCCTTTCTCCTGCCTACTCCTAAAAGGAGGAAATCACTGGGTGAGATAACCCCGTGAGTAAAGATATATCACCACTGTATGCCAGGTACTCAAGGCCACTCACTACACTGGCTATGCTCAAACAATAAATCACCATTCAGGTTATGCAACAAATAACTAATATGAACAACAACATTAAAAGAGATTTGTAGGTTTGAAGATAAATAGAATAATATTTCATAGAATCCGTACATTCCTTTTAACTTTATACTGAATCCGTGACACCTTCTTTTAACTTCTATAACGAACTGCACATCTTTAACTTTAGTACCTGATTCGCACATTCCAACTCAAAGATCCGGGAACGGGCCGGTTCTACGCCTAGAGTTTTACCATCTTCTCTCTAGGCATCGGGCCATTTCGCACCGCAGGGTACCATGTACATAGCCCGATGACCTCCCCACCAGCTAGGCTTTCTTCGTGATTCATACCATCAAATGACATTAATGACATAGTTACACCATCATGATCAATGCAGGTATAAACAAGAGATAAATACCAAATACAATAAGAGTTAGCTGAACCGTGCTCTTATGAATATTCATCAGACACGTGACTTGGTATATGACACCCCAATTTAATGAGTGCTCAAGAATAAGGGTCTTAATCATAGTCAATTACTACGATCAAGTTAAACAATGAAAACACCGCTATACATTTCGAAGGTGTAAGTACGATGATATAAATTTACTCACCTCCCTATTAGTCCGTGCTCAGCTAGCTATTCAATCTCGAACGCGGTGAGCCTTCTCAATCCCCGCTTGAGACTAAGTGGCTTAGTCCTCGCCTCAATGAAAAGATTCTGCAGAATTTGTTCTTCAAACCCTGACCGTGCCGACGCCCTCCAAATTCTACCATTCGAGAGAAACTCCAAAGAAGAATAGAAATATTTCTCTTCTTATTCCAATTTATACTAGGTATCTATTAGGAAATTTTACTCTTTACTCCTCTCTTTCATTAAATTAATTAATTCATTACTAATCGAATTACCATTATTATTTCTATAACGCTCTTTTCATTAAGGTAAATAATTAATTACTATTCAATTACCATTATTATTTCTCATAACGCTCTTCATTAAGGTAATAATAATTATTACTAAATATTTTCATAACGTCTTTTTCATTTAATTGAGAAAAAATTCCTAAAAATTATTAAATTCATGATGGACCCTTTAAAACACCTAAAACTTAAATTCCATGAAAATCATTTAAAAAAATGTCTGGGTGCCACTGTCTCTATCCTTATCTTCGCTTCTCGTACCTACACGTATTAAAACCTCGTGCTGCTTTACGCTAGTGGGAACATATACGGTGGATTCACTTAAAGGTCTATGATCGCCTCAACAAATACACTTTATCTTATCATTTTCATATAACGTATACCTCTATCATGTGACGCTTGACACATAACCTTTCATATCATTTATTTCTTATTCTTAAGACTTATCATTTGATCTATTCTTCTTCTAATGCCTCAAGGCTATATATCCTATTCTCGTATGTCATATTCTGGTGATATACATGGTTTACTTTCATGGTTATATACTGTTACCAGTTGTTATGTTTTATTTTCATGCATCGTTATCATGTAATTGCTATCATATACGATTCATGTAATCAAGCCATGTACCGTCTATGTACTCATTTTCATATATTGCTCTTCTTCATATACTTTCATATTACTTTCATATGTAATCGTACTTGTTCATATACTTTTCAGGTACGCACTTTGTACTCCTTCCATATACTCGTATTCATATTAATTCTTATATATTTTTTATATATCATGTCGATCAGATAATCTCATGTTATTAAAATTTATCATCACATAGCAAATATGGCTTCGATCATATAATATCTTCTTCACATGTCATATGTAAATTCATTTGTTTTATGTTTCATGTCCGCATAAACTTAAAAGGATAAAGGGAACTATATAATCTCATACAGCCAGATTAATCATATATTAAACAAGTTGGTCTATATATCCTGGAAACATAAGGCCAAGATTACGAGAGACGAGAAAGTTCTACCATCTATAAGGGCCCGAAGGCGCTGTAATGGATCTAAACTGGGCTAACTCGACTGTAAGAGGTCATGACTTATCCTCAATAGCATGCCAATCTATCCTCTACTGTGTTCTAAAGGCATAATCCATTTTATTATATTTTTTCAGACATATCTCATATCTACATGAATAATCGTTGTTATCATGTATGTCGATGAGATATACACTATTATTTATTTCGTCTGTAATTTCTTCACATATTTCTTAGTTTCGTACTATTGTTCTCATTTCCTTACAATAATGCATATTCTATCTTTTCTATCATTTAGTTTTGTCTTCAATCATATGTAATCCTATCATATATCATGAATGCATCTATGCACTCTTATATTCATATATATTCATATATATATATCTTATCTATTCATATCCCTTTATATCATTTATAATTAAGTATCCTTATAGCTTTGTCATGATTTAGCTATTCATGTACTTTCTATACTTATCATGTATGCTTACTCATTCATGTGGTTCTATCATGTTCCATCTATTCGTTGTGACAATCATATACTCTATATTCATATCACGCCCTCTACTCACATCTTATATCTGCTAACTTATATCTTCAGCGTACTTTTATCTGACTATCATATCTTATGACCTATACCTATACATTCCTATACTTGTATGTTTTTCTTGTTCTTATCCACTACCCATTCTAGAGTACGTACTGCACTCTTCCTTTGGATACTCTTAGTACTTTTCTTATATATACCCTTTTATATATCAAATCTACATGTATTGCATTTCTTGTTCATATTCACATCCTTTCTACCATGTATTCCAATTAACTTAACCAAGCGATTAGTACACTCAGTACAACAAATCTAATTTTCAGACAAGATATGGGTTAGATTCTAGACTCGATGAGCTTTCCATCGAATCCAAGAATACCTGCTAACGGAGTCCTAACGAATGAGTTATGCAAATTGCAAGCCATGGAAAACTGCAACTTGCAGCACTGAGTAGCGGCAGCTACTGCTCCTTGTCATTTTCAGGTGTATTATAAGATCAATATTGTATCAAGCTATATATGGATGGATTCTAGACTCAAAGGGCTTTCCATAGAGTCCAAGAACACCCAAAACGGAGTCCTAACGAAGGAGTTATGCAAATTGCAAGCCATGAAGAAAATCAGCAACTTGCAGCTGTAGCAGTAGCAGCAGCAGCTACTGTATTTTGTCATTTTCAGGTGTATTATAAGCTCAATATTGTATCAAGATATATATGGATGGGATTCTAAACTCAGCGATTTAAGTAGAGTTCAAGAACACCCAAAACGGAGACTCCAACGAAGGAGTTATGCAAATCAAAAGCAAAGGAAGAAAATCAGAAATTGCAGCACCTGAAGTAGCAGCAGCTACTGTCTTTTGTCGCCAGGTATTATAGGCTCACATTGTATCAGATATATGGATGGATTCTAGACTCAAAGGGGCTTTCCATAGAGTCCAAAGAACACCCAAACGGAGTCCTGAATTCTAAGGAGTTATAAATTGCAAGCCATGAAGAAAATCAGCAAACTTGCAGCACTCCGCAATAGCAGCAGCAGCTACTGTCTTTTTGTCATTTTCGGACCCATTATAAGCTCAAGATTGTATCAGGATAGTATTGATGGATTCTAGACTCAAAGGGTTTACAGAGTCCTAGAACACCCAAACGGAGTCCTAACGAAGGAAAGCATGCAAGTTGCAAGCCGAAGAAAATCAGCAACTTGCAGCACCTGCAATAGCAGCAGCAGCTACCGTCTTTTGTCATTTTCGGACTTATTATAAGCTCAATATTGTATCAAGCTATATATGGATGGATTCTATACTCAAAGGGCTTTCCATAGAGTCCTAGAACACCCAAACTAAGTCCTAACGAAGGAGCATGTGTGTTGCAAGCTGAAGAAATCAGCAACTTGCAGTACCGTAATATGAAGATTGCCATCGTTTTTGTCATTTTGACTTATTATAAGCTCAATATGGCATTAAATATGCCAAACACGATAAAAACCATCCTACACCAATCCCCAAATCACCCCAAAAGTAGAATAAACCAAACTTCCATATCCATACTAATTCTACAATCCATCCACAAAAGGAAGATTCCATAATCCTAACAAGCACTCACTCTAACACCCCAAATCTAGCTTAACGAGGATTCCATATAAAAGTCCACAATTTCACACTAACCCATAACCATCCATACAAATCATACATAAATTCTAATTTCCATACCAAACCATACTAAACTCTAACAAAGTCCATACAAAGCTATACCAAGTTCCATACACAAAACCAAAACCACAAATCAAAGAGGGAAGAACCCTATACCAAGGTACAAATCCTATAACTCCACACATATTCTATATAAAACCAAGGACTTACAAATTCCATACAAGAATCCATACCAAACTCCAAAGATCCATACAAGCTCTACTTATCACATTCCGTGTTCATGTTCATGTTTCATGCTCATTCCCATATGGTATCATATACTTATACAAGATGATGTCTATGGTCTGGCATTATCATTCATATATTCTTATTCCTTTATGAATCTACTTTACTCAGAAATTGGAATCATTTCAATTGAAGCATCCAAACTACAAAGTTATGACATTTTCATGTCAACTAGTCGGTTTAACGATTTTATCTTAGGGACAGTTTGTAATATTATTCATTTTCCAGTGCCTACTCTCCATATTTAACACTGGTTCTTTTGTAATTTTTTAAATCTATGCGCAAGTGCCTCCTCCAACTGAATCACCCAAATCGAGCACCGAATCCTGCCACGTCCAACAAACTCGACTACTTCTATGATCAAAATCAGAATTTGGCTTCTGTACATGGCCCCACTCCTTGAGTGAATTTCAAATACGAGAAGAATTTTAATAAAATCTATTTGAGGATGTTTGTTCTCTTGAAGTCTATTTTGAATCCAGAAACTTGAATCACTAAATCGATTAGAAATGAGCAGGTTATGGCTAAAATAATTTAAACCTGGTTGAAACAGTAAAAATTGCAGTATCACATGTACCGTACACCCACCTGCATCAGTACACGGTTTGAATTTTCCAATGTGGGCTTTTCTGCACTCTTTTTCCATATTTTCTACCCAATTCAACTCTATACTTATCTTACACCTCAAAACTACATCAAATTCATCTTATAATCTCAATTTTACTCAATTCATCTTTCATTACTCATCTTTCTTCAAAACTTTTCCATGAATTTATCCCAAAACTATCTCCCAGCTGTACATGACCTATACCAAACTTAAATATGATGATTAGTTAGCTGTTCTAAACCCTAACTCAATTACTCCTCAATTAACCCATGAATCCAAATTTAAAAGAGGATTCATAACTATCTTGTACCATATGGGGCCTTACCAACCCTAATATCACATTCAAGTTAGGATGAAACTTAACAAACCCTAGATTCGGGAACTCCTAAACTTTTCTAGAATCCCATACAAAATCCATATGATCCACAATAGAATCCTATAATGACAGCTGAAACAGGGTATAAATGTACGCCTATGTGCGCAAGTGCACGCTACGCCTCAAGTAATAAGTAAAGAGTACCAATGGTACGGATACGATCCTCTGGGATAGGTGAGCTGACCATGTAAGAGATTTACTTTTCAACATTATCCGAATGTATGTATTGTGTATAAGCACAATGTCAAAAGTAAAATAACAAACTAACTGGAAGAATTACTATGTGATGGGGACTATGGTCATGTCTCCCATTAATTTCAATGGATTATTTCTAAAGGTGATATTATTCTGGCTCGTTACGACGGTTTATTAAGTAATATCTTATTTAAGAGATACCTCCTCTCGAGGTGCATTCGCCTATTTCACAGTAGAATTGAGTCTATCTCTACTCCCAACTCCAGACTCGAAATGCTTAAATGTTTTAACCTTAATTGCCACCTGACTTAAAATATCTCTATTTACCGAATCAACCAGGTCGCTTCTACTATATCCCTAGGTATCCTCATCTCTCGAATCTCTGATCTCTAGTATGATCATACTTCACGCCGCCAAACATTACCATGTAATTGATCCACGATGTAAATCGACATAATGAATCATAACTCAATGAATAACATAAATTAATAAACTTTAATCCATTCAAACGTGATGTGGTTCAACAATACTTGTGTATAGATCTGTAACATAATGACCAAGAAAATACCAATATGTGATATCATAAACATCGCCCACAACCAAAACAGCGGAAAGGCAAATCACGTTCGTCTTCGATCGACAAGTCACTCCCCGCCCGATTTCATTGCCCCGATTCGCACCATTCCCCGATGCCTTCAACCGCTGCCCATTTGCTTTAACGTCGAAAGCGTATCCGCCCACGTCATGACGCCGAGGGCGTCGCGACGCCACCGCTTGTCGACTTTACATTGTTGACTCAACGCCGCGACGCTGGGACGCCACGACGCAGGGACGCCGCGACGCTGACGCCGCTGACCTGTCACCCATCCTTCCTCGCATCGCCTCCCGCCGCTTCCAAAATCAGTCAAAAGCTCTTCCTTTTCACCCATTTCACCTGCATACACACCAATCACCAAATCAGGTATCCAACCACAAAAACTACGACATTACATAAATAAAACATGAAAACGAAGACCGAAAGGGCATAACTGAAAGTGTTCAGACACCATCACACTCCTGGGGTCCTAGCTTTCCCGTCATCCCCAAGCAAGAATGGGACTTCTAAAATAGAAAACACACCCTGCTGCATTCAGAGTCTAACACTAAGATATGATGCACACGCCGATAAGTAGGAGATCAAATCGACCCACTCACACTACTGCCATTTTGTCAAGTTCACGTGATACACACAGTGTTCGACTTCTAAGAATTAGGTCAAATAGTGAAAAGTGATCTCAGCGCCTCAACCTCCAAGGTATTCAATAACCTTCCCATGACCCATTATACGAATAAATGACCTCTAGTGTATACTTAGGTTCCGACACCCCCAAACTTGAGCTCAACTTGCCTAGTTGGGAAAAACTAACTACGAAAGGATAGGAACACACCGTTTTCATTCCTAACCATACCTACTTATAACAGCGAACAAAACTAGTGCCCGTAAGTTCATGCTATGTTCTTGTAAATGCATCAGCCAGACTCCCACCAAATAGAAAGAGTACACTGGCATTCAGTTCCCTCGAACTTCACTCGAACAATTAACTAAACCTAAGGGCCCTAAGTCGTGAGACTTACCTCATTCCCCGTAACTTACAGCTGAAGTCACGACCCAGCCGCTGCCTGGTGGCATTGTGGGCTTTGAAAGGCCCTGACCGTGGTCCTGGATTCCGATTGGAAGTTCCCACTTATTCTAATTCACAAGCCTATATATATATATATATATTTTTTTTTTTTTTCTTGTCTTCACTTTTCTATTGTTCATTTTAGGCTCGAAGGCAACCTTCTTTATTCACTTCGTGTCCCATCTCTTCGTATTTAGAGACTCCTAAGGCTCATAGAACTTAGTAGTCGGGTCTCGGCCCCTATGTGCATACTCCCTAAGGTCATTATGTGTGAGTGTGGTAGGTCTTTGAAAATTAGCTTGATCACCCATGGTTCACCGAGCCTCCTACCTATTCAACCTATTTACCGAACATCGAACATCATATGCATACGTTCTACCATGTCAATAGCTGATTCGGTCCAGAAGTGATCTTCGACTCTCAACATGGCAATACATACACATCCACCACATTAGAAACTATTAAGATATAGAAACTACCTAACACAAACACAAATGTAAATTTAACACATGACTCATCAATTTAAAAATGAAAAGTAATCTAAACTAAACGGAAACACAAACTATCATGTCAGAATTAAACAAACTACTACATAAATATGAAAATCAAAATAATATTAATTCAATCTAACTACCACTCACACCCCCCAAACAAACATCCAGCTTCACCGGGCAAGAAAATACCAATAAAGCGGTGAAGAGAACTCCCCTGCGATCACCGCGCAGGCGTGGGCGCGGGCGTGTGGGTGAAGCCGCGCCGGGCCCGGGCGGGATCGCTCCGCCACAAGGCCTGGACGCCAACACCGTCCGCATATTAGTCAAGTGCCTCCAAGGTCCTGCGAGGAGGGACTCCTGCGTTTCGGTCTCGCCCCAATGCATCAAAGCGCCAAAGAAGTGAGGAGCACCGCCCCGAGGTCGGGTGAGGGACGAGGGAGCCGCCAGTTGGCCGGGTGGGGGTGGGAGGTGGATGTGACGAGGATCACAACGCCTCGGGATCGCCAGAGTCCAAAATTCAGCCTGATAGCCGCGAAGCTTCTCGTCCCGTCACCGAGGCCTGGGCGGCCGAGTCAGAGATCTTCGTGCCGTGGGCACACCCGCATTCTTAACCGATATGGCCTTGATAGGGTGTGTGCCGACGCCACAGTTACGTAGGGCACTCGCCTGCTCGCATGTCAAAATGAGTGGGGCGGTGCCTCACCATCTTGGGGCTGCCTTAAGTATGGAGGATAGTGATCCCTTCTATAACTCGCCACATCAAGAGGTATATCCCCTGGATGATGGCATAGCTGAGTGGCACGCCGCTGTCACTTCACACATGTTCACGTCGGAATAAGACGCGACGTGATGAAGTGATGCCAGACCTTCTGGATATAGCTGCTGCCGGGCTCGGCGCGGGACTACACGTCTCTCACTATTGATTTTCCACTCACCCCGGTCATTAGTCAACACCCGAATGATCTCGGGGTAGTCGGTGGTGCCTGTAGAGTCGATCAACCCGCCTTCGAGGGAACATGGGCAAGATCATAAGTGATTGATCGACCAGATCAAGTCGACCAAAACACCCCTCACTCAAACCTTCGACGCACGGAGGCAGATTACGTGAATCTCGCAGACCACACTCATCGCAATGATGAGGTTGGCAAAGTGCTCAAGATCCTCAGCCGCACCTTCTTGCGAAAATCATCAAAGGTGGTGGAAACTCCTTTCCTTACCTAACTAACTGTTTACAATGAGGTCAACTTATTCACACTTCATTCACGAACCGTGTGACATCGTGAATTAGCCTATCCTCACCGTCCCGACTCCCGCTGGTAGGCAAACTCTCCATCTTTCCTGTACATAGGTAAACCACCCAGAGTCCCTAGAAGGGCAATGAACTCAAAGGTACTGTTATTGGTACTCCAGTCACAGCAATATGCCGAACACCTGCTGCTGGGCACTATACACCCTAAGGCCAAAGGAGCCAATCGAACAAAGCACAATCGCCCAAGGACGTGGGACACACCTAACTACCCTAAACTGCATCAAACTAGACCCAAGGAGGATGACTAGATTGAAGGAGGCGGGACACCTACGCACAAAGGCGGAGAAGGTAAGCCCATGACATTACGGGGTGTGGGATGGTGAGAATGTGCATGTGGTGGTATGGTGTCGTGAGATGGTGTCTAATGCAAAACACCGACCCGACCGGCAAGGGATTCCTAAGAAGGGCCTGAGTGGTTTGATAAGGTGGAGGTTAGAAGGTTCGTGCAAAACAGTAGGTACATCAACAAACGGCGGGTTTCGCCTTAAATGTGGCAACGTCGCTGACGTTTCGGCAACGCGACGCTCCGCAGAGGATATTTGCTAACGCTGACGTTGGAAGGCAACGCCGCGACGCTCCAGAGATCGCCAAAACCAACGCCGTGACGTTTCCATACTCACGCCGCGACGCTCTAGAGGAATTAAAATCGACGCCGCGACGCCGGGTAACGAACGCCGCGACGCTCCGCAGGATTGTAATAACTTCAACGCCGCAACGGATATCAACGTCGATCGCATGCGAGATGGTGAAAATCAACGTCATGACGTTGATATAAACGCTGACGCTCCGCAGGCGTAACTCGACGCCGCGACGCCGGAAGCCAACGTCGACGCTACGTAGAAGGCTTGAAATGTACAAAATCACCAATCTGGCCTAAGATTAAAGGAAACCTCCTCATGCAATTGACTTTCCTCGACTTTTCTTCGTGCATCGACATAAACGGATCCTCTCCCCAGCATTCCTCAAGCCATGCAGTCCCGGAAGTAAACAACCACAAAGAACTTGACTCCAATACAGACAACACAGTTAGAAACCAACCTAACTTAAAGCGTAAATGACTAAAAATCAAGACAAAAATGAAAATTGCATTGAAATAAACTTGGGTCGCTTCTCCCAAGAAGCATCATGTTTAACGTCAGTTAGGCTCGATCGCCTATCTCAAAATGCTCTGGGACCCAGCTCTTATGATCTCAGTCAAAGACTTCATCCGATACTTGGCCAAAGGAATGATCTGCTTATATGCATGGAAATCGCCTCCGAAATACGGCTTCAACTGCAAGTGGTGACCGTGAATGCCCTTCTCAGATGTGTAACTTTGGCCCGCCATGTGCAGCACCTTTGGTCATCGCGGAAGGCCCCACCATCTAGACTTCAATTTTCCCGGAAAGAGTTTTTGCATTTTTGGAATTAAATAATAGAACTTGGTTGCCCCGCCTCGACCTTTCCTCGGTAATGTGTTTATCGTACAAAGCTTTTGTCTTTTCCTTGTAAATGCGGGCGCTTTCATACGCTTCATTCCGAATTTCGCCTAGTTCATCGTAGCTAGCAGCCGCTTCCTCACCGCTAGTGTACTATCCATATTCAATCGCCGAAAGGACTAAGAGGCTCGATGCTCCAATTCTACTGGAAGAT
Organism: Tetrastigma voinierianum; assembly: GCA_016808115.1. Taxonomy (NCBI): domain Eukaryota; kingdom Viridiplantae; phylum Streptophyta; class Magnoliopsida; order Vitales; family Vitaceae; genus Tetrastigma; species Tetrastigma voinierianum. The sequence goes on along the minus strand of JAEQBH010002268.1, from coordinate 463,987 downwards.
GGCATGCTTTGCCATACACAAGTCTGAAGGTGACATACCCAAAGGAATTTTAAAAGCGGTGTGGTACGCCCAGAGTGCATCTTCGATCTTTTTAGACCAATCCTTTCTGGAATTATTAACTGTCTTCTCTAAAATAGCCTTAATTTCTCCATTTGACACCGTCGCTTCATTCGACCAAGTAGTGATATAAGAGATGTATGATGACGCACTCCATACTTTTGCAAACCTTGTCAATTACCTTATTGCGTAAATGAGTACCATTATCCTGCGATCGCTCTAGGGGTTCCAAATTGTAGAGAATATGTTGTCGCTAAGAAATCGAGCCACCTAATTCGCATCGCCAAAAGTGGCCTTTAATCGCTTCACCCACTTCGATACATAGTCTATCGCATGTAATGTACAAAGTTGTTGTAAGATGAGGGAATATCCCATGAAATCCATCCCCATAAGTCAAATAGCTCTACTTCCGTATCGGGGTTCATGGGTGGTTCAGTCTTTCTAGAAATACCATTTACTCCTTGACATTTGTCACATGTGGATAATAAATGATGAGCATATTCGGTCAAGGTGCCAAGAAAGCTCGATTGGTACCTTACAGTCACACCAAAATGTCCACCACATGATAGAGATTTGGCAAAGTGGGTTCAAGATAATTGCTCATTCATCTTCGCACATCTCCGATCACCTCGACAAGACAAGAAAACCAGAAGAATTGGCTCCTCCCAATAGTAAGAAACAGATAAAGTAAAACCTTTTTTTTCCTCATGATAGTTAAATTCTGGAGGGACTACTCTTACTACCAACACCCACGTAATCGCAAACCATGGAACTACCTTCGGTTTTCAATAAATTTAGGATTCGCTCATCTAGAAAGTCATCATTCACTTAACATCACGTCACTCTCCAACTGGTGAAAGATGATCCGCCTACCAGGTTCTCGCCCTTCTCGCCTTAATCTCAATATCAAATTCTCAAGAAAGAAAAGAACCCACCTATAATCGAGGTTTGGCCGCTCTTTGTCATCAAGTATTTAATGCACGGCCGCTGTGGACCACCACCTCATGCCAATCAAATAAGGCCCGACTTGTCAAAGCAAAACAATAGCTAAAGTTCTTCTCGTAGTGGCATAATTCAACTCCGAGCATCATTTAAGGTTCTTCGCATAAATCACCTCAAAATTTTCTCTCAAGCTGCCTCTTAACACGCCCTAATCGTAAAATCGCGAGTCACACATAAGTTCAAAAGGAAAGGACCAATCAAGCCAATGGCAATAGGAAGTTTGATATCAATTTATCCTTCAACACCGAAATGCATGCAAACACTCAAGGGAACAAAATCCAAAGGGGATCCTCGACTAAAGATTGGGATAACGGTTTAGCAATTTGAGAGACGCCTTGATGGAAACGCCTATAGAATCCAAATGCGGCCTAAAAAACTTATGATCCCTTTTACTGATGAGGGTGGAGGTAATTTTTCAATTACTTCAATCTTTGCTCCGCCACCCTTGCCCCTCTTCAATAAATCCTGATGACCGAAAGTACAATAATCCCTCTCAGACCATAAATGGCACTTCTCCCAATTGAGTACTAAGTTGGTCTCTTCACATCTTATCAAAATTGATCTCAAATTCTCCAGACAGTTGTCAAATGAATTACCCAACACCGAAAAATCATCCATGAAGATTTCGATTGTCTTCTCAACCATGTCGGAGAAAATGGCCATCATACATTGTTGAAATGTGCCCGGTGCATTGCACAGTCCAAAGGGCATCCGCCTGAATGCGAATGTCCCATAGGGACATGTGAATGTCGCTCTTTCTCCCGATCTTCCGGGCTATAGCGATTTGATTGTATCTGAGTATCCATCAAGAAAGCAATAGTATCTATGACCGATTAATCGATCCAGCATCCGGAACGAAATGGCAATGAAATGATCTCTGCTCGAGTGGCTCTCCTCCTCCTTTTTTTTTGCTGTCCTCCCCGCTCCTCCTCTCCCCTCCTCCTCCTCCTCCTCCTCCTCCTCCACTCATCTCGGGGTCTCCTCCTCCTCCTCCTCCTCCCCTCCTCTCGCTCCGTAATCACAAATTCCTCCACCCTGACTGCTCGAGAAGGCGCAATATGCAGCCGCTCAAGTGACCGTTGTTCCTCCTTTCTTCCTGGGCATCACTCTTGAACTCGGACTAACCCATGCACCTGGTCTCAAATAGGGATAAATTACCCAAAGATTCACCATTTCAATACCTCCTTTCTGACCACCTCTTTTCATCGTCTGATTCAACCTCCTCCTCGTGCTTCCACTCGGCACGATGCCCATCTCGAGCAAAATACCACGATGCATGCACATGGGAAGGGCGAATCCTCCTCAATCGGCTGTAGACCATCCAAGCGCATTTTTACGGTCTCTATGACCTCAATAACTTCTCCCTCCTCTAATCTGGGCCAAGGATCGATGATCATCGGTAAAGTAGATGCTACCCCAAGGTATGCATACTTTAGATGGCTCGGTAAGGGCTTTTGTTCCATCTTGGTGGTTGTTCCACCGATGGCATCAAGCATTTAGCCCTTCAATTCTGTGAGGATTCAGCATTTCCTCCTATTTGGGTCCAAGGAGTCCATCCATTTAAATATATCCTCCCCGCCTTCGCCCTCATTCTCGTAATCATCTCCACTCAGCTAGCCCAAAGGGTCAAGGAGACCACTTGGCTAGACACCATAGCCTACTATCTCCGCCATGAAGCATCACTCTTCCATGCCGATGTCTCACGCCTTCAAACACGCTTGAACTTTCACCATTCCGCACTCCCACCCCACCCCTCCTCCGAACATCAATCATCGTCAGCAACAGCAAGAAATGGTCTACCCAAGATTATGGGTATTTCTTTATCTTCTTCCATATATCTAATACAATGAAATCTCGGGCTGGAAGATAAACTTGTCAACCTTTACCAAGACATTCTATTAACCTCCTGATGCTCTAAAGATCTCACGCCAATCGGCAGGATCAGAGGTCAAGCGCCTTCACCTAATCCCAAACGTTTAAAAATGGACAAGGGCATGAGATTACGTCTGGTACCCAAATCACAAAGAGCTCTCTCAAAGATAGCATTTCCAATGGTGCATGGGATAGTGAAATTGCCTGGGTCTTTAAGCTCATGCACTTCAAGTATGGCACCATTCTCGCTGTTAATCGTTTAAATCACCAATCTTCGAGACAGAATGTTTTTCTAAATTTCACATAGCCGGCATTTGCTCCAAGGCACAAGAATGGGATATTGATGTGTAACTAACACTTCATGAATTTAGTGAACTATTTTTCCAAATTATGCTTTAAGCGCTGTGGATAATGGGAATCGTGGGTCAGTTTTGCTTCAGAGAGTGTTTCGCAGATCAAGCTTCCCGAGGTTGTTCCTATCTCGCATCATCATGCTGAACGGGCCGATGAATTTCAGCCCCACCTCCTCTATAACTGGGATTGCCCCTGGTTCCAATTCTTTACCACTTCACGTAATCGCTTGACATGTTCATTCCCATCTCTTCTCAAATACTCGAATTGCTTGGTAAAGAACCCATGGTTCTTCCCTGCCAAGAAGTTCTGGCCATTTTGACCCATTTGTACCTCCAAATTTCGCACCGTGTCGCTTTGATTGTTCAATCAAGGTTCGTCACGCAGATATCTCGCTTCTTGGCCTCATTCATGAAAGCAGAGTGGAGGTCGTGACCGTGCAAGGGCTTGTCTGGTCCACTTTTTTCTCAGGAGGTGGCCTCACTAACTCCTGCCTCGATGGCAGTTGTTCCGATTATTCCTCCATCCATACCTTTGATTGTTCGATTGCTTCGATTCGATTATTACGCCAAATTTCGGGCTTTGATTTTGATTTCCCGATAATTGTTTCATACCGGGCCCTGTCGTGATTGATTCTCGTTGAACCTGACATGTACTCAATTGCTCACCGCTTGGTTTCCCGATCGACACTGCGGCTGGTGTGTGTTGTCCTCATGACCGCAGACAACCCACGTCGTTCAGATGCATTCATACTCGCCTCGTCGCTCATTTAATCGTTTAGTCACCGTGCCACATGATTAACCGTATCAAGTTAAGAACTCATTATCCATGCCACTCCATCGCTTATCGTGTACCTTTCTCGATGAGTACTTAAACACCTATGATTATACCGCGCCTTGCATTTTCAAGCGTTGATTTGGCATTTATATAATTTTAGTGTTAGATTCCTCGGTTTAGTTTGCTTTGGAATACGTATGATGAGGCGAAAAGGAACAACTTTGGCCATTTGAGAAATGAGGAGCATGCAAGGAACACGCCACGCGACGCTGCCTCCACGCCGCGACCGCCACCAAGTCACGACGTGGGCCAACAAACGCCAGAAGTCAACTACCACCACGCGACGTCACCACGCTGCGACGCCACCACGCCGCGACTACCAAAAATCTGCCTCTCATCATTAAACGCGAGGGGGCCCTGGATTCAGGGTATGGAAGAACGCATGCCGAGATACTTAATTGGAACCCAGAACACGACTTCAAGGATCTCCTCGACTTTTTGTATTGGTTTTCATTATCGCTTTGATTATTTTCGATCACATGAGGATGTTCTCTACATTACATATTTTGTTTTCTTTCATGATGTTCTAAACTGCTTATGGTTACATCAAACCTCGTCAAGGTATAATGGATTAGAATTCTAACCTTTCATGTGTTAACTCAATCGTCATAATTTATCAAGACCGCTCTATACCAAGATGTTAATTATATGATAACATTCGCCAATATTAACATACTTACACCTAAGATCCGATCCGAGAGACGAGGGTATTCAGGATCTGCAGAGTAAATTTCAGCCGATTCGGTAATAGAGATATTCAACCTCGAAGGTGGTTTTTCGGGTTGAACATTGCCATCAATAATGCAGCCGAGATAGAGATATACTCGATTCTATTCACTTAAATAGGCGAATATACTCTCGAGAGAGGATATCTGTGAGGCAAGATCACTCACTACTGGATATGTTATAAACAATCGGAATAACAACATCTTTAGGATAATAATCTATTCACGTATGTGGGAGATTTAACCCTAGGCTCCCACATTATCAATTCACCAAAACCAATATCTTAGTTACGCTAGCATGAAATTCTTCTCTTAGAATCATTTATTCGTATATCACCTAAGAAGCACTCTGTAGTCAATTCATCTTTCCCTCGTGATCGATACTGTACACTAGTACAATTATATTACTGAGGCTAATGTACAAGTAGACTGCAAGACATAGGCGTACATCTTACACACCGCGTTTACTCGCTGTTTCTTACACACGGAAAGGCTTAAATTGATATAGAGTAGTAAGCACATAGATAGTATTCAAATTTTCTTTATTTTTGTTATTTTTGTGGTAAGTACTGGTAATGGGTTTTGTTAGTCAGGTGACAGCAGTGATGTGTTTTGAGTGAGTATACGCGACAAAGAAAACCGAATTAATCAACATCAGGTGGATCCGAGTTCGAAAGACTTCCTCGCGATGTGACGCGCTGAGGAACAGAGAACAGTAATGCAGTAGAACCCAACAGTCATGGAAAACATCAAGAACAAGATTTTGGCGTGGAACAAACTCAATCACGAGAAGCCGAACTGAAATCAAGCTACAGTTATCTACATGTTCTACGATCCGTACATGCTATTAGATGAGTTCGTCTAATTCTCCAGCTTGTTCGATAAGATCACTGGCCGCCAATTCAAGCAAACAATTTTGAATTGAAGTCACCACAAGATAAATGCTTCGTAACATATTGTTCCACTGACTACCCCATGAGAACCCGAACATGCATCACTAACTTCGGTTTGCGATACCATCAAATACAACGGGTCACTCGAAGAAGCCCTAAGATTACTATGCAGATTCCCACTCACTCTGGGGATAGAGCCAAACATTGGCTAACCAGTCAGCCACCAGATTCCATTACGCATGGAACGAATTGGTACAAAAGTTTCGACCAAGTTCTTTCCATCTTCAAGATTGCACAACCTGCAAGAGATCACGTCATTAATTGCAGGGGGAGAACTCATACATGGACAGTTCCATGAATTATTGCGATGTCTCACCATCGACTAATCCATGGATGCAAGTCCACACCTTTACAATGGTCCGAGAAATAAAACCTAACATGATGATGCCTCACCAGAGGATCATTGATGAAGAAACCACGTACTGCCGTATGAGATATTGAAGATGCAACCAACACTAATCGCTGGCCTTCCAGAGAGAAGGCTACACCAAGAACACGGTGGGTGGCACTGCATAATGAAGTCCTCAACAACTGTAAATTATGGCTCAACTGATCAAATGTACCTAAATAAAGTAAAGAGGAATGAATGATACATGTTGAGTATGCATTCACCACTGGGAGTTGTGTGACTCAGGAGGACAAAGATAAGAGTGCACGTCACCAAGGAATTACAGCAGATAAGCCAGATGATCGAGGTTTAATCGTAATCAATCACGCACATGACCAGATGGGGCATAAATTTACCAGAATCGACCGTGACGTGTGATACGAATAATCGAATCGACAATCAAACAACCAAGGGTATGGGATATGAACAATCAACAATATGCAATCGACCGAGCTAATGAACCACCCTAAAGAAGTCGGATTTAGAGCAAGCTCTAGCACAGATGTTAACTTCGCATTCCGCGTTCATGAACGAGACTAAGGCTTAACATGCAAAGCAGTTAGCAACTCCGAAGAGAACAACTGGCAAAGATACCTAAGGAGCTCGAGGCACAAATGGGGCAAATGGCAAGTTTACTTACAGAAGGTGAACTGTTCTTTCACAAGCACCAGAGTCAAACCCTAGAGGAGAAGGGGAAAGAATATCATAAGGCCATCACTCAAGGAGGAAGAGAATCGAGAACTCAAATAATAACTGCTGATACGAACTCCTAAAATAAAGGATGCGACCCAAAGCATCCCAAAGGACCCGATGCAAGACTTAGCAACCTCGAGATACACGAGCAACTAAAGATAATAAAGTCAGGAAGAAACACCAAACATACAAAAACAGATGAACCTGCCATACACCCAGATCTCGTAGGTCAAGAAAGGCAAGTTAGAGAAGCACTGCAAAGTTTCGACGCCTTCAAGAAGCTACACACACATATACCCTTTTGGAGGCAATCGAGAAATGATGCCAAGTTATGCGGAAATTCATGAAAAGATTCATAAGTAAGAAGAAATCGAAGAGTACGACCATCATTTTAATCGAGAATGCGTACGCTATTCAGAAGCGAAGCTTCCTAAACTTCAAGATCCAAATTTGCTATACCGTCTCTATAGGAATCGGGCATCTGAAAGCCTTATGTGATTCTGGGAGCAGCATCAACCCTCATGCCACTCTCGATGTTTAAAGGCTAAAGTCAGATCAAATCGACCACAATCAGTTTGCAATTACAGACAGTTCATCAACATCCCTGGGTGGAGACCTAAAATTTCCTAGTAAAGTTGGTAAATTCGTTTTCCCAAATAGACTTCACATTCTAGAGAGATGAGGAAGACTAATTGGCCCAATTATACTCTGGTAGAATCTTCCCGGCTGACTTCGAAAAGCTCAAATCAACGTGGCAAGAAGTGAACTCAAATCGAGAGTCCATGAGAAGAGATCATTTTCCATGTATTCCAATTTCACAAGCATCCTCGGATCTGATAATCCAAATGAAGATATCTTAACTTCATTATACGTAGATTTTGCAAGACAAGGCTAATAACTTCCCAGAAAAAGCCTATTATTGTACGTAAAGACACCGAGAGGAGGGCAAGTACATGAATGTAAGAGTATTTCATCCACCTTTGAACATGGGGTGTGCACATACTAAAAGGAGACTATAGTACTTCCTCACTTTCTTCTAAGAATATCACAGTACCGAGATTCAGTATTGCCAGCTAATCCATATTAAACATAGCTTCAGAGGCAACCTATGTTCTTAAATTCGTGAGTTTTAAGTTCTATAAGTTAATTTCAGCAATTTTGTTTCTAGTTGTGTTCATATCAATGTTTCTTGTTTGTTGTTTAATTGCGTGGACCCTAAGCGTGTGAGGTCTTACAAATGGTCTAATGACCGGGAATGAAGTTCACACGTGGAGAGTTCTAAAAAGGGCCTATAACAAAATCAAAATTTCGGGAGACCTCGTTACCGCGACGCGGAGCTCCACGCCGCGACGCCATTTTAACACTTCGTCACGCCGCGCACGCGGATTCCACCGCGACGCGGACTTTCACGCCGCGACGCCACTTATACACGCCGCACGCCGGGCTGTGGGCTCTCTCACGCCGCTGACGTGGGACTCCTACCGCGACGCCATTTTTACACGCCGCGACGCCATTTGGTCACCTTCGTCACACGCCGCGACGCGAATCTCCACGTCGCGACGCCATTTTGACATGCTCTCTGCCACGTCGCGACGTTGCGCCCGCGACGCCGCGACGCTGTTCCCCGCACGCCACGCCGCCAAATCATATCATGTCACGCCGCGCGACAGGCCTCGCACGTCGCGACGTGAGACTGGTTTTAAACCAAGAATAGCTACTTCGCCATCGCACCATCTCCTCCCCGAAACCCTAGCCTTTCTTCGCACTTTAGCTCAACGGACCGATAAGAGATCTCTCTTGTCACGACTGTGTCACCCATTATCAGCTCTTCCGCTGACCATAGTATTTCCACCACCGTAAAATCGATTCTAAATTTCGCATAGTCGCTAGTAGCTCTTTATGTTTTGCAGCCTAGAGGTCTTTTTAGGGTCACGCTCTCGCCAATCAGGATTCATTGTGGTTTTTGAGTCCTCTCGCCCACGAGTCTCTTAGGTAGTGTTTAGCTAATTCCCTTTTCACGTGCATATTAGTGCTCTGTTATTTGTTTAACTTAGGATGTCCAAAATCCAAAAGCCGCCCGCTGCTGAGTCAGGGGCCAAATGAGGCCCGACCCTGCCATCTCCGATGCCCCGAGCCTTGTAAACGCGGATGCCGCTGGGATCTTCTAAAGATAATTCAAAACCGATCCTTCCATTAAGGAGAAGGGGCTCTACCATCCCGACGATTTTAGCAAAACCATCGAGGCTAAGCGGGTCACGTGCTGCGGCCAACCCTCGCCACCGCCATGAGCGAGTTCGGAATTCCGACGTCGCCAACCCCGCTCCCACGTCCTCAAAAAGGTCGTGCGAAGACGGGTTTACTTCAGCGCTGGTCGACAATAGCTACTATGGCTCGAGCATATCCCACGGGGCCCTTCTGACGCCTCCATGCAGCACCCTCGACTACCATGAGGTCATCCGGAAAATACCAAAGGTCGGGTGTGAGTGGCGGATCAATGGAAGCACGAGTCACGCAAGAAATTTCAAGGCCAAGCATTTGCCCATATTCAAGGTGTGGCATCACGGTCACTTCGCCCATACCGGATTTCACTTAACAATGTGTGAGGATCGCCCACCTCGTCAACTACGCCATCTTACTGTGTGATATACCATTCGACGTCGGGCAGCACGAGGATGCCATCCTCCATAACCGGATGCTAAATGAACCCCAGGCACTCTTTCTCCGATCTCTGGTTTGGTGCAAGCCTGGGTGCCCCTTGACGACAATGAGGCCTGGCTTCATCCCATTAAGACCATATCGCTGCTGACACACCGGTGTCCCAACCCGAGGGTTTATGACTCAGCCATGAGCCCCGCACGAGGACGAGCTTCCCGACTCATCGGCTCGCTATGGGATTCCTAGTGACACCCAGAGGACATTGGCCGGGCCCCCTCGTTCCTCGACTTCCACCACCTCCACCCCAGCCTCAGCGATCAGTCTCCTCCTAGTCCTTCCTCTGATATCGAGGACCTATGGCCTCACCACCGAGCGCACGCATTCGACGAGACCCAGGAGCACCAGTCCGCATTTCAGACATGAGGGCGCCTGCGCGTACGATACGCAGCCTCCGGCCAATCGTGCCATCATTCTACAAGAAGAAATAGAGGCTATGCAGAAAGCCTTAAATTTCACAAACTACCTTCCACCAGCCACCGCCACCACACCAAGAAGGATTCACTGTGGGAGTCCCTTGGCACTTATGTTTTTATTTTTACCACTAGACATCGGACTTTTGCTCTGGGGCATTTTGTCTCTGGACACTATGCCTTGTTTATCACCGCTATTTGTGTTGCTTCAGTTTTTAGTAGTTTATAGTATTGCTAGTTGTTCGTGATTGGGGGTCGTGCTTTGTTTAGTGACAGATGCACAGAGGTGTGTTAGTATTTGTTTGAGTTATTGTGCACGACATTTTGTTTATGTTAAGAGTCATTTGTTAGTTGTTTGTTTGTTTTAGGATATTCACATAATGTAGTAATTGCATTCAAATAAAATACATGTTGAAAATCGAGATCGATTTTATCGAAAGTTCACTATAGATTTGAAACTGTATGCATACATTTGTTCGATGCTCTGCAATTTGATTGAATAGGTGAAAAGGCTAGTGAACCAATCCCTGTAGTCAAGAACCAATTTCAAAAAACTCTATCACACTCACACACTAGTGACGATCAGCATGCATAAGCACTGAACCAACCACTAAAGCCGACTAACCTATAGGGAGATTCGAACTATTCGAGTGATTTGACACCTAAACAAAAGAGGATTGCCATCAATCCCCAACTAAAAAGAGAAAAAATACAAAACATGAGAAAAAGAGAAAAGAAAAGAAATAAAAATAGGCATATGGCTGGCATCGTTTCTGGATCATCCAATCTAATCCCGCATACCGAGGGGCCTTATCAAAGCCCAATGTCTCCGAGCTAACTCGGGTCGGAGTCATCGACTTCACCGCCTGCATGGGACAGAGATGCGGATCATTCACGCAACCTAGGGCCACGTAGCCCTGCTGGAGTGTTCGGGTGAAGTTTGAAGGAACTTAATGCCCGGTGCTCTAACTAATCGGTGGGGAGTCATCAATGGATCCCCGCTACAGAACACTTCGCTAAAACTTCGCACTGAGTCTTCTTCCATTTTGTTTTGGGTACATAGGAAATTCTAGATATGTAGACATGAATAATTGGGTGCCTTATCCTTTGTCTAGTTCGATTCTTCCTAATAGGTGGCTGAACTTAAGTTTGGGGCATTCCAACTCGCATATTCCTGGAGTCACCACCATAGCACATGGCTCGGGAACTACCATCAACACTACGGGAGTGGATGCGAATTAGTCGGGCTTACATACCTCAATCGGTCACCGAAAAGTCAAGTATCCGTATGCCTTCATTGAACATCGAGCAAAATGAAGGGTATGTGGAATCCGTACCCAAATTGATCCCCATTTTTCAGTACGGCATACCGTCTTAGTGAGTCGTATGTTATCTGGGTGTGTGTCCTGCTTAGCCTGCTTCTGCTTCGAGGGCAAGCAAGAAATTAAGTTTGGGGTGTGATGAGCACTGAAAACACTCAGATTACTCAAGGCATCTTGCATTTCATGTTGATTTCCATATTATTTATATAATTTAGTGTTAGATTCCTTATTTAGTTTTTGTTTTGGAATACAGCATGACGAGGCTTAAAAGAATAACTTTTGAAGCCATTTGAGAAATGAGGAGCATGCAAGCGAAGTCGCCACGTCGCGACGCCTCCACGCCGCGACGTCACCAAGTCACGACGCCGGGGTCAACAAATGCGTGTCAACCAGTTTCACCACGTCATGACACCACGCGCCACGACGCCAAAATCCTTCCTCTCATCATTAAATGCGCAGGGGGCCTTGATTTCGGGTATGGAAGAACGTGCGCCGTAGATACGAATTGAGAACCCGCAATATTTGATTTCTACGATCTCTGGACTTTTGTATTGGTTTTTCAATACGTTTTGATTATTTTGGATCACATGAGATGTTCTTCACATTACATATTTTGTTTCTTTTTCATGATGTTCTAAACTCGCTTGTGGTTACATCAAACTCACATACTACGGATTAGAATTTAACCTTCATGTTAACTAATCATGTTAATTTTATCACATCTACTCTATACTGTGATGTTAATTTATATGATAATATCTAATAATATTAACATACTTATAATCGGGGTGATCCAGATTCTTGGCAGATGAGGGTATTCAGGATCCTCGGCAGAGTGTTCTTAAAATTATCTGTAATAGAGATATTCTAACCTCGAAGGTATATTGCCAAAATGATTACATCTCTTGAACAACACCGTGAGTCGAGATAGAGATATACTTTCATTCTATTCACGTAAATAGGCGAATATACCAGAGATATTATCTCGTAGGCAAGATCACCCCTACTGGATATGTTATAAACAATCGGAATAACAACATCTTTGTATAGAATAATCCATCAATGTGACAGGGGAGATTTAACCTTAGCTCCTGTAGCATTATCAATTCACCAAAACCACAGCTTAGTTTTCTGGCGCTTAGTACGAATTCTCTTAGAATCATTTATTCAGATACACCCCGCGCTGCACTCGTAGTCGCACCCATCTTCCCCCCGTGGATCGATACTGCATGCACTCAGTACACTATATTACTTCCCGAGGCGACGCCGCACTCAGCGCATTACAGCGCAGACATCTTACACACCGCTGCCGGCCCGTCACCTTCTCCCAGGCCACCGATCGTACTGCCGCATCTTCAGGACTTCATAAGCCTTCGTCTGCGGGTTTTCTTCATTAGTGCCCTCCAAAATGAGGCATCAATCACCGTCTAGTCGCATTCTAGACCATTATGTGCGGACCTCGCATCCATCCGGGTCAGTCGGTGGAAGGGCATTTTCAATAGTTCGTGGAATCTATCCACGCCTTCCCGCAAGTTCTCCTCTAGGAAGGCCTCAAAAGTATTGATCTCTGCACAAGCCGCGCACTTTCGGCTATGGGAAAAACTCGTCCGAATTCGACCAAATCGCTCCACTAAGCACGGAACTGTGGTCGACCGTTAGCCAATGCTTCGCCTCTATCACCCAGTGACAAGGAACAACTTCAACCCGAGAGCCTTTCAGAACCCCATTGTACTTGATCGTGACGCAAACTTCAAGGAAGTCAACAAATGCATATTCGGTTCTCATGGGGTAATCCATGAAATAATATGTTCAAGCATTCAGACCGTGCCATCGGATTTCGCTTCAAGTTGTTTCGACGGGTGGTCGTCTGACAGTCAGTTCTAACGACCGTAGCGGGAGTGCAACCTTCAATAACATGTACGGACTATCCGGCCGATAAACTACCGGCGTTTTCGCATTCCTTCCATTACCTGGCCGCCTCTCAGGGCTCATTTTGCTCAATTTAAGATCCCGTGGTTCATCACATCCATGTTTGCTAAATTTCGAGCTCGCTCCGCTCGCTTCGTTTCCCGAAAAGTTCTTCTCGCTCAATCAAATATTGTCAACCCCGACTCGCTGTCGCATGTACTCACCGAAATTTAAATCGAATCACATTACGAAACAATAAGATCAACATTGTAAGACTGTAATAAATGTAAATAAAACAAAAATTCCAAGAGTAATATCTAATCACATTCCCCATCACTATAAACCTATCCCCACCCTCACAACGGCGCCCAAAACTCGATTGTGTCAAAACGTGGGTGTATAAATATACGCATATGCTACAAGTGCACGCATTCGCCTAAATAATACAGCACCAAATGGTACTTATTATCAACCCTGATAGGTAGTCATCACAAAGAGATTTACTTTTCAAACACATCCTAATGTATGTATTGTGTATAAAGTTACTAATGTCCTGAAGTAAATAAACAACCGATCCAAAGAATTACTATGTGATGGGACTAGGTCATGTCTCCCCTGCCACTTTCAATGGATTATTTCTTAAAGGTGATATTATTCGGGCCTGGTTATGATTTATTTACGGCAAGGTGATTCATTTTTATCATGATATTTTCTCTTGTAGGTATCGTTTTACTGCTAGTAGAATTGAGTCTATCTCTACCCCAACCTTAGATTCAAATGCTTAAATGTTCTAACCTTAATTGCCACCTTCGGGATCCGGGAATATCTCTATTTACCGAATCAACTGTAGGTCAGCTTCTACTCATATCCCTAGGTATCCTCATCCTCGAATCCTGATCTCAGTATGATCATACTAATGCCGCCAAACATTACTATGTAATCGATTCATGTATGTAGCTGCATTATAATGCTGACCATAACTCAATGAATAATATAAATTAATAAACTTTAATCCATCTAATGATGTGGTTCAAATAACAATTCTAGGTATAGATCTAGAAACATAATGACCAAGAAAATACCAATACGTGATATCATAAACATCAGTCTAATAACCAAATGTGGGTAAAAGGAAAATACAATCACGGCCTATTTTCAGATCGATGTCGCTCCCAAGCCTCGATTTCCGCGTCTCTGATTCAGACATTCCCCGGCGCCTTCAAATCGCATCATTTGCTTTTAATGCCGAAAGAAGAACTCGCGATCGACGTCAAGGAGCGTTATAAACGTCAGCGACATTACATGTCGCGGGACAGCTGAAGCGGGCAACGCTACCGCTTGTTGACTTTTATATTGTTGATTCAACGCCGCGACGCTGGGACGCCACGACGGACGCCGCTAACGCGATCGCCGCAGTCGACGTCAAGCACGGTCACCATCCTTCGCACTTTCTCCGCCGCCTCCAAAATCGTCAAAGCTTTTCGTGACCCATTTCCACATACACCAACTACCAAATCAGTATCAACCACAAAACTACGATATTATATAAATAAAATAAGAAAACGAAAAGACCGACGGCTGAGTATAACTGAAAGGTTTGAGACACTCATCACATACCCAAGGTTAGTTCCATACCTTTTTTATCATGGCTTCTCTTCTTCTTTTCTTCTTCTTCTTCCTCTTCCTCTTCTTCTTCTTCTCTCCTTCTCTTCTCTCCCTCTCTACGGTTCTCTCTTTTGGACACCAAATTTTAGTCTTCTCTTATCCATGTTTGTTAAGGCCATACTGGGCCAAGTCAAAAACTCATTTTTGCTTTCTTAACTTTCTACTTTGCAATTTTAAGCCTTTAACTCATTATTTCTATTCCATCTTTTCTAATTGCCTTGAATCTCATAACTTATTAAATTTCTATATTGGCATCAATCTTTTAACTTATGACTTTTAAGTCCCTTGACAATTCTATATCACTCCAATCTTGTAAATTTCCTGTCTCTATTTCCATGTTTCTCGCATTTAACCTCATGAAACATTCAAATTACGCCTACAAAATACCCTAAATATGTCTAAAGATGCTAGGGTATATTTCCTGGGGGCATTACACCTTCCACTGTCAGTTCTCAATGTAACACTTTTTAGCCTCAAGACGACTCATTTCACAAGGACCTCCGGGTCCTCATCACTCAGGCATGGGCCTCAGCCCACGCTACCTTCCTAAATATGAATGACCGTGTCCATCACCACAATTTAGTTAGAGCTCAACTCTATATACTCCAAGATTTACATTGATACTCCTTAAATGCATGATGATGATCTAAGTTTGCCACTCACAGTAAATCTAAATGCATGTATGATATCCTAACACCACCGCGCTTCAGATTTTAATACCTCCACCGGCATGCTTTCTTAAGACTAGGATTTTTAGTTAGGCCTATTTTAAGAAAATAGACTTGTTCGTTGTTTCGTTTCTTTTGAAATATGGTTTTTCAATTCAAAACCATCATTATTGTTTTATAAAAGTATGTTGATTACATCAAAACCATTACTTGTTTGTTTTTCACATATGGTTTAAATCAAAACCATTTTGTTTGCTTAAAAACTCTATTGCTTGTTTTAACATGGTTTACAATTAAAACTATTAAATACTAAAGGTAAAACAAGCTTTATAATAATACACCTAGTATTTGAAAATAGGTTTTAGAACACTCACCCTTTGCTCCCAACCCCCCCCCCCCCCCCCCCCTCCCGGAGCACAACTCCACTACTCACTTTGCTTTTGAATTTACACACTCAACGAATACGGCAACGTATTAATCGCCAGCGATAGCGAAACTTAACGTACTTCACACGCAAGTCACTTTAGGTCACATAACATTCATATGTGCCAAATTCAACAATTTACCCTTGAGCACTAAACCTCTAACAAAAAACCACTCATTTCCAGACCTTTTCAACAATACCCTTGACTTTATTACACAAAAATTATCTAAACGGTCTTCAAAAATTATGAAACTCTCCAGATCAGTCCTTATATATCCAATGACACTCTTTAAATTCCCCAATTTTAAAATTCCTTCTCTAAGGCCCTCAACCACATAACACAAGTTACATCAATTTTTTGATGCTAAATTGCTAGCTTTCCATCAATCACCTGCGCTATCCTTGATTTCGGGTCTTAATCTATAAATTGGAAATTTGTTCTTCATCATTTGAAGCTATGGCTCGTAATGTTCTTCCAATTGGAATCACCCAATTTGGATCACCAAAACTCAAGTTATTGTATTTTATATCTAGATTACTCAAATTAAGTGTAATTGTTAATCTCACATGGTCCACTTGGAAAAAATTTATGGGCACTTTGGGTTTATATTTTGTATGTACTTCCTTCAGCTAACTTATTCCCTAGAAGTCTATTTACTCATAATTTTAATCACTCAATTTGATGAGGAAACTCCACTTATGGCCAAAATACTCAACAATACCCAAAACAGAGCATAATCGTGAGTTACACGAGCTCACCTTCAAATTGCAGATTCAAAGCCTTAGAGCTACAATTTGCTCTTGGTCCTTCATACATTTGTAACCCTATCTCTTATGGTTCTTGTTTAATTGTAATCAATTCATTTTGGATAGACTTAACTTAATCTATAGCCAAATGAAAATAAGGGTTTTACAAAAATTTTGACAAGAATCTTTAAAACCTAACATTCTCCTTGTTTTTTGCAACCAAATTCTCAAAACCGTAATACCCTCAATAATCAACATGAAAGTCATTCAAAACTACCTATAACACTTGTATTGGTGGTTTGGAACCCATACCACAAACCTTAGGTAAAATCCTAAAATTCAACCTAAGGTCCACCAATTCCTTCCAAACCATAGAATTATGATGGTTTCATGTTTATTCTTTACCAATTAGGATTTTACCTAATAAAACTCATCAAACTGGAAGGGCTCAGGTGATCTTTCCACAAACCTCTAGACAAAGGAACAACTATTCTAAAAACCAAAACCTTAGGAATCCAAAATACCCATGATTTCAAGATAAAACATACCTTGGTTTTGTCTTCTTCTCCTTCTCCTTCTTCTTCCTCTTATTCCTCTTATTTACTCCCTTCTTCCTCCAATGCTTCGCTTCCTAGCCTTGGAGACCAAATGAGACTTTGGCTTGTCTCTTCCCATTTTTATAGTCCTGCTATTTTACTTAATCAAGGCGGGTCCTCCATCTTCCAAAATTGCACTTTAACTTTGTTATTTCTATTATGGCTCATTCAATTACTCTTATGATTTATATCCTTTTCTAATTAATTACGATTTTAACCCTTTGCTCTAATACACTTTTTGGTTCTATAAATTATTATTTCATATTTTCATCCTTAATAAGTCCCAAAAATATTATAAGTTCACGTATGCTCTTATACGCCCCTTACAATTGCATGTACTCGTACACTATCTCTGATTCGTACAAGCACTCATAAGAGTCCCATCACTTAATTCCTCTTACTACAATTACATACCCGACTATTTATATAATAGTTCAAGAATTTAATCCCAATTCTTTTACATAAAATATTTTACAAAAGTATTTCTAAGGCCACATGTCTACTTCTTTCATTAATCACAAATTTCATTTGAGTGTCGCCTCCCATAAACCCCCCGTAATTCGAAAAACCCCATGACAGGGTGAGCAATGCCCAACAGAGAAATATTCCTATAAGGGCTACACCCCACCTAAGTGACCATGCAATGGCACACCACACATTCAAGTAAAAACATGCACGTTCACAATTAAATTTCTACATCCTCATGGACGAGAATGTGACTCACCCTATCTCATCCTCGAGTCCTCACTTACTCCCCTCACACATGCATATGCTAAATGTAAAATTATCATCGTGTTTCACCTAATGACCTTTATCCAAAACAAAAAAGGATTTTGTTTTATAAATCAAATCCTTTGACAACCTCCGAGAATTACTTTCATTCCAAAGCCCGTGATGCCTTCGAGAAGGATACCGACATCTCTCAACAGCCTCCCACCCTGACAATATTTGAATCCCAGAAAATCGGATTCAGACAACTGATCCCTGACAATCCTCCGACCTTGACAGCCTTCGATAATACTTATTTGAAAGCTATGATTACCGATAACGCTTATTTCAAAAGAATCGACGCCTCGATAACCTCAAAGTCATACGACCCATTTCGACGCCATCCCATGTTAATGAAAGCTGGATGGTATAAAAGTGAGACATTTATATAGGGTTTTAAGCTCCTCACCATGTTTTGCTTTCATTTTGTGTAGAATAGGTGCTTGACTCTTTCTTACCGCTTTATACTGCAAGTGTGCTGCTCATGTCCCGCACACCAGAGTCGTCAGCTCCAAAGAACAAACGTGATCAACTTGTCACCACGACGCCTGCCGAGAGGCCCCGGCAGTTCTAAAGGAAGAGGCAGTCAGGGAGACAGCGGGTACCGGTACCAAAGATAGTGGCATCTGCATTCTGGCTGCCATCGAGTACCACACCTTGGCACCTGCATCACCAACTGGTACCCTGCATCAACATGCAATCCTATAGGACGGAGCACACTTTGATCTTGCAAGAGCACGTCATTTTCGATCCCCACTCTCGAGATCACTAATGAGGATTGTATTTAAGCCCACTTGAGGGCGTAGTAGAGAGAGTTCAATTCTGTGGTTTTGGCTCTACTCAAGTGTTTTCTCATATTTTTCTAAGGTTTTATCGAGGCAGAGTACTTAGTTTTCTTTGATTCTAAGTTTTTAAGCATTTTGTAATCTTTCAGCTTGGTTTTATAACTTGGTGTTCATTGAGTGACTGTTTGATACCTCTCAACCTTGTAATCGTTGTTATTCCTCACCCCATTTACCAGAAGTGTTCCAAAAATTATGAATCATCTCTCAGCTTTAATGGAGTTCTAAACCTCCATGATAGGGTTCTAATGGTGGAAACTCACTCCCTCTTCAAGGTAACAAACAATCCTCTTTGTGCTTCAATGGGATTTGTACGATATTGAACACTTGCGAAAACTCTTCTAAAACATTAGTTTGGCATCTTCGAATGTGTAAACGAATCTGCACATCGTTTATTGATCCAAATGCAACCGAGTCCAAACCAATCGCTTCGAGTGGGTGTTGATATCGCTCAATTATTCTTTGTCTTACAAAGCTTTTAGTTAAATCCCCATCGAAGACCATTCATCAATGGCTCACATAGATTGTAAGGAGAGGTGGGTGTTACTTAGCTTGGTGGTGAGCTAAAACCCGAGGGATCCTACTATCTCAGCTTCTTCTAGTTTTACAATAGTTTAAGCCAATTCCAAGCACAAATCAATCAATCACAACCCTTATTTTACTTTAATCAGACATTCATTGGAAAGCAATCCCTATGATCACATAGAAACTACTGTGGAAATGACCTGGACTCTGACAAGATTATAATGTTTGATTTACATCAATCTTATGCTTGGGAATAATTTTTTAGCATACGAAATAGACGTACATTTTTACAAGGTTATTGCCGAGTGAAGTAGCACTCTAGGTAATCCAGAGAGTTAGTCGTAATTTTAAAATTGCATTGCAAATCCTAAGACGTTTCTACTTTTTTAATTCTCAGTATAATATGTCGATATCTATCTAATCGGGGTAATATTGCATGCCTGCCGCTCGTGGATGAAAGCAACGCCGACTTGTAAGAGTTACACCTCAAGGACATACTGAAGAGTCCACAGTGAGACGTTTGTTTCAAGAGAACCCTACACCTCAAATGGATCATCCCGGGAATCAGCAAACTCTTTTTAATCCAAATGACCAAGGGTTACCTAGTAACCCACAAAGACCATATGACCCTCCATGACAAGGAGATGGTGTGGCACTACTGGCAACCCCGGTGGCAGGAGGGGGAGATGTTAATTTTCGGAAAAATCAATATCGAGCTCCCCCTTCCCCTTTACCCAATGTGGAAAGAACTATTCGAGAGATTCTGCAACCTCAAAGAACCACAACAAACTCATGTATTCGCCTACCTGAAGAGGCTAACCAATTCCTCATGAAGTCGGAGATGATTTGTCTTCTCCCTGTGTATCAAGGGGTCGATTCTGAGAACCCCTACTCATTCATGAGAGACTTTGAGGATGTTTGCAGTGCTTTCCTTTCTACAGGATCGCCCCTCCATATAATTTGTATGGTTTTATTCATTCTCTCCTCAAAGAAAAGGTAATATGGTTTCACTCATTGTTCCCAATTCAATTTTTACTTAGAAGACATGCGAAATGAATTTTTGAATAAATTTTCTCCCGCACGAACTAATGCACCTCCGAGCAATCCAAAAAAGTTTTCTCAAAAACTAGGTAAACCTTTGCCATTATACGGGAAAGATGGTAAGGACCTCCTCCACGCCTCCCTCACCATGGTCTGATGTTGTACAAATTGTTGCATATTTTCACCAAGGACTGTCCTTGAATAACAAACAATACATCTAAATGATGTGTGTGGGGGAATTTTATGATAAAAGTGCTAGAGAGGCTATGCAATTTTTTGATACAATAGCAGAAAATGCTCGAACTTAGGAGACTAATACCTCCCTAGAGACTTTTGGTACATAGTACACCCACAGAGGAGGAATACACTACTAGAGAGAAAGATGACTACAGTTTAAAAAATAGCCCATTTAACTTTGAAGTTAGAGGCCATCGACCAAGTGAATGAGGTGATCAAGTTGCATCAAGGCACCACGATACCATGGATCTAGAGTGAGGAGTCACATCATTTCCATATAACCCCACTCATTCAACCATTAACCGCCTCTAACCTTCCTAATTCAAGGGAGCAACTAAATAGAGCAAGCTAATGCTCTTAATTAGTAAAGGAGCTCCTTCAATCTCTCCATGCTCGAAACTTATAATCCAAGGTGGTAAACACCTAATTTTAGTCGTGAGGAATGAGGGAGGCCAAAACCATTTGCCAACAACTAAGGCCACAAAACTTCCAAACTAAGGTTTCAAATCAAGCCCTCAATTTCTAAAATCAAGGTCCTCAAGGATTTCCTCAAATCCTAACTAAGGTTTTCACCCTCTTCTCAAGGGAATCCAAATCACAGCTTTACCTAACATCTATATAAGAGAAGCCTGAGACATTGTGACACAACTTTGTTCGCACTCAACAATCAACCAACATTGAATTAACCCGCCTTTAAATGATGGATCCCAAACTACTAAGTCGACTTCTTCTATGGAAATTTTCAACAAGAAAAGGGAAACCCCTCTCAGACCATCCATAACCCTAGTGTCAAAATAGTGTTGGAGTCTCAAATCCAAGTGAGGCTCACCTTGAACATTGCAGGTTGTCACCACTCTTCTCGGAGTGGAAAACAATTGACAAACCATTCACCAAAGAAACAAATAAATGACGGTAAAATGAATCGCTAAGGGACGGCGAGGTGTCCGTTGCTTCCCGCGTTCCTAGAATAGATGTTGTTGATGTTGAGTTATGAAAAGATAAAACTTCTCACATCCCTCTTGCTCCATACCCTCATAAGTTGAGAGTCCCCAAGAAAGTGAACAATCATTATGAAATCTATGAGTTGTTCAAAACAAAGAGCCAACATTCCTCATTGGATGTCATTAAGCAATTCATTATATGCCGTTTTAAAAGATCAGTAATCGCGGAAAAGAAATTTAGGGGTGTCAACATGACGATTCATGACCGGGGAATAGCCCACTCCTTAATTAGGAACAATTGGCTCTCAAAATACAAAGACCTGTGAAGCCCCACCATTTCCATAGTGGTGGGAAATTCAAATTAGGACATGCTCTAGTGACCTGGGACCAAGTGTTAACCTGTTACACTTCCTAAGATATGCTGAGCTAGGCTAGGAGAGTTAACCGACTAATATCACCCTTCACTAGCTGACTGTAGTGCAAAACGAGAGGATAGTGGAAGGATGTATCATGTAAGTAGACAAGTTCTATTTTCCTCGACTTTGTCGTTTTCGGCACTTAACCTCGTGTGAATCAAGTGACTCGGGCCTCAATGATTCTCACACCGCCAATGCCATCATAATACCATAGGAAGGACTAATGACGTTATCTTTTAGTAACATGGATCGTTAATTTGAATATCTTCAATGTTACAAGGGGCCAGGATGATGAGGGACGTCTCAGGAGGTAAATATGATAGAATCACACAGAATCATGTAGATCGTGTTTCATATGATGACCCTCTTAAGTCTCTGTCTAAGAAGCCCATGCCAGTCGTATAAGGTAACTATATCTCGACTGGAGTTTCGCACTACACCGAAAGACAAGAGGTAATGGAAGCAAATGGGTGGGGCACCCAGATTTGAAAATTGCCACCAATCGAGGACTAAGCATTACTTCTAAGAGAAACCACCTAAGCTTCTCGAGTTGAAACCCTTACCATTGCATCTCAACATGCATTCCTAGTGGGTAAAGAAACTTCTTCCCAAAGAATCACATCCTCCTCTTTAGAGTCGATCAAGAGAATAAACTTTTGAGATATTTAGAACCCACAAAACCGCCATATAGGATGGACAATCGTAGATATTAAGGGAATTAGCCCTTGATTTGCACACACAAAGATTCACTTGAAGAGGATGCTGAACCTCTAGACAACCACAGCGGCGACTAAACCTAGTCATGAAAGAAGTCGCTATGAAAGAGGCTTTAAAACTCGTTGATGTAGTGTTATTTACCCCATTGCAGATAGCAAGTGGTCACCTACCAAGAAGTTCCTAAGAAATACGGGGTCACCAGGGCAAATGAACACGATGAGCTACTCCCCACTCCAAGTCACCACAGGTTGGAGTGGGTGCATGTATCATAGAAACTTTAATGTCGGGTACTAGGAAAGACTTCACTTCCTCTACCTTTGTGGATCAACAAACATAGAGTTGCGGCGTGAATTTTATCGCTTTCTGATGGGTACTGTGGTACAATCAAATCGAGATAGCCTGAAGATCAAGAGAAATCATGTTCACCTGCCCTCATTAAATTTGTTTCAGAAAATGCCCTGATTATAATGCACCAGAACCTTCCAGTTGGTGCATGATGGGATTTTTAGTGATAAGGATAGGAACATATCTGAGATTTTCATGGATCCATTTCTCCGTTTTCGAGATTCATATGAGGGATGTTTCTGGAGAATTTAAGGAGAGTACTAGAAAGGTGTTAGGAGAAGAATTTGGTGTTGACTGGGGAGTATGTCACTTCATGGTGACACAAGGGATTATGCTAGACACATAGTAGTTTGGGGAGAATAGAGGTGGATAAAGAAAAAAGTCGAGTCGATCTCAAATTACCCACCTCCTAAGTGTGTCAAAGATATACTGGCCATTCTTAGGTCACAGATTTTATAGAGATTCATAAGAGACGAAGGTTATAGCCTATCCTCATGCACGTTGTTTGCCAAGGATGTCACCTTGAATGGTCACAGCATGGAGGTAGCTTTTGATAAACTGAAACTATGTTGTCACCTCCTATCATGCACTTTTAATTGGGACCCTCTCTTTGAGATCATGTGATGCTAGTGATTATGCTATTACAGTAATGTATCAAACGTGCTAAGATAAAATCTGCAGGATCTCGTTATGCCTGCAAGACTCATATTCCGCCAATCCACCATACAACTATGGAAAAAGAGTTCTTGTCGTAGTCTGGCCTCTCTGTGAAAGTTCAGTCTTACATCAGAGGGTCTCCCGTAACCATTTTCACCGACACAAGAATGGGCTACTGGGCTTTCCTCTAAGCAAGATACTAAGCCTCATTCGACTAGGTGGATCCTACTGCTAAGAATTTAACTTGACCACATGATAAGAAGGAGTTGAGAATGTGGTAGTCACCACCTCGTCTCGCGATTCGAAGACACCTCCCAAGGCCCACCCATAGGCTAAGGCACTTTCCCCGATGACCAATTTTTGCTCTCATTCACCCGCCTGATATGGGAGCATAGTGAATTATCTAGTGATGCACGCATCCCATCCCAATGGACCTCTCATCAAAGAGTGGAAAATTGTGATATAAAAAAATACTACTTTGATGACCATATTTGTTTAAATACTGGTCTCCGATCAATTTCGAAGGTGATCCAATGATGATCAACTGGTGTATTCACCTTCATTATTTTCAAGTCATGGAGGGTGCATTTCTTCCGCAAGAAATCTACAGACAAAATCTCGGCAGTTTCATTTTATCAATCTACCTCTTTTTTAAAGACTCGCTTTGATTTTTTCAAACTCCGTGCTCTGGTACAATAATTAGAGGGACTACAAAAGGAAACATGATGCCTCTACCCTTATTTTAATGAGATCTTCGAATATTGGGTTTAGACTTCAATGTGGCCTTTCCTCATGTGGGTAATTTTACATTTTATCAGAAGTTGATTATGTTTCTAAGTGGGTGGGAGGCTATCTCCCAACGAACTAATGACCACAAGTTGTTTTGAAATTTTGAAAGAACATATTTTTCGCTTTGGAATGCCTCAATCATTAATGACTTCAACATTGTGAATTCCACTTTGAAAATTTGTTAAAAAGTATGGAGTCGCACACAAAGTTTCCACGGCTTACCACCCATGCACTAAATGGCCGGCCGACCCAGCCAATAGGAGATCAAACACATTTTGGGAAAAACTGCTACTCCTTAATCGCAAGGATTGGTCGCCCGACCAACCGACTCAGCTCACCACTGCTTTTAAAACTATTCTCATGTCTCCCCTAAAGGTTTATGGTAAGGCATGTCATCTCCATGAAATGATCACGTGAGCATATTGGGTCATTAAACCCACCTTGATTCGCTAAGGCAGTAAACAAAGACCATTGCATGAACGAGCTGATGAATCGAGGCTGAATCGCATGAGAGTCAAGAAATCTACAAAAAGAGAGGCTCAAGTTATTCCATGACAAGAACATTATAAGGAAAGACCTTTGAACTCACTAAAGGTACCGATGTACAGCTCTCGCCAGACATCTTTCCAGTAACTCCGTCTAGACTTCGGATCAGACTCTTCATCAAGTAAGATAGTTCAACGATACTACAAGTAGCCGAGATAGAGATTCCTAAAATGGGAAAATCTTAGTCACGATCAAGCGCTTAAAGCCCTTTTTGGAGAACTTCGACCGCCATGAGAGCAGTGAGGAACTGTAGATCTGGCTTCTACTCCGGATGTTCCTTTCACAGCACTTCGTCCTACCTCTTTCAGATAGTTTTTCTTTCCTTTCTTACATTTCTTTATGCTTTATTCATTTAGTCTCAGATTTTTGTTTTCTTAATAAGAGAGAGTCCAACCCTTATGTAACTAAAAGATTTTTGGCCCTCCTTATAGTCCTGTAGACATCGGCATCGAGGGCAAATGCTTATTTCCATGGCAGGGGTAGGTATACTGTGTTGGGAGCCATTTAAGTGCATGCTATTTGGTTTAATTCAAAGACTTGTGAGCTAAGTGCATGCAATTTTTCGATTTTCATTTTCTTTAGTATGGTAATTGATCATAGATGCAACACATGACCTTATGTACGACCTATATAGTTTTTCACTCTATTATACACAATAACAGTATGCACAAACTTTTTTTTCATATTTAGACCATATTGACCTAATTTATTTTCTATTCTCCGTAGTCACCCTTGACAGTATCACTCCCCATTCATAAACTACACAAGTCATTGATTTCCGGTCCCAAGCTCAGTTTGCTTGCTATTACTTCAAACAGGCATTTTTTTAGCATTCCCTTGTCAACTACATGCATCTTATTCTTTAAGGAACATCCATACATAGTTGAAATATGATTTAAGGCCATATTTTCTCTTTTAAACTTCCAAATCATACTGAGTCAACCCTTTGCACCCTTCTTGAGCCTTGTGTTGCCGGTTATGTTTGAACCTTAGGATTCTTGATCACGTGGAGTAAGGATGATTCCAAGGTAAGAGTGAAGGTGTCGAGAGAGTGTAGTACGCAATTGAGCAAGCACAAATTAGTTTGGAGGGGGTTTGAAGCAGTGAAAGAAGCGAGCATACAGTGAAATCCAAAATGTAGAGAATTCTGGAAAATTTTGTAAACACTAAAAATTGGTACTAGTACCAAGGCTGAAAAACAAGGGAGTAACAAAGTGGTACCGGGACCACACTTTTGATACCAGTACCCATCAAGGAAAAGTGGCAAGAAAAGTGGTACCTATCACCAGCTTGAAAACGGGCTGGTCAGTTGAGCCTTTCTCCCACCTCAATCCCTTCATACTCCTCACTCCCCCAACTCCTATAAGAGAAACCCTAACCTAACTTCTCCTCTCACCAAAGAAAACCTCAGTCAAAAGGCTCTCATGTCTCCATCACTCCGACTGGTATCCACAGCTTCTTCTAACGCAGAGTCCAGTGCCTCGACCCGTGTGGTAAGTGCTTCTCATCCTCTATAGAGAAATCTGACTGGTTTTGCACTATGTTAGTATGGATTGTGTTGCGGCTTAAGCTGCGTCATGCTCCTAGTCGTTAGTAAGATCCGCTACGAGGGTATTGGGAAGAAGGTTTTGAATGATTTGGAAAGGGTGAGTCCAATATTGTTGGAAATGGGTTGTTGGGAGACTTTTGTGTGTGTATGGACTATTCTCGCAATATTCTCCATTTTGGCCATATCTATGGCAAAATCGAAGAACACAGTGAGTGAAAGGCCACTAAATTTCTCTATGAGCGAATAAGAAAACAAAAGGCCACACTTCAGAGATTCATGAAAAAGGAAAAGGAGTTTTAAAGGTTCTTCATCAGAGAGTGAGGAAGAAAGTAGAGCTTAAGACTAAGAACGAGGCTATGTTCGTGAATCATCTAATCCGAGCAAGAAAGGTGGATCCAAATTTACTGAAGGCTGGTTCCACTATGAGCGTGGGAATGAAATTGAAACGCTTCTGTTTATCACCCCATTCGTACATTATTCAGATCGTGGACTTGGTACTTGCTCTGAGTAAGTAAAAGGCTATCTGCCGTCCATTGTTGGGGAATTTTATTCCAACTTAAGAGAGAATTTGAATGTGGATTTCCTTTTGGAGACTACGATTTTGGGGAAGCAACTAATGGTCAGCCCTAACTCGATTACTAGATCGATGCATTATGATCGTCCTGCCACACATGACCGACCTTACCCACTCAAGGCTATTACAGAGTTTGATGCTAATCGTTTCAAATCACCATGTGCACCAACCTGTACCCACTGGGTTTCCTGCAGGCAAGGAGTCTTCATCCTAGGGAAATGAAGTCTGAGATGCATTGATGAATAAGGTCATTCACAATATGATCGGGCCGAAGGGAAAGGAGAAGTTACCAAGCAAGGAAGAAATCCAGTTTCTATATGAGGTTATGAATAGGAAAATTATTGACTATGCTTTGGTAATATGGTGTATAATAAAGGACTTTCTGAGGTCCCCAACTGAGAACAAGCACATCCCTTTCTTTAATTTACATAAATTTGTGAAGTCATTGGGATAAGGGGGTTTTGGTAGAGAAAAAGAGTTTTCCAGTCAGCTCATCAAGCAACAAGACAGTATAAAAAGCTTGAGCTTCTTCCCACAAGGCATCAGTCATCACATCCCCTCCTGGTTATTTCCTGCCTCTTACTGCCGTCTACTTGGTCCGATGAGTACGTCTCCCTTAAAGAGAATGGGGCGTAGAATCAAATGATGGTTTAAATGCATCCTAGGAAGGTATGTTTTGGATCATGTGCTCTAGGCTTGAGAGTCACATCCTAACAGGAGAGCTCATTGTCAGAAGATGACCCTCCTCCAGATTTGTAAGGATTCGACGAGCTCGGATGGGATCATGAAGATGCATTTTCCTCTACCGAGAGGAGGAGGACCACAAGCAGCGTGTTTTAAACAGAATAGTGGTGGTGTCGAAATCGGGTGAGACCTTAGCTGCTTTTTCATGCCAACACCCATTTTGCTTCCCTCAGAACCCTATTCAGGTAACCCATGGTCATTACAAACCTAAAAGACCTTTGATTTAATACACAGGTGTTCCTATCACTCTATGCATGTTAGCTTGCTTGGTTATGGTAAAATGTTTGCGTCTCTAATGAAGTTCATTCCACTATGATTTCATTATAAATGATTGCATCATGATCCCTTATATGACAACCTTTGTGTTTTTTGTAAATGCTTTTCTATATTTGTCTGTCATACTGGAACCTAAAGCTCTATATGTGTGGTCAGACTACTTTGTGGTAGTCGTAGCACTATGTCTGTAATTTCGGGGAATCTTGCAACGTTTAACTATTCCCGAGCGCACCTTTGTTGAGCCTCATAGTCGGAAGGCATTAGTTCAACTCTTGCTAGGGACTAGCAAGATGTAGGTCAGTGTGTCGATTACACAAAAGTGCCACATTTATATAGGCTCAAGTCTTCACTTCATGTTTTGCTTTCATTTTATGTAGAATAGGTGCTTTTGACCTTTCTACCAGTTTTATGTGTATGTAAGCTGTTCGAAGGTCCCGCGGTACACTGGGAGCGGTTTCTGGTTCTAGAGAACAAACGTAGATCATCGTTGTTGATTACCGACGTTGTCGAGAGGCCCCTGGTAGTTCTAAAGTGAAGAGGGGCAATCATGATAGTGGTACGGTATAGCCAAAGATATGGGCAATTTACTCCCAAGGCCGTGGAGTACTAGTACTTTTGGTACCGGTCCTACACTAATTGCACTTTACTCAACATGCCATCTCGCAGAATTTAAGCGGAATTTCGACCTGTGCAAGGCACGCTCGCCTTTCAACATCCCTACTTCAAGATCACTAAGGAGGATTGTATTTAAGCCCCACTTGAGGGAAAAGCAGAGAGAGTTTGGATTCTGTGGTTTTGGCCTACTTTAGAGTGTTTTCAGTTATTTTTCAGTGGTTTCTACGAGTAGAGTACTTAGTTTTCTTTTGATTATGATTTTTTAAGCATTTGCAATCTTTCAGTTGGTTTTATAACTTGGTGTTCATTGAGCGACTCTGCATTTTGATATCTCAACCTTGCAATTGAAATGTTATTCCTCAATTCCCATTTACTAGTAGTGTTCCAGCAATTATGAATCAATTCTTAGCTTTAATGGAGTTCTAAACCTCCATGATAGGTTCTAATAAGGAACTTACTCCTTTGCTGTAACAACCTCAATCCTCTTTTCAGGCTTCTTTAATGGATTTGTATGATATTGAACACTTGTAAAAATTTTCTAAAACTCATAGTTTGGCATCTTTCTTGACAAATGTGAACTAGAGATTTCTGGTACATCGCCAGGTTTGATCTCAAAATGCAACTAAGACGTCCAAACCAATTGCTTGCAAGTGTTTGATATCGTTTCACTATTCTTTGTCTTACAAAAGCTTTAAAGTTAAACTCTATCGAAGACCATTCATCAATGGCTCCTGGGATGAGATTTCTGTAAGTGAGAGGTTGGTGTTAATGAAGGTTGGTGGTGAGTAGAACCTGAGGATCCTATCATACACCTTCTAGTTTTACAACACTTGGTCACCTAATAAATCAATCAATCACAACCCCCCATATTTTACTTTTAATCGCACTTTCAATAGCAACCTCAAAGATCACCAGGAAACCAATCCGTGGAAATGATCAGACTCCACAACATAATGCTTGACAACATTAGTTCCTACGCTTTAGGAATAATTCTCAAGACATGAAATGTATCGAAGCATTTTGGTGTCAAGTGTTTGGGAGTGGCGAGCACTCTAGTTGATCCAGAGAGCTAGTGGTAATTTGCAATTGCTTGGAAAATTTGGTACGTTATCTACTTTTTTTTAATTCTTTTTGTAGATCATATAAGTGGATATCTATCTAGTTGGGGTAATATTGGTGCATGTCGGTTTGGGCTTGTGACGAGCAACGCCGACTTGTAAGAGTTACACCTTAAGGACATACTGAAGAGTCCACAGTGAGACGTTTGTTTCAAGAGAACCCTACACCTCAAATGGACCATCCCGGGAATCAGCAAACCCTTTTCAATCCAAATGACCAAGGGCTACCTGGTAACCCATAAAGACCAAATGACCCTCCACGACAAGGAGATGGTGTGGCACTCACAACCCCGTGGTAGAGGGGGAATGTTAATTTTCAAGAAAATCACACGAGCCCCCGCCCTTACCCAATGTGGAAAGAACTCTTCAAGAGATTCCAACCTCAAGAACCACAACAAACTCCATGTGATTCACACTGAAGAGGTTAACCACCTCATGAAGTCGAGATGATTCGCTTTCCTCCTGCGGTATCAAGTGGCCGATTCCCGAGAATCCTTACTCATTCAATAGAGACTTCAGAATGTTCTGGTGCTTCCTACAAGATCGCCCTCCATATAATCATGGTTTTATTCTATCTTCTTAAGGAAAAGGCCAAAATATGGTTTCACTCGCTTACTCCCAATTCAATTTTTACTTAGGAAGACATGCGAAATGAATTTTTGAATAAATTATTCCCCTTCCGCATTTAACTATCGTAATCATGAGCAATCCAAAATTTCAAAACTGGTAAACTTTGCTATTGTAAGGGAAAGATAAGGACCTCTCCACTCTCTCCTTCACCATGGTTTGATGTTTGACAAATCAAGGCATATTTTCACCATGACTGGTCCGAATAACAAAACAATACATCCAAATGAGGTGCTGGGAATTCTACGAAAATCTGCATTTTACTGAATGTTCGACAGGAATACATGACATTGCATGTGTACTTAGATGGAGTAGCCTCTATAGAAGTTTACCCCATCAAGCACTGGTCGGGACCCCCTTCAAGCACAGGAGTATGTAGGTGGATCTACGCCTCACCGAGGCCACAGCTATGAAGAAAGCCGGTCGCGGGCTTGTAATTGACCTTTTTTATAAAGAAGCTTGGAACAAACTAGTTATAGCATGTATTTTGCGTAAAAAGAATTGTACAAATACTTTGGAACAACCTTGTTCTAATTTGTAATATTTGTAAGAGTGTTGTAATTTGAACTCGAGGACTATCAGAATTAGTCCCAGATATCGAGCGTGGATGAGTAAGCCCTGCTAGGCCACTTTCACTCACAATTGACTCAAGAGGTCATTGTATTATATCAAATATGTTGCCGTGTTTTTTTATTAATTTGTATTGACACCTCAACTTCCAGGGGTTATTTTTTATTTATTTTTATTGGTATTTATTTAATTTTTGTTGATCGGACAAGCCCATCGCGATTAGTAGAGAATATCCGTTGCGACAGAACCCTTCACGCACGTCACCCAAATTTCCATCGCTGGGCAACAGAGCCCTCCGTCGGTGGCACCGGCAGAGCGCCCCATCACACGCGCCCTGCACGCATGAGCCCCGACCCAGCTCGGGCCCTCTCGTCGCTCCAACCCTGTCGCAACCCGGCTGTGCCATGTCACGACACGAACTCCAGTCTCGACCTAAACTCGCCATGACCTAGATCACGTCATGATACGGGAAATTTTAATCCACAAGTCCAACTCATTACGACATAATCTCCGGTCGCAAGACACAACTCGTCTGACCTAAAGATCCTCTATCGCCACATAAATTTTCACTGCCCTGGCCAACTCTGTCGCAACATAGTACTGCTTTGTCGCGACATAATTCCTCCTTACTCAAATAACTCTACCAAAGACATCAAAATATTCATCGTGACAAAACTCCCCGGGTTCGCTAACTCACACGACCTAAAATAATTCAGACAGAATCTTTCAAGCATGACCAACTATGTCGCGACATAGAATTTCTCTATCGCAATACAAAACCTCTCCATTTGGCCACACTTTGTGGCAACATAGAAACATTTTGTCACGATAGAAAACTCCTAGCCTGGCTAACTCTGTCGCGACCTAAAAATCCTTTATCGCGATAGAAAATCATCCCATCCTGACCAACTATTTCCTAACATTGAATTGCTTTGTCGCAACACAACTCCATGAAATCTTGTCGTGACACAACAAATTTCCTATTGCTAACCGAAATTCCTTGTCCTCAGCCAAGCTCCCGGCCGCCACCTCACCTCTCTCATCTCTGGCCACTCTTACGCGACACAAGGGACCTTTGTCGCAAATATCATCACAATAGAGAATAACACCGTCGCGACATAGGAGGGCCCCCTGCCGCTACGTAAAACCAGAAAAGGAACCTCGCGCGACCAAGAAACCCCGTCGACTCCAAGAACCCTCCGCATCTCAGGAACTATGTCACGACACAGAGAACCATGTCGCAACATAGTGCCAGAAAACTCTGTCGCAACCCAAGCCCAAAAACTGGTAGTAGTCTCTTTGGGCCATTTATGCACCTCCAACTTTTTTTTTTCTTTCTTACTAAACACCCAAAATTCAATACACAATAGCCTTTTTATTACAAAGGCAACATGAAATCCTGGAAAACTTTGTCAGACTGTATTAATCATACAAAATGAGTTTAATTATAACTCGTTTTTACATATACGTAAACCTGCTCCTCCACCCAAAATTAAATTAATTGGATGAATATCCTAAGTTTACAAATACATGAATAAGCCACCTTGGCCTTTTCACAACTAAGCTCTTGGATGTGTTTCATCCCTGTACCCTAAGCATTCAAAATATTTTCCCACGACAGGAGCAATCTCAATTGTATTTAATTCCTCCTCGAAGGGCTACTTCCCACCCATGCACATGCAATGGCAAACACACAATATCCAAGCACAAGCATGCATATTCCTACCGAATGCCTACATGCCTCGCCTCCATGTCTCGAGTCCTCGCGACTCCCCTCACACATGCATTTTTCCCATGTATGAAAATCGCTTTCAAACAAAAGATTTTGCTTCAAAACTCATCATTAATCTCCATATAATTTATTTATTGGGTAACCCTCCAATATTAAATTTATTCTTCCCTTATCTTATCAAAAACTTGGATTTCTTTCCTCTAGGGGCTTGACACATGGCCTCCATGGGCCACCCCTTAGACTTTCCCTTTTTGTTTGACTATCTCTCCCTTTTAGACACATGGCTATAAATGAGTCATTCAACCAAGTGTCATGTGTCACTTGCTACTCCTGGTGTTTCGAAAAACGTGAAATTTCTACTATCTCGGAATTTGACGAAATTCGACTAGGCACCTAGATTTCACGAGAGGATTCCAATAGTGAAGTTCGTTTCATCATCCGGGATCTAAAAAGATTCCAAGTTTTCAATTGAAATTACCGTTTTACCATTTTTCAAAAACATTGAATTTTTTCCGGGTCTTACATTCTTCCCTCCTTAGAAGAATTTCATTTTAAACTCCACACACAGCACATTGAATCACATATGTAATTGTCACACATATTTATGATTCATTTGGTGAACAACGTATCTTCATCTATATAACAGAAAAGATAGGTGGCACACAGATCGTGTCCCTCTCGCTCCCATGTCATTTCCTCCTCTCCTGTTGCCACAACAGCTACACCCCCTCACTGGCCTGCATAACAAACCCGATCCCTGGCCATTCATGACGCATCGGCCTCTCCTCGAGGTCCCATTTGTATCAACATCACCCTCCCTAATCCACTACATGAGCTGGATTTGGAGTATACTTTTGGAGCCTGTAGACGTGGAACACCTCATGAACACCTGATAAACTCCGTGGTAATGCTTAATCGAGGCAATCAGTGCTCATCCTCCCAGTGTCTCGAAGTGGCCATATGCTCCTCGACACTTTCCCTCACTGTCAACTCCATCACTCCCTCTTAGGCATCACCCTCAAGAAGACGTGATCACCCACCTCAAACTCTAGAGGTCGAAGCCGTCTTTCGGTGTAGCTCTTCTGCTAGCTCTCAGCCGCAAGAAAATGCTTCCATATCAAACCCACCTTCCTCAAGGTAAGTTTAATCAAATCCTATCAAGACTTTAATTTCTCCCACCCTCCGTTCTAACAACTGAGATCGATACGGCCTCCCATACAAAGCCCCATAGCAGCTATCTGATACTCTCCGCCTAATAACTTTGCCAGGCAATTCCATTAAGGGTAAGTGCTCCTCCCAAATTTATCCTTGATATAGACACATGCTCAGCATGTCCTCTAAACTCAGACGGTCCTTCCGATTGACCATCTGTCTATGGATGAAAAGTGGTGCTCATCATCAACTGTGTCTCCATGGCCTTCTGGAAACTCTTCCAAAAGTGTGCCATAAACCTGGGATCCCTGTCTGATACTATAGACACTAGTACTCCATGTAGCCGGACAATCTCTCAAATATACAATATGTAGAATTCTTCCAGTGTGAAGATCATCCGCACTGCTAGAAAATGTGCCGACTTAGTGAGTCGGTCCACTATCACCCATACCGCATCATGTCTCCATAGTATCTGTGGAAAGTGAGTCACAAAATCCATCAAAATATGCTCCCACTTCACCGCTACCCTAATGACGGAGCAATCCCGCCGGCCTGGTACCAAAATTTCACTCCACCGGGCATGTGAGACATTGTCGCACAGAATCTCCTGGTAACGTGTCTCTTCATCCCGCTTCAATAATATCGAGATGAAGATCACTAGACATCTTCGTGTCATTGATGCCCAAAGAAATCGAGCAATGAACCTCTCAGATCTCCTTCTAAATTTATCAACCTGGGAACCACAAGTCGCTCCCTATACCAAGATCACTTATTTTATGGAACGGGTCGTTTTCGTCTCCTCCAGATTTCTGATCATACCACCCGATCCTCGATAGACACTATCTCCTCGCATCCTACCCCTAGACTCAATCATTATGCTCGCAGTGAGCGAGTCACCAAACTCCCCAACCCTGAGCTTGATCACTGTATTGTAGTCCAAACTGTCCCATAATCTTGAGCATCTGCCACTCCCGGAAAGCTACACTAGCTAGTACTCCTCGTGATTTCCGACTAAGTGCATCAGCCACCACATTTTCCTTACCAGGATGGTAATGCAAAGTGAAGTCATAATCCTCTAAAAACTCCATCCATCTGCGTTGCCTCATGTTGAGGTCTCGCTAAGTAAAGATATGCTTCAGACTTTTGTGGTCTAAAAACACCTAAAATTTCTCACCGTATAGGTAGTGGCGCAAAATCTTCAAGGCAAAGACTATGGCTGCCAACTCCATGTCATGGGAGACCCGCCATGATTCTTCAACTCCGCAGAACGATAAGCTACTACCTCCCTGACCGCACTAAAACATATCCTAGTCCCCGTCTCTGTAGGCATCACAAAGACAATCGTGCACCTTCTTTCTCCTGCTCAAACTATCAAAATAGGAGTTAAAGTAGTTCTCCTTTCAATTTCTCAATACTCACACAAAGTCATCTCCACTCAAACTTGCCCTCCTTTCGGGTCAATCTTGTCATAGGTGCTACTAGCCTAGAGAAATCCTTAATGAACCTCCTGTAGTACCCCTGCCAATCCCAAGAAACTACGTATCTTGAAAACTAACTTCGACCTCTCCCAACTCATAACAGCATCAATCTTCTCAGGGTCTAATGACAAATCTTAAGCCAACACGACGTGTCCTAAGAATTTCACCTTAGTAAGCCAAAATTCACATTTGCTGAACTTGGCATACAACTGATGGTCTCTTAAAACCTGTAGAACGACCCTTAAATGATCCTCATGCTCCTCCTTAGACTGGAATAGATCAAGATGTCATCAACGAAGACCACAACAAATTGATCCAAATAGTGTTGGAATACCCTATGCATGAGATCCATGAATGTCGCCATGATTCATTGAATCCGGAAGGCATTATCAGGAACTCAAAAATGCCCATACTAATGCCTTTAAAGGTCAGTTTTAGTGATATCGCAAATTTTCCCGTAACTCAACCATTGCCATCCTATGAGGAGTCATAGAAATTGGTGACGTACCAGGGTGTAACTCAATACATAAGTCTACATCCCTTTGTGAAGGTAATCCTAATAGATCATCTGGAAAAACGTCCTCATACTCACAAACTACCTGAGGTAGATCCAAGTCCTGTCTCACTTTGTCCTCCAAGGTAAGGCTTTTTTAGCCAACCCATCAACCCATTCGTGCCATCTGAGAGTCGCATACCCGCCCTGCAAGATCGCACGCCCCAACCCCGACACACACGGTCAAGCTAGTGGCCATTTTTTTCCGCTTACTATAAACTTATAAACTTCTTAAGCTGTCATCTATATCAAAAAAGCAACATTTAACTCCATTTTAGTATTCTATAAAGCAAAGAGATTACAAAATATATACAAGCTCCATATATGGAAGTGTTCAATATTTACAATATTTACATTGTTTGCAAAAATAAAACATATACAAAAATACCAAAAAGTCTTTAGTGGGAACCTACTGTTTTTAGTCAGCCTTTAGTCACGGCGGATGTCCTGATTTTCGCTTCTTACTTCCCTGCATCTACACGGATGAACACCCGTGCTGTTTATAGCTTAGTGGGAATTAATACATGGATGACCTTCATTATGTCATCACACTTCTCTATACGCATGCATACACATCTAACATATCATATCATTTAAACATGCTTATACATATTTCATATATTTGCTTATCATACCATGTTTCATTTTATCATTTTACACTTTGCTTCATACCTCAATATACTTGTCATCGCATAGCGGTGCTATTCTTCTCTTATCATATCATATAATTTCATATGTCATATTCAAGTCATTTGTTTTATGTTTCATGCCCAGATAAACCTTGTGGTGCTGGGATAGTTGAAACTATAAGTGGCCCGAATGACTAATCACTAAATAGTGGTCTATAAGGGCCCAAAGACACTGTTATCATTGTGTGAGAAAATGATCATAAGGGTCCGAAAGCATTATCATCGACGACAATGGACACATCCTGTAAGGGCCCCGATAGTGCTATAGTTTGACCTAAAAAGGGCTACATTCGTATGTCGCAAACTTATTTTTCCCTAATAGGCATGCCCATCTATCCTTATACCAGGTTCTAAGAAGACAATCCATGTATATTTTATGTTCAGTACATATCTCATATTCCAGAATAATTATTGTCATCCGATTATCATATGCGATATTTACAATCATTTATTCGTATCTTTGCATTTTGCATGAATAATTATGGTTACCATGTATGCTTATGAGTTATTTACTATCATTCCAATTTCATAAAGCTATATATGGATGGATTCTAGACTCAAAGGGCTTTCCATAGAGTCTAAGAACATCCTAAACGGTTCGATCAAGAAATTATGACCATCCTGTCGAGGCTTCCTATGAACAAAGGATCACGGTACAACCAAGAGGGCCTAATATTTTTCAGCCATTTTTGGACCCATTATAAGTTTCTTGAATATTGTCAACTCTATATATGGATGGATTCTATATCGCTGGCTTTCCATAGAAGCCCAAGAATATCCGAAACGGAGTTCGATCAAGAAATTATGACCATCCAAGTCGATGCTTCCCATGAATGCTGATCACAAGCAAAACCAAGAGGTTTCACAATTTCATGATTTCTATCTAATATGAGTTCCAATATTATCAAGATATATATTTATGGATTTTAGACTCAAAAGGATTTCCATAGAGTCTAAGAATATCCAAACGGAGTTCGGATCAAGAAATTATGACTATCCTAAGGGAGAAATTTCTCGACAAGATCTCCCAAAACCCTAATATTTCCTTAATACAAATATTCCTCACCATATCATAATCAACCAACCCAAGTCCAAAATACAACCAATATACCAAGTAGGGTTATTTTAGACCCAAATTCATCAAAAAAATGGCTTTATGGTTTCTTCTTCATCAAACAATTCCATACAAAAGTCCAAAAGTCTAATAATCCATACCAAAATCATAGTTTCCATACAAGTTCCATACTTTTCCATACTGATCTTCTTCTTCCTTCTCTTCTCCTCTTCTTTTCTTCCATTTTCTTCTTCTTTCTCCCTATTCGCTACTTATTCCCAAATACCAAAAATCGTATATTTATTTTGGTCTTATCCTTATTTGATTTTAATATTTTTCCTTCTGCATTGCCCCCAAATCTCTCTTCTATTCACACTTCCACTTATTCAAATTCCTAATACGACAATCTTTGTTCCATGTCATTTGGTCCTTAATTGGCAATTCTACGACCACTTTGACTTTTGTATTTTTAGGTTTTGCTTATTTTATTTTTAGCAGTATTTTATTTGAAAAATATACATTTACTTATTATACCCTAAACATGTATAAACCGCTATGGCACTGGAAGAGAAAGACATCGTGCTTGTCCCCTTGAAACGGAACACACACCGTCTTGTGTGTGCAACTCTTCACGCTCACAATCAATGACGACTGTGTGTCGCCAACCGGGCCCATCCCAAGGATGACATCAAACTTTGACATACTAACCATGTGTCCACACGAGTAGATTCCCTGGAGATCTTTAACTCAACCCCGGTTATTAACAACCACACTCATCCTAGTTCCTGTGGAGAAGCATATACAACCCGCTTTTCCAAGGTCTCAACCTCCTGGGCCTAATTTCCGCTACACATGATGCAATAATAACTGAATGCGATGTACCAAAATCAAACAATATCCTCGCCAGCAGCAAGATGGGTGAAGAGACTCTGAGAATCCCACTGATCCGCTGGCCTACCGATAGTACAATCAAGCAGAGATACGCCCGTCCCCGGGTCCCATCAGGCCCTATCCTCAACTCCGACCCATACTCGCCTCACCGCCTGCGACATGATAGGTGCTTCGTGGCCGCAGCTAAAGGTCGACATCGGGTTCCTCCAGCCCATGTCGGTAAGAAGAAACATAATACACACGCCCATAAGTAATCGGGACTATGCCGTCCTAAAACCCTGGGATCCTTGCCTATGAGGGCAATCCCCCTTCATATATCTAGGCTGATAGCAATGGAAACATGTCATCGATCCTGACTGGCTAGGAGCCTTGATAGCCACAAACTGTCTGAAATCCCCAGGAACTAGAAGCCTTCGCTCTTCCCAAACTAGAAGAAGATCCAGCCCTCCTCTTGTCATCAAGACTCCAAGTCCTGATGTCTGCAGCATTTCTATCTCTCTCTCTATGGCCACAGCCATCCCGACCACATGAGTCCATGTCTCGAAGAGAATCCACAATCTTTCCCCGATGGACAACTCGTATTCATCCTCAAACTTCTCACTCGCTGTCCGTGGGACACACACCAAGCGGCAACAGATAACTCTATGAACTTAGCCATGTATTCCATCATTGTCATCGTTCCCTGCTTTAGATCTAGGAACTCCCAAGCCTTTGCATGTCTAGCAGTCGCCGGAAAATACTTCTCATAAAGAGCTCATGGAACTCTACCCAAGTCATTACCAATAAGTCCCTTGAGGTCTTAATCCAATCCCACCATAATTGGGATTCACCCTCTGTCTGGAAAGTCACTAGTCTAATCTTTATCACATCGAAGGTGATTTCCATAGCCTCCAATATTTGTTCAACTGTTTAACTAATGGTCACCACTGATCGATCCCTCCCGTGAATGCTCCTGAGGATGATGCGCCTTAAACCTCCTGAGGTTATTCGACCCTTCGACCCCCCCACAGACTAGCCAGACACACGTAAACGTGACGCCCATAGCCCATAAAGGCCTCATCGGTAAAAACTAGCGATGGTTTGCCATCACCGCGGGATCTAATTCTCACGGTCCCGCCCTCGACTTGCCATCTACACATGTCAAATGGCAATAGGATTATCAAATTTCTATCTCAGTCTAACTAGTTGTGCACATGCCAGCCACTAATAGACTTTATCATCATGAATTACACCGTTCATCTCTTTTTTCCTAGTGGTACAAAGTGCCAAACACTAATACAATTCAATTCAATTCCTGAACTATCATGTTCAGTTTGTTTTTCCGAACCCCTAAGGTTACGTTTTCTAGCCCTAGTGTTCATCTTTTCCTATATACATTCTACCATGTATATATTTCACAAAATTTGTACCACACAATCACGCAATCATAAACATGGAACACACATCAAAGCACATAACACATATTAATTTATCAAATGCACAATGAATGCATGATCTAAACCCGTGCCCGTCGAGTCCTATGTATTAGTATGAACTAAACTCTAACACCAAGATGTGATGAGTGTACCAAACATTGAGTTACAGGTAATTCACATACCTTAACTTTGATACTGTGCCTGACGCCTGGCACTCAAGGGTCTTTTCTTTTCTTTTTTGCTATCGATGTCTATCGCGACAGAGAATCCCGCCGCATGTAACTCCCTCTATCACAAGGCAGTGGGCCCCTTGTCATGCACACCTAGTCGCACATGGCGCTCACACGCTGCGCCGGCTTTGTCGTAAAATAAAGCCCTCCTCGTCGCGCGCAGCGAGCACCTCCGTCATGCGCAAAGAGCGCCCGCCGCGCTGAGAGTCTCACGCGTGACGCGCCCGACCAGTCATGTGTGTGTGCCCCGTGAGCGCCGCCGCCGCGCCCAGCCCCGCAGGCTAACCCCGCCGCAACCCGACTATGCCATATCGCGACACAAACTCCATGTCTCAACCCAAACTCAATCAACTGAACACGTCGCGATACGGGAAACTTGGCCTTATCTAAGTTTGTCACGACAAAGAATTTGGTCAGCGATGCAGAATTCCTCTATCGCGACGTATCTCCCATCATGCACAACTTTGTCGTGCGCGCCCAAGGCCTATCGTGCGTGCCTGGCTTGTTCTTTATCGTGGCCAGCTCTGTCACGACCTAAAGATCCTTCGCCTGCATAGTAAATTTTCCCACCGTCAACTCATCACGACATAGTACCGCTTTTGCTACGTACATAATTCTTCCTACCTCGCTAACTCGCTAACATAAAAATATTCTATAGCGCGTAAACTCCCGGCTCGCAACCTGCCTCGACTCCAAAATACTCTGTGACAGTAAAATCTTCCCAAATTTTAACCAACTATGTCACGTGCTAGAATTTCTCCTGTCGTGAACACAAAACCCTTCATTTAGCCACACTCTATCGCGGATATAGAAACATTCTCACGCGATAGAAACTCCCCCGCTCGCTAACTCTATCGCGACCTAAAAATCCTCTGTCGCAACATAAAATCGTCCCAACCTGATCAACTATGTCGTGAGATTGAATTGCTCTATCGCGACACAAACACATGAAATCTCGTAGTGACACAACAAATTTCTTATCGCGACCTGAAATTCCTTGGCCTCACTAAGCTCCCGCTTCCCAACTCGACTTCGCTTCAAGTTATCTTTGCCATGACAGGATCCTTCATCGCTGGTTATCGCCACGATGCAGAACAAAACACTGTCAAGACAAAAGAAGGGGCCCATGTCACGATAGAAAACCAGAAGAAGGCAACTCTGTCGCGACTAGGAAAACCCCTATCGCAACCCTTTACAACCTGTGAACTATGTCGCGACACAGAAAACCATGTTGCAAAGCCATGCCAGAAAACTCAGTCGCGACCCAAACCCGAATACTGGCAGTAGCCTCTCTAAGCCATTTCTACACCTCTAATTTTTTTTTTCTTTCTTTCTAAACACCCAAAATTCAATACACAATAACCTTTTTATTACAAAGTCAACATGAAAATCTTGGAAAATTTTGCCAAACTGTATTAATCATAAAAAAATGAGTTTAATTATAACTCTATTCTTCTTACATATACAAAAACTGGGTCTTATGCCCAAAATTAAATAGAAACTGGATGAATATCTAGAATTTTACAAAATACATAAATAAGCCAAATTTTGGCCTTTTTCACAACTAAGCTCTTGGATGTTTTTCATCCCCCGGTGTACCTCAAGTACCTGAAAATATTTTCTTAACGACGGGGTGAGCAAATGCCCAAGAGGATAATTCCTCCTAAGGCGTTACTTCCCCACCTATGCACATGCAATGACAAACACACACACATTCAAGTACAAGCATGCACATTCCTACTCGATCATCGTCTACATGCCCGCCCCATGTCTCGAGTCCTCACCGACTTCACATATGCATTTGCCATGTATGAGACCCATTTCAAAACAAAAGATTTTGTTTTGAAAACTCATTAACAATCCTCCGATATACCTATTGACATAATCCGGCTATATCTTGATGGACAACCCTCCGATATAATTTAGTGGACATACTCCGACAAAATTTTGTTGGTCAACCCTCCGATAATATTTAGTGGACATACTCCGATATAATTTATTTATTGGGCAACCCTCCGATATTAAATTCATTCAAAACCCATGTCATGCACTCACACTTGTTTCACGCGATGTCCCCGTGCATATGAAATGTGGAATGCTATTTCAAGCCAATTCATGTTACATGCGTGATGAGTATCATATGCAACATTAACAAATCATGGATAATTATATTTTATACATATAATTTACATCCATCAAGCATCTCATGTCAATACATCAATAAGCATATATTAACATGATTTTTCACACAACAAGTATGTTATTCATTTTTTTTGCAACAACACACAAGTCCAA
The DNA here is from genome assembly GCA_016808115.1 of Tetrastigma voinierianum. NCBI lineage: Eukaryota > Viridiplantae > Streptophyta > Magnoliopsida > Vitales > Vitaceae > Tetrastigma > Tetrastigma voinierianum. Next base: position 421,268 of record JAEQBH010002268.1, on the reverse strand, counting down.
AAATTAATCTCGGATTGTCGAAAAAAAGTCCAAGAATTCCAGTTATTTTAGTCCTGCACTCTGTGATTCGAACTGTGCGCCTACCACGGCCCCAAACAATCTATGCCATTAAATGGCTCTGCATCAAAATAACCAGCAGAGAAACCTCACTGGAAATGGGCCGAAAACCCCTGATTTCTGTACCTACCCAAGCTTCCTTGTCACGTAGTTGAATCCTGCCTCTTTTCTTCGATGAAACCGACGCCCCGATCTCCATTTAACTTGTAGATATGTATACTTCACTCCTCATTTTCTTCCTCTTTCTTTTCTTTTCTTTCTTCTTTTTTTTCCTTTCTTTTTTTTTCCTCCTTTTTCCTTTCTCTCCCACTGAATTGTCCCAACTTGATTCAAGTAGGAAGTTTCCTCCCACCTTCCCTTGCCACATGTCCCTTTCTCATTGGCTTTCTTCCCTTATCTTATCCAAAACTTTGATTTCTTTCCTCTAGAGGCTTGACACATGGCCTCCATGCCCCACCCCTTAGACTTTCCCTTTTTGTTTGACTATCTCTCCCTTTTTTATACATGGCTCTAAATGAGCCATTCAACCAAGTGTCATATGTCATTTCATACTCCGCTTAAAATGCTAAATTTCGACTATCTCAATCAACGAATTTGACTGGCAACCTAGATTTCCTCTACAGACGATTCCAACTGCAAGTCCGTTTGGCCATCCAAGATCTAGAAAATTCCCAGTTTTCAACCGAAATTGCTTTACTATATTTCTAAAATTGAATTTTTCCAAATCTTATAGTATTTTCGCAGAAATTTCGTACGCAACTAAGTGTCCGATTTTTGTTAAATCACGAAGTCAAAAGGGGACTCTATGGTGTGGTGCTCAGTCACCCGACATCCAAGAGTCTTGCAGGGTTAATGTGTCACAACTACCTCGCGCTTTTTTGTCACAATTTTAATGGAAGAGATAGATAGAATAAAACATAATTTATATGATATGGTAATAGAATGTTTAGAAATTTTTACTCATTCAACAAAATATATATAGAAACATGCATATAATAATTTCATATAGTTGAGAATTGTACCAATATCTACCATTTACAATTAATATGGACTCGGAAAAAAAAGAAGAAAAATTATAGAAAAAATAAAATATATTAAGAATGAAGGACAAACATCCAAAAACAATGAAAAATCTAATAAAAAGAGAAATATAAAATTTGTCTCCAAAAGATAAGAGGGAATTAAAAAATATGGAAATAACAAGATACGATCAAAATTTATAATAAAAGGAGTCAAACCAATAAAGAAGGCATATATTGGATCCCCTTAGGGAAAAAATCCAAACTTTGGTAGAAAAAAATAAAAAATAAAAAATGGAATTAAAGAAAATAGAAATCTTACTAGATGAAGCTTTAAAGGCAATAAAAACAGTAGAAAACACACTAGAAAAAATCGAAGACAAGATAGAAAAGTTAGAAAATAGAATAATAAATATAGAAATACAACAAAATACTCTTATAAGTATAGGAAAATACCCAAAATACGTTAAAGGAACTGTAGGAAAAATAGTAGAACAAATAATATTTATAAAATATCCAGAAAGAAAAATAAAAAAAGGAAGATATAGAAAAAGGAAGTTTTGTTAGAACGATATTTAGAGTTAGAAAGAAAAAGAAAAATAAAAGAAGGAAAACAAGTAATAGGAGAAGAAACTATAGAAGGAATAAAAATAAATGAGCCAAATCAGTGAAAGTGAAATAGAAGACATAATGATATAAATACAAAGAATGAATCTAAGTGAAATAAATAATGTGAATCGTAAGACATATAGGAGGACCTAGCAAAGTAAAAGAAGAATATCCTGAAACATTTGTAAAACAATAAAAACGAACCAAAAGAAACAAAGATAGAATATTTAGGAAATACAGGAGTATACTTAGATATAGATTACCTAAAAGATATTAGGAAAACACTTAATAAATGGTCACAAGCAATGACTTTATACTTTATGACACAAGGAACAAATTGGGATAATAATACTAAAACTCAGATAATAATTGGAGCATTGATAGGATGTGCTAGCCAAATGGTGGGAAGGATTATCAACCCCTAGTTTTAATTTAATTTCAAATAACACCACTGTAGCCTTCGAGAGTAGCATATTTTGTGACGCCCCAAAACCGGTCAGGATTGTGGCCGTCGACACAACGGAATGCACAAACAGATGTAGGGTAACCCGACACCACTCACGAAAATCGAGCATAGTCTCTTTTGTACGGAGAGCTCTACCTAAGGTACAAAACCTGTCCCAACAATTAACAACGACCACACTGGGTCCATGTGGTAGTAAAAATGGCCACTTAGGCCCATGCATCATTACTCACAAAATTACATCAACTATATACCAATAGTTCAAGAGTTTTTACATTACTTTTAACCAAAACAAATATCAAAATTAACAATTTCAATACATGTTCTACAAAACGAATACCAAAGCCACAACTCGGCTTTCTTCTAAAACGCGGCCTCTAGTGAGCGTCGTCCTCCTGTACAACCCCTATACCTGAAACAATGGTCCCTCGACAAAGTGAGCAATGCCCAGTAGTTGTAATCTCCTACATGGGTTACTCCCCACCTAAGTGCACATGCAATGATTCAACATAAACACATTCAAGCAAATACATGATCCTACTTGAATGTCTATATGCCCAATCTCGTGTCTCGAGTCCTCACCGACTCCCTCACGCGTGCCTAAGCCAAATGTGAGAAAAACATCGTTTCATTTCTTTAATGCCATGCACTCACACCTAATTTTTCTAGGTTGCCCCGATGCATATGAAATGCATTATGCCATTTCCAAACCACACATGCCAATATATCACTTACACATATATTAACAAAATTTACATACATGCCACATGTTATTTAATTCACATCAATAACATCAAAATTAGCTCACTTGAGCTAATTACAATTTATTTCCAATGGTTTACACACAATTATATTTGTATATAATTCCACATCATGTTAACACATTTAACTACATGCATTAACATATTATTTCTCACACAATTCCAAGTCATTCAATTCAAGCAATATTTTGCTTACAAGACACATGAACCATTCCGTGACCAAGCAAGCGGAATTGTTTTAACGATCCCTAACCCAGCAATTAAGAATTTGTCCGTGGGTAGCCCACTCACGAAACATCAGTTCCCTTTGTGGGCAGAAATCCATGACCATTTCAGGCCCGAAAACGCAAACCATAATTTATTTCATAAATTATCACACAACCACCCAAACAACCTAAAGCTGTCCCAGCGGGTTCCATATATTCCAACAATTCGGTCCCAAGTTTTGGGACAGATCAAACGGCCACTCACGGCCTCAAATCAACCAAACCATTAACACGGCTCTTAAAACCGAAAATAACTGAGTAGGAGAAGACCCCTACCTCTTAGAGTTGTCGGAACTCCCCAAAATCGGTGTCCACACGTAACCCTCACCGCATACAACAACTTTACTTCTTGACCCGAAGCGAACCGACAGTCCGAATGGCGAGAAATCTAGAGAGAAGTAGCTCTCTCTCTCTCTAAAACCGAATCTCATTACGCCCTCTTGCTTACCGGTTGGTGTCTCAAATGAAGAATAAGTCAATTTCAATTTTTGTCTTATTCAATTAAACTTTTCCAAAATTCCCATCTTGTCCTTAAGTTTTGGATTTTTGACACTTGGCTTAATCTAAGCCATTCATCTCCATCATCCTACTAATCATGCAACATGTGTCACATGGGTACATGTAGTAGGTGACTTTTGTTACATCACATGTCTTTCACAAGTCGTTTTACGGCACTCGACACCTAGTGCCTCGAAAAATGTGAAATTCCGACTCTCATAATTCGACGAAATTCGACGTGATAACTAGATTTCGTGAGACGATTCCAACGGTGAAGTCCGTTTCGTCATCTGAAATTTAGAAAAATTTTGGATTTTGACCGAAATTACCATTTTCCCATTTTTCAGAAATTGGATTTTCTCGGGGTTTTACATTCTCCCCTCCTTAAAAGAATTTCGTCTCTAAATTCCACACACATACGCATCTAAACACGTGCATATGTAACCCTACACAATCCCTTCTTGGTGTATGTGTTGACCTTCCCAGGTCACGATCAACGACAATCAATGGATAGATCAACACAATCCATGTCATGAATGACATCCATATCTGAGCCATTCTTGGCTCACCAACACCCAATACAATTTCCAATGGGTATCCAAATCTCGAGTCACGAGCTCCTATCACTCAACTACAAGTCTACGTGATAAACGTGACCGTGTGTTTTCATTTGAGTCACTCAGGCTCTCTATCTCGACTCTAAGTGCGGTAACCACGGCCCAGGTGTGTTTTCATCTCGAGTCACTCCCGACTCCTATCACTAAACTCTAAGTCTTCGTGATAACATGACCATGTGTTTTTTCTCTCTTGGGCAACAGAACTTTTCGGCCTACACTGCGAGCCTCTTACATCCACACAGAAATTTCGGATATCTCCACGGGTCTCTTACACCCACACAGAAATTTTGGATATCTCCACGGGTCTCTTACACCCACACAAAAATTTCGGATATCTCCATAGGTCTTTTACACCCACACAAAAATTCGGGATATCTCCCCGGGTCTCTTACACTACGAAATTGATTTCCAGCGGGTCTTTACACCCTACGAAGTCGAGATAGCTCCCCGGGTCTCTTACACCCACACAGAAATTCGGGATATCTCCGCGGGTCTCTTAAAGACCTTTGAAAACCAAAATTTGGAAATCTATGTCAGTTTGATTCCCATTTTTGAAAAATGTCCTCATGACAGCTCTTGAATGTAAGTAAAAAATGATGATGTCACCTCACTTTGGTTCTGTTTAGACAAATAAGAAGTGATCAAATAATAGTTGAGTTCTTCCCATGTCGTTTTATCTATGCCTGGATCCTTTCTTTAATAGTGTGAGGATAGGCCAAAACTTATATATTACCTTTAATAATGACATTGCATTCACTTTTTTTTTTTTTTTTAAATTTGCTGAAACAAAAAAGCCGGAATATTTATCTTTTTCCATTCAGAAAAAGTCATCTCCCATCACAATCGAAAACCTTTTTCTGCCTCTTCTCCGTAGGATTGAAACACCAGTTGCTTGATTGAAACATAATAGAGCTACCCGACTCTCACAATATCGCTCATCCATCTGCTCACTTGCTCTTGGGTTCCATGGCTACTTCCAATGTTCAAAATTTTCAAGGTAACTTCTCCATTTTTTCTCTCTATCTCTAGGTTTCTAGAAGCTTAGATTTCTTGTTCATTGGTTGTTAAGTTATTATGATTTTTTTTAGTTTGTTTGATTGTTGAAACCTAAAGGAAAGTATAAGAAAATTTTAGGTTTAATTTTTTTCTTGTTAATGATTAGTGCTCAAAAAGTGCTATTTTAAGTCCTGTTTATTGCAAGTTTGAGCACTTTTTGTGTACTAATCAGCGTAATTAACTCGATTTGCACATTAAGGTCCATGTTATTCTACTAATCACATTTTGTGGCTAATTTTTTAGATTTTGCAAGCTATTTATGCCAAAATTGTTGAGTCGATCCAAGCACGAAGAATTCGAGTCGAACTCAGCATTACAGATCAGAAACCAGAAGGAAAGAAGAGCAGAAAATGCATGGAAATTGGAGCCTGTAGGAAATTTGGATGGGCTGGGAAATTTTTGCAACCTGCAAAATTTCCTAGGTTGAGAATTTTCATAACTTGCGAATTTTCGCAGGTGGAAAAATTGCCTCCACCTAGCCTTCTGCTTGTTCATCATGCAGCATTCCTTCTCTTTAGTTTGACTGTTGGTATTGTTCCCCTTTTAGTTTTCTTCCTTTTTTTCCCCCAATGTAATAGTGTTTGGTATGTTATTTTGGTAATTTGTAAAGGGGGTTTGGCTATAAAAGCCCCCAAGCTAAGCACTGTGAAAGAATCTTCTCCAGTAATAAAATTTCTTTTTGGCAAGAAGCTTTCAACGCTCCCGCCTCTTTTTCTTCTGCTTCATTTTCTCTCCTTTTCTCTCACTCTCTGGGCAGCCAAACAGCCCCCGGAGGATGACAACTCGAAGGATGAGTGGCTAAACCCCCTTCATCCTTGGAGACGAAGGCTACTGGAGGAGGGTTCCAAGGGTTCTAGGGGTTTCTCACAGTTTCAATGCAGGTGATTGTTGTCGTTTTTGTGTTTCCTCTCAACCCTAGGTTCAAATCCCTTCTATGCATCTTGAATGACCTGTACTTGGTAATCTTTTAGGGTTTAGTGGATGCTTATTGCTAGATCCACTAAGATTCATTAGTTGCCATTTATTAGTCAGCTGTAGATAGATTCGAGGAGATGGGATTTCAACGGCGAAATATGCGTTCAATAAATGTCATCTTTCAAAAGGAAATTTATTAGGGTTCAGTTTTTATAGTCACATGAAGATGCGGTTCGGGAAATGACTATAGGTCATCCTCCCCAACACGAGGAGATGGACCCGAGAACCCCCCAGTGACCTCTAGAACCTAAATCCAGCAACTTAACACTTCAAGGATACTTCTTTTACATTTTATTTTATTTAAATTTCAATTTTCCAAACAATACCCCTCACTATTTTTATCACCACCTTAAAATCCAAACCAAATTCACCATTTTGGCCTTCACTGTAAATCATTTGTGCGAAGAAAACTCATCCCTGAGTTTGACCCTAGAGCCACTATACTGCAGTAGCTAGGCTACAACAGTAGAAGGTCTAGGTTTATAAATTTTGTTGGTTCGGAAGCTGCCTAGCTACACGTTTACATGCGAATCAAATGGCGTCGTCGCCGGGGATGGTGCCTAAGTGAAAATGATGATATACTGAACACTTATGATCCTCATCACAAGTTCTGGTGAATTTTCTTTTATCTTTCTTTTTAGTTTTGGTAGAATCTGTGACGCCCCAAATCCCAGGGTGTCTCGTTGACAACCCGTCAACCCGCGGAATACTCGTGGATGTCGGGTAACCCAACACCACTCACGAAAATCGGGCAGAGTCTCCTTTGTACTGGGAGCTCTACCAAAAATACAACCTGTCCCAACACATTTTACAGCAATGCCTTGGGTGCGTGCGAGTAAAAATGGCACTTGAGCTTCGCCATCATATACTACTTAAAATATATATCAACTATATAACAATAGTTCGAGAGTTACATTCTTTCTTAGCCAATATATCAAAATTTAGAGTTTTTACATGTTATACAAAATGAATACCAAAGCCTGTCCAGGCTTTCTTACAAACGTGGTCTCAAGTAAGTGTCGTCCTCCTGCAACTATACTCCACAATACGTGAAATATTAATCCCTCGACGGGGTGAGCAGCTTATTAGTGATAATCTCCTGCGGGTTACTCCCGCTAAGTGCACATGTCATGGCAACCAACCACACTCAAGCAAATACATGATCCTACTTGAATGTCTACACTGTGAAAATCCATGTTTCGAGTCCTCTCAGGCTCCTGCACATGCCTAAGCCAAATGCGAGAAAATCTCAGTTTTCAAAACAAAAAGCTTTTTGTTCTTGAACACACTCTGGATTTCGGTAAATATATTGGACTACCCTCCGAGGCAAATTCTTTGGATAATTTTTTAGAAAAATCATGGAATTAAAAATCTCAAGAGATGGCTTGTTGGACCACTCTCCAAGGCAATTCTTCGGAAAATCTTCTTTGAAATTCCTTTCACAACCGTTTTCAATTTTATTTCATTTTCATGTCATGCACTCACACCTATCGTTCTAAGATGCCTCGGTGCATATAGAATGCATTATGCCAATTCCAAACAATTGATGCTAATATATTTTACATGTATATATTAACAAAAATTAATTCACATACTAATCACATAATTCATGTTTTTCAATTCACAATCAATAACACCAAAATTAGCTCACATGGGCTAATTACAATCCAAGCAATTCATTTTGAATCATCCAACAACACAAAAAATCACACAACATATCACGTGAACAGTGAAACCCTCGGGTCGGCACTATTCACGACCACACAAGTTGGGATTTTCTTCACTTAGTTCAAAGATTTTGAGACCGAAAACACGATCATCCAGGCCTCTACAAATCCCCATCCATAAAAATGGCTCTTAGCCAAAGAATAAACCAAGTAGGAAAAGATCCCTACCTCTTGGAGTTTTCGGAACTCCACAAAATCGGTGCCCACGTGTAGCCCTTACCGCGTAAAACAACTTTGCTCCTTGCTCCGTTGAGAACCAAGGTCGAGCAGCCCAGAAATCTAAGGAAATGCATTTCTTTTCTCTAAGCGAAATCCGCAACTCCACTTTGCATGTTTTGCTCTTCCATTCGAGAAAACTATTCTTCTTTGTTTTATTCATTTAAACTTTTCAAAAATTCCATCCTTGTCCCTTCATTTAGCCCATTTGTGCTTGTAAGCTTAATCTAAGTCATTCATCTCCATCATCTCACCTAATCCATTCAACATGTGTCACATGGATCCATGTATTAGGTGACTTACATCATGCTGCTGAAGCCGTTTTCACGCCTTACGACACTCGATGCCTCCGAAAATGGTGAAATTCAGTCTCTGAATTTGACAAAATTATTGTGTTAACTTCGTTCGCGACGATTCAATGAAGTCAGTTTCATCATCTAAGGATCCTAAAATTTGATTTTGACCGAAATTACCATTTTACCCATTTTCAGAAAATTAGAATTTTATCGGGTTTTACATTCTCCCTTCCTTCAAAAGAATTTCGTCCCGAAATTCTATACTATCACAACAAACCACATGCATATGCAATGTGCACCATGCCATGCATGTAAACTAGTCATTTAAGTATTAAACGACTAAACCACGTACCTCCATCCCTAAATAAGAAGGGAAAGGTGGCCCGCATCGTGTCTACTATGACTCCCAGTTGACTCACTCTACTCTCACGGTCTTCGCCATAGCACCCTCGCTGCTTTCTCGTGGTCTTAACGTTGCAAAACTGATCCGTGTCATAATGCTGCGGGTCCACCGCCGAAGGTCCATCGCTTTATCAACCTCAATCTCTCCCCAATCCACTACATAAGCTAGATCTGAAGTGTGCCTCCGGAGCATGAAGACGTGGAATACCTCATGGACACCTGACATGTTGGGTAGTAAATCCAACCGGTACGCTATAGTGTCTACCCTCTCGAGTATCTCGAAGGGTCCAATGAACCTCAGCAATAGCTTCCCGCACTTGTCGAACCTGACCACTCCTCTCTTAGGCATCACCTTCAAGAAGACATGATCTTCAACCTTAAACTCTAAGGGTCGACATCGTCGTCAGCATAAGCTCTTACGTCGACTTTGGCGTGAGAAACTTATTTGTCATTATCAAGCTCACCTTCTCGGAGGTGTCTCTAATCAGATCAAGACCAGTGATGGAGCTCTCTCCCACCTCGGTCCAACATATCGGTGATCTGCATGGCCTCCCATACAATGCCATCTGTATACTTGCCTGATAACTATTGTTGCAGGCGAATTCCACTAAGGGCAAATGCTCTTCTCAGCGACCTTTATGATCTAGGACTCATGCTTGCAGCATGTCCTCTAACACCTGTATAGTCCTCTATGACTGACCATCCATCTGTGGGTGGAAAGTTGTACTCATGGTCAGCCTTATGCCCTTAGCCTTTTGGAAACTCCTCCAAAATTGTGTCGTAAACCTTGGGTCTCTATCGCATTGCTATGGATACCCTAATACTCCATGTAAATGGTTCTCTCTCGAATGTACAACCGTGAATCTCGATGAAGGTCATCCACACGGTAGAAAATGTGCGGAGCTTAAGTTCTTAGTCCTTTATCACCCATCTGACATCATGTCGCATGGTGTCACAAGGTGGCGAGTGGGTCAAAATCCATTATTGACGTCTTTCGGCTTCCGACCATTACCTCGATGGTTGAAGTAGCCTGGGCATTACGGTGTAAACGCGCTTGCGACCGCGTGAGACATCATCGAATAAAGTCCCTACGTGTCTCTTCATTCCGCTCGATATCACGGCGGCGAAGATCTGGTACATCTTCGTGCCACTGGATGCCTGTGAAATCGAAGGCTTGATGAAACTCCTAAGAGAATCTCCTACTCTCCATCGATCCAACTGGGAACCACTATCAGAGCATCTATAAGACTACCATCGCATGGATAGTCGACCCTACGTCCACATGTACTGGCTTGTACCGGTCCTTGATGGACACTATCTCCGCGTCCTGTCCCTTGGACTCGATCACTCTGCTCAATAGAGACGGTGTAGCTACTAAACTCCCCAACGTACCTTGAGCGCTCATTTGCGTAACTTAGTTGTCCGCAATTTGAGCATACGCCACTCTTGGGAAGCTATCTTTAGCAAATGCTCACAGCTGACCAGTGAGGCGCATCAACCTGCATTTTGCCTTGCGAGGTGGTAGTATGCAAAGTGAAGTCATAATCCTCACAGGAACTCCATCCATCTGCGTTGCCTCGTATTGAGTCCCACGGCGCATGAAAGATATACTTAGGACTTTTGTGGTGCAGTACATCGGCTGGTCGCCATATGATAGTGGCGCCCAGTCTTCAAGGCGAAGACTACGACCTTGACTCCATATCGTGTGGGAGTGAATTTTGCTCATGATTCTTTAAGCCGAGTAGAACCATGAAAGCTACTACCACTCTCGGTGCATCAAAACACATCCCGATCCCCAACCCTCGAGGCATCACAATACCTTTGTGTACCGTCACAATAGGGACTATCAAGATAGGAGTTGAAGTAAGCCTCCTCTTCAACTCCTGGAATGCCTCCTCGCATCGGTCATCCCAATCAAACTTGACGCTCCTTTACGAGATTGATCGTCATAGATCTTGATCGGGAGAAATCCTCAATAGACCTCACAGTACCCTAGCCAGTGGCTAGCAGTATCTCGGCCCGACTTGACCTCTCCCGACTCATCAAACCTCGGCCTTCTTAGGGTCTCGCGACACTCCCAGAAGTGACACCACGTGTCAAAACCTCACCTCGATAAGCGAAACTCGCATTCTTTTGAACTTGGCGTATGGCGATGATCTCTCGTAAAACGATCCTCAAGTGATACTCATGCTCCCACTCTGACTGGGAATATATCAAATGTCATCCACGAAGACTACAACAAACTGATCTAGATAGGGTTGGAATACCTAGCCATGAGGTCGTGAATCTTGCGTGGCACATTCGTCGATCGAGGGCATCACCGTAAACTACGAAGTGCATAACGTATCACAGAGCGTCTTGGGATGTCTGTCTCCCTAACCCTGAGTTGATGGTAACTAGTGGGAAGATACATCTTGGAGTAGACCGCTCCTCTCATTGTCAACGAGTCATCGATCCTGTGATGGGTACTGAATTCTTGATGTAACCATGTTCGGTATGCGTAGTCAATGCACGGTCGAAGGTCTTGTCCTTTTCTTCTAGCGGGGCCGGGCGCCCCATGGTGAAGTGCTCGGTCTAATGAACCCCTTGTCCGGCTGGCTTACATGGCCCCGGACTACGGTTCACACCCAGCTTTCAGCGGTGTCGTCCCTTATCACATTAGTCATAGAGATGGGTGAAGTACGGGGTGTAACTTCGTCGAAGTCTATAACCCTCTGCTTGAGAGGCAATCGTTAGCTCATCGAAAAAACATCCTCATACTCGCGAGACTGCGCAAAGGTGAATCTAATCCAGGTCTCACCTCGTTCTCACAGGAGTAAGGCTTGCTAGCTAACCCGCGGTATCCTGGCGCTGGACTCGTACACTATCTAAGGCAAAATATCATGCTTGTCCCCCTGAAATACAACACAAGTATTATCCTGCGTGTAGGCGGTAACCCTCCTACGCTCACAATCGATGCGACTACGTAGTGTCGGCCCGATCCATGCAGGGATGGCGTCGAACTACGACATGTCCATGACCCTCGGGTCGGCTGTGAGTAGAATCCACGAGTGCAGCGGCTTCGCAACCACGACATATCATCCTTATCCTCGCCCTAATCCCTAAGGGAGAACTCACATACAAAGGCTCCTCCAAGGCCTCAACCTCTAAGCCCAACTCTATCACAATTGATGCAGTATCTCTAAGGTGTAAACACAGCCTCGAAACACTATTCACATACCGAAAGAATATTTTATTTCATACACAACGTCTATGCATTCATAGGCAATGCAAGACAATAAGTTTATATATTAAATCATGTTCAACAAAAAAAAAATTATTTTATTACATTTTATTTTAAAAATTTTCATTTTATTTTTTATTTTATTTTATTTTATTTTTGAAAACCTTGTGAACAGTGCTCATGAACAGTGTTCATGAACAGTGTCCCAAACAGTGACTCAGAACAGTGTCTTGAGTCAATCTAGAAAAAATATGGCTTGTTAGTAAACATTTGAGTGTTGAAGAGAAAATAGTCATATTCTTGATGACTATAAGTCATAATCTTCTAAATCGATTATTAAAATATAAATTTTAACACTCAAGCCAAACAATTCATAAATACTTCCATGAGGTTTGTTGGCCATGTTGAGCTTCTCAAGGGAGATGATTACTCCTCTATCATTCAATGATAATTCAAATGGTATCTTTTTATCGTCAACTAAGGCAAATTTTTACGGTATAATATCTTTTATGAGTAATTATTTTCATCATATTTTTATTATTCTTATATAAAAATAAACATCTATATTTTTAAAAATTATTTTTTTGTAGAATGTTATTGGTGCAATTGATGGAACTCTTATCCATGCATGCATTCATATTGAACAAGAAGTACCATATCGAGGTCATGAAAAAGGAGAATGACTTCAAAATGTTTTGGCAATTTGTGATTTTGATATGAACTTTAAGGATGTAGCTATTGGATAGGAAGGAACAACTCATGATTTAAGAGTCTTGATGGAAACTATTCATGAATATTCTTTCTTTATTTATATTTAACAAGATGATAATATACTCAATTCTCTTTTTCAGAAAAATATTATTTAGTGGATGCAGCTATACACACTCTAGAAGTTTTATGGTACCATACCATAATATACGTTATTCATTAAATGATTTTCGATATGGTGGTAAAGTTGTAGGAAAATATGAGATATTCAACTTATGTCATGCAAGATTAAGAAATGTCATTGAATATGCTTTTGTGGTTGTTAAGGCGTGTTTTCCAATATTGAAGAAAATGGCACCTTATTCATTTGTTACTCAAACAAAAATTATCATGGCATGTTTCTCCATTCACAATTTTTTTTCAACAAGTCTCAGTTGTTAATAGATTGTTTTCTAAATATGACACTGGAGAGGAATTGGAAAGTGAAAGTGACAAAAATATTCAAGGCTCAACTACAAATAATTTTTTTGCAACATCTAATCAAGAGTCCATGCTACATTTTCGAGACTATATTGCAAGTGAACTATTTCAAGTTTTCAATTAGCTTGTCATTTTAGCTTTTATCATTGTATAAAATGAGATGTTAAATATTAGCATCAACTATTTGTCATTTTAGCTTTTATCATGATATGAAATGAGATGTTAAATATTAGCATCAAATATGATGTCTTTAGATATTTGAATATACGTGCTTAAATTTCATACTTTTCTTTAGATGTTTATAAATATGTATTTGAATTATTATGTTTTTAATTTAATTTAGGTTTGTGATTTTAGCTTTTAAAATGGTATGATATGAGATATTAAATATTGACATCAAATAGGATGTCTTTAGATATTTGAAAATATGTACTTAAATTTTTATGTTTTTTTTATATATTTAGAAATATTTATTTGAATTAGTATTTTTTATTAAATTTAGGTTAGGTTTTATCAATTAATTATTTTTTAGAATTATTAAATTTATATATTTTATTTAATTATACAAAATAAATAATATAATAATTTTTCTTAATAGATTAAGTTGTTAAGATGTTAATTTTTAGTATGTGATGATGCCTTTTTTCAACCGGAGGCAGAGGCGGGAGCGTGTCAGGGGTATTTGGGCTGGACTGGATTGTTTTGTGGGGGATGCGGGTGTGCGGATCGATGCGAGTGAGGTAAGGACATTTGCCTTTGTTGATCTGCGTTTCGGACGTGTATTTCGTCACGCAAAAACAAAAGGAAGAAGGGGTCGGTTGTGCCGTGTAGTAGCTCCGATCACCTAAGTCAGTTTCTTTACGAGAGAAAAGAGAGGCTAGCAGAGAGCGAATGTCCCATATGGTATGTCTAAGAGTGCGTACCTTTCACCGCTGGGGTGGCCATGTATTTATAGTAGATGTCGACCCGGTTCTTGAATTGGAACTAGGATTTGTTCTGGGTTGAATGGGATTTTCTTATCAATATCCCGGTTGGTAATTGATTTAGAAAGAAATTGTTTATTTGGGATAATCTTCCTTCCTTATTGGGGGGAGATCCAACTGGTGATGATCTGTCATTATTTTCCCTTCCTTATTGATAAGATTTGGTTGGATCGGCAGGATGATATATTGTTAGGGGTTATTCTATTTTCTATATGGCGAAATCTGATACGATTTGCAGGACCTGGACCTTTTAATTCATCGGGGATGTCGCTGGACCCTAGTGGGCCCGAGCCTTAGATTTGGTACAGTAGCGGGGCTGGGTATTAGTTGGACCGCGCCACTTCTTTGGAGGCTTGGTGAGTGGGTGCGAGCCCATTTTCGCTCCCTATCAGTTGGCTCGGCCGCTTGGAGTACGATGTACATGAAGCAGGGCTGTATGTCGTTTCTTCAAATCGGATGCAATTTCACGTGTCTGTTTGAGGTTGGGTTAGTTAGGCTTGCCCAGCCATCATATGTCTTGTGATAATGATGACTCTTCGGTTTCGCGCTCGTTCCCCTACCTCTTCCTAGTTTCTTCCGGTTTCTTCCTTGATTCCTCCTACGTCACAGTGCTTCTCTGGTCCTCAAACCTCTTAAGCGATCTCGTACTTTGTTGCTCGAGTTCTCTGTTTTGACCCTTTTGTGTAGAGTCTTTTTCTTCGTCTTATTCCTGACCATCAGCTTCACTTCGTTTCTCTTCGACGGTAATGACGAGCGCTGGTTAAATCGGATTGGATTTCGCTTTTACTACATGGGTCCGGTCGCTTCTTCTTTAATATCAAGCAATGACTTCGCTTGTCACGGCCCCGGATCTGGGTTAGGGATGCTTCTACCGCTCGCCGTGGTTGAACTCAAACGCTCCTCGGGCGCCTTCTTCCTCGATAAGGATGCGGAAAATAAATTAATTAAATATCCCTGGGTCGATACCTTAAATTTGCCAGCCCAACATGTCATGCGGACTGTGGGACCTAGCAAGGCCTGGCCCGTATGGGGTTACTCGCTGAACGTTATCGACCCTCCCCGGGCGGCCCGAGCATGGACCCCCCGACGTCTCGACTTTTATGTAGCTTTCCGTGCCCGATGGTATGTTTTTCGAGGTCACCTTTGATAATGGTCTGCTTTCACCGCACCCTTCATGAAAGGGGTTCAACATTTCAATGTCCGCCCCAACTCGCTCCCAACGGTCGGGTATTTTGGCAGGCCTATCGGGCCTTAGTGGACAGGCTCTAAGGCTCCTGGCTGGGTATGGCTTTCGCTTCCTTATCTTTAGCCCCAAAGGAGACCACCGAGCTTCCTTTTATTTCTCCAAAGGCCTGGAGCTCCTCTCTGTTGATCTCTCGATCTTCCTTTTGCCTCCCACAGTCGTGGAAGGATGCTATTTTCATAATGGCCGCACCGGGAATATGATCCTTCCGACAAGGACGACACTCTAGGCGTCCCGTATGGCTCGACCACCCCGAGCACCGTGAGTGTTTGCCTGGCTGTGATAACTCAGCGAAGGTTGCCGGAATGTTTTTAATTTTGCATTATTTCATGCTTCCGTGCTCGACTCACCTTTAGCGCCAAGATGATGTCAGAAGCTCGTGTCAAGCGAATGTCCCGCTCGTCCTTCATAAAGTGAGTCGATAAAACTCCACATTCTCGTCTGTCAAATTTGAGGTCCTCGCATCAGTCCCATCAAGCCGAGGCCTCGCTTCCTTCCACCACATGGGAGTCTCTCCCATTGAAGCCACTGCCACCCGTACTAAAGAGATTTTCGTCCAAACAGGGCACTATCTCGTAAGCCCCGAGTGTGAAAACTTAAAACCAAGCTCCACCGAGATCTACTGCTTTGGCCAAGGTTCAGAAATTGGGGCGTTCTCCGACTTCTTCATAGAAAGTTTTCCTGAGCGGGCGCAGCTGCCATGGCCAGGCTCCCGTGGTCACGAGCTCTCCGCCCCTTCTAAGCCCTCGTGGCCAGAAGGCAAAATCTTCGTTGGAGCTGCCGAGCGGCCGTTGGCGGTTAGTGCCTATTACCCGTCTCAATCCGCCTTCTGAGTGCTAGGCCACCTCTCGTGGTGGGAAGAGCTGGAAGAGAAGAAACTGAATCAAAAGTCATAAGATGAGGACTCTTTGCACTTTAATGATGAACTCGCGGCAGGTGCGATCTCGTCCGTCCTTAAGGATTCTGACCTTGGGAGGTCGAAAGCGCTGCCCGTTGATGAGGTCTTTCCGTTTTATCCCTTCAGGCTGCCTCTAGTTCCCCTCGCATTCGATAATGTCTCGCTGCCGGGTCCCATGTCGATGTGACTTCATGTTTGATGTGTGTAGCCACCATTTGAAGCAACCCACGATAAGGCTAAACTAAACGAAAGCATGTAAAAATCGCCTGATTTATAAGGCGAAGGCGGCCTCTTTCTTTCCGAGCTGACCGAGCCGGCAAGAACTGCGCAGCCATGACCGAAGAGGTGGAGAGACTTAAAATCTTATCTAAAGCATACCGCGCTTCTGGCCGTGCCCGGCAAAGTAGAGAGAATGAAGTTTGAAGTGAAGCCGCGCGGCTGAAGAGCTTGAAGGTCCTAGGGTGAGCCCAGTTGCGCCTAATGATCCGATCGAGACTGAGATGGTCGCACCCTCCCAGCATTTAGCCGCATCTGCTGTGGACGAGCTCGCTACATCCCGGGGGCGAGCCGTGGGAGTCCCAAGGAGCCGCGTGCGTCACTGGCGACCAGGATAAAGTAGCACAGCTAGCCGTGGCTCGTGGCGAGGCCTCCGAGGCCATGGCGCTGCTAGACGCGGCTCGTCGTGAGGCCTCCGAGGCTGTAAATTCGCAGAGCGGCTGAATGAGGAGGTCGACAGCGCTGATCTTCACCAAAGAACATCCTCGTCGCTCGCAGGGATGATGTTATTAGCGATCGAGGGACCAAGCCGCCGCTGGCCTCGTGCCTGCCAAAGAAAAAGGTCGCTAACGCTTCACCCGACTTGACTTCAACCGACCCTGCGACCTATGGTGCAAGAGGAGTCTTTCTCTCGCAAATTATTCTCAAGAACCGATACCCCGGCCGGGCCCATTCTCCCTCTTCGCCGCTCGTTCCCGGCCGACGCCTAGGTTTCAGACTGCTTCGCCCGCCTCGACATCGACTTTTATATTTTTCTTTATGTACACCGCTTCTTTCTTTATTCGCCCGGGCCCGAGACATATGTAGCTCTTTCTTTTAATAAATATTTTATCGTCCGTATTCTTACCGTAGTGATTTTCGCTTTCTTCACGAATCAGACGGCCCGACCGAGGGTCCGAGTCGGGCAATTAAGCTTTGTCAAACTGTCGCGAGGCTTCAGGCTAATTCCCAGGCCAATCCTGACCGATTCCTGTGTCAGAAGGCCTATAGCAGCGAGCTCACAAATTGAGTCGTCTTCGCCGACCGTCTTGCATGTGCTGCCGAACTGATTTCTAGCCGCATGACCTATTTTGGCAGAGCTCGTCACGCTTACTAACCTCCATCTTTGTTTTGCATGAGTCAACCGACTCTAGGTCAAGGCACCGCGCCGGATCTGAGCTCGCCAATTCGGGAAATGCGGGCTCTATTAGCTGAGTCGCCAGAGCTGAGTTGACTTTTTAGGCTGCATGGCCTATGCTGAATGGATGAACTCGTCAATGTGAGATCGTCAACGCGAACTATTGCTGAGCTGGTTTCCATGTGAACTACAACGCGAACAATTGCTTTGAGTCGGCTTCATGTGGAACTCGCTAGGCTGAGTTTGTTTATGTGAACCGCCGCAGCTCGTCACGACAACGGCAGCTCGTCTCAGAGCCTTTGAAAGGCAGCTCGCCCATGTGAACTGGAAAAGCTCGCCAATGATCAGTTGGCTAAGTCGTTTATGTGAACCGTTAGGCGAGTTTGCTTATGTGATTTGCCGGGAAGAACTCGCCAATACGACAGCTAGGTAGCTCGCCCACGAGCTTACTGCGTAGCTAGTCCAAGGAACCGTCAAGAGCTCGTCAATGTAGGATCGGCTGCGCAGCTCGCCCATGTGAGCCGCTGCAAGTGCAGGCTCGCCCATGTGAACTACTTAGAGGGAGCTCATCTTAGCGCGACACAAGCGCAGGTCACGAGCGAGCCGTCAGCTCCGTTGGCCGAGCTGCCTCGCATGCTCCAACCCAGCCGATCTCGACCCACAGGCGCGCGGCCTCAGCCGGTGGATCACCGCCACGTGGAGCCATCGGGCTCCCCGCGCGTGGGCTCGTGTGGCGTGCCTACCGAGCGTCGATCCGAATGCCCCGCAGCGCCGTGGCTCAGGCCGAGTGGATCAACCTCGTCACGCGAGCTACGCTCCCCGGCGCCGTGGCCTGGCACGCTCCGTACCGAGCCGACGTGGACTCGCTAGCAACGCGGGCCCGTGGCCGAGTGGATCAACTCACAATGTGAGCCATCGGGCTCTCGGCGCCGTGGACTCGTGGCGTCTGTACCGAAAGTGGCGACAGCCGAAAGTGGCAATGTAACCCGAGTCGGCTCCAACTCCCGAGGCAAAGATGGCCTCGTGCGCAGTAGCAGCTCGCTAAAGTGAGCTACCGGGCTCCCGCGCCGTGGCCTCGTGGCTTTCCAACCGGAGTGCGGCGATGTGTGCCTAAGTGGCAATGTAGCCCGAGCCGGTCCGACTCCCGAGGCCGTGGCCTCGTGCGCAGTATATGAGCTCGCCAGGCCAGTTGGCCAGGCTCTCGCGCCGCGGCCTGTGGCGCCCTTCCACCCGAGTGGCGACGTGAGCCGAGCCGGGTCCGACTCACGCAGGGGCAAACAAGTGGCCTATGCAGAGTAGGATGAGCTCGCCAGCGAGCCACTGGCTCCTTTGCGCCGTGGCCTTGGCAGTAAGATTCCGTACCCGAAAGTGGCACGTAAATTCGAAATAACCGACTCCCGAGGCAACGTGGCTCGTGGCAAAGAGTAGATGAGCTCGTCAAAGCGAGCCACCCGGGCTTCC
Organism: Tetrastigma voinierianum; assembly: GCA_016808115.1. Lineage (NCBI taxonomy): Eukaryota > Viridiplantae > Streptophyta > Magnoliopsida > Vitales > Vitaceae > Tetrastigma > Tetrastigma voinierianum. The sequence goes on along the minus strand of JAEQBH010002268.1, from coordinate 401,917 downwards.
TGCGCCGTGGCTCACAAGGCTCCAAACGAAAGTGGCGATGTAAATGAAAGCGGGCAATGTGTACCGAGCCGGTCCGACTCCCGAGGCACGTGGCCTCGTGCGCAGTGTATGAGCCCGCCTCAAAGTGAGCTACCGGGCCTCGGGTCACACGACCGCTTGATTCTCGGAACCGTCAGCGCGCGACCATTCAACTTCTGGATTTCGAAAGGTGCGGTAACGCCTTTACCGCCGGATTGATGGAGAATTTGGAACGTTAGGGTGACTTGAGTGCTAGCCTCTTAGCAAATACGTGCTTCATTTCACGTGGGGCTTATACTTTGTATGTTTGCCTGCGCGCAATCGGAATTCAAGTAGATTTAATCGTCAAGTCTGTCAGTTTTCGCTGGGATCCTTCAAGATTTCGATCATCACTGCTTCTTCTACATGTGGAGTTGTGTTTTTCCTAGTCTCCCTTTACAATATGTTATTCCCTTAGCTTCTCGTGGAATGTCTGGCAGGCGATGCATTTCGCCTTCTCCCTTCTCGTTCTTCTTTCTCTTCCTTCCTCCTTTCTCCTTCTCCTTCTTTTCATCTTTCTTCCATATCTCATTCTCCCCTTTTGCTTTTCTTCCGCACAAACTCCTTCCATCCTTTTCTTCTTCTCCTCTTTCCACTTCTTTCCTTTCCTTCTCCTTCTTTCATTCTCTCTTCTCCTCGCTCCCCCCCTTTTTTTTAAAGTGAACCAAGCCAGACGAGTGCTTTCAAGATGTAATCGAGGGAACTGCTTGTACTGAGTGCTTTCAAGATGTAATCGATGACACCACTGATTGTAACTAAATGTAATTCAATAAAAGAAACTTTTCCTTTTATGTCTGTGAACCTTCTTATTGTGCCTTTTTCTTAGTTTTATATATCTCGAACTCGCTTGGGGACGCCCACACAAACATAATTAATGAACGCTCAACTCGTCACCTAAGGATTAACAAGGCTCTATTTAACCTTACAAACCGATGCTTACTCATAAAAACACTTAAGATGTTCGGCATTCCACGTATGCTGTAAGATTTTTCCTTCCTCTATCTGGAGCTCATAATTGCCCTGCCTGACGACTCGAGATATGATTTAAGGACCTTCCCAGTTGGGGCCTAGTTTTCCATGCACGTTCTTCCTCGTCGTGAGTTTTTAAGACTAAATCACCCTAAGATATAGCTCCTAGGTTTGACTTTTTTATTATAGTACTCGCTCGTCTTCCTTTGATAATCCTCTCTGCACGCCTTGTGAACCCTGCTCGCGCTTCATCCGTGAGTTCTGGGCTTCTGTAGAATGCATGGGCCTCGCTATCAGGTTCCATCGCTAACTCGATCACGGAGACTTTATTCGACCTTTAACGGCTATCGTCAAAGGCTGCATGAATGATGTTTCCCGTTGCTGACTTCGTGGTCGTCCTCGTAGGGCCCATAGTAATTCCTGGGGAGGTATTCTACCCAATTTCCTTTAAGGTCTTCCAATTTGGTTTTCAAGGTGGCTATGGTTCCGACATAGCTGACTTCGCCCGTCCGTCGATTACCGGTGTGCTTCGAGATGAGTAATAATTTTTAATTCCAGCTCCTGGCACGTAAATCTCGACTCGCATTGTCGAATCAAGTTTCCTTGTTTGATACTAAGGCTCTGTAATGCCAAACCCGCATATTGAGCTACTTCACACAAAATCAAGCAGATCTTCTCGCTCCCAGAATCAGGGCTAAGGGTTCGGGCTTCCGCCCACTCATGGCAATCCACTCGCGATGATTATGAATTCAAGACCGACCCTCACCAACGGGCGTGGGTCCCGGAAGATGTCCAAACCCCACCGTAGGAAACGGCCTGTGGCCTCAGGATCTAATGCTAAGGGTCTCCGATGGGAGGCGCGAGACCTCGGGCGTGCTCCCGCAGATTCTCGCATTCTCGACTAGGCCTATTGCATCTCAGTATCAGAGCGCAGCACCCGCCTCAAGACTTTTCCCGCTAATGCCCGAGCTCTGATATGATTCCCGCATATGCCCTTGTGTACTTCTCTCAAAGACGTACCGATGTCTCCCTCCTACGATGCATTTTAAGGAAAGGTGAAAATCCGCTCAGGTAGCTGCGCCTCCCTCGTGGGATTGGTAAACCCGCGCACCCTCGCCTTGTTTTAGCCACTTCTTCGTCAGCCCGTAGGCTTCCGTCTATAATATAATCCCAAAGGGCTCCATCCAAGTCTGTTGGACCCGACTTGGGCAACCACCTCGCCATAGAGATCGATTGAGGGTTCCGCCAGGTATTCGATAGGTGTCGACCGCGAGGTCTTCCCGCAATTGTGGCTAGCTTTCGCTAAGGCGTCTACTGAGTTCTCTCATTCGGACATGCTCGACCCGAACCAACACGAATTTTTAATATGTCACAAACTTTTCTGAGGTATAGAATCATCCTTCACTTCGTCCGTAGGGTATCTTCATTCGTTCCACCACCCGCCGGGAGTCACCGTGCACTCCTTAGCTACCGACTCTAAATTTAACGGGCGAGGTTAAGGCCCTATGACGGCCTCATACCTACTCGCTTACCGGGAAGTATGGAACTAAATCAAAGTGCTGCATCAATGTCTATTCTTCCTGTGGAAGCTGTGATAAGACCTCGCTCCACTTCCCCGCGCTGCTCAAGCCCACCTACGCAGAGCTCTGGGCCGGAGAGGTCACCGTTGCTCGTGGTGTCCCTGGTTCCGTCGGGCGTAAACTCCACGCATGAAGCCTAGCCAAGACTTGCCCTTTATCAGCTTCATTCAGACCGACATCGAACTCGCTAGCTCTACGGCCCACTTCCACGCCTTCCGGAGGTCTCTCTGCCGGCGCAACACTCGCTTTCATCGGGTATCTCACTGAACTTCGTATGGTATGTGCCTGAAACAGCAGGCGAGCTTCTCCGAGCCGCGAACTCGCTCTTTATCTCTCGACGAGGAGCGCGCCGGCTGAAAAGTCCGACACACCGGCTAAGTATGGAGTGAGGAGCTCCCTTCGACAAAGGCTACTAGGAACGGAGGGGAACTCGTGCAATGCCACGCCGAATGCTTCACACTTTGTATCCCATCAAAGGCTTCAGATCAAAGAAAGGTCGGGCATTTATCACTCGCCGATACGAACCGCTTTAAAGTCGCAATCCTTCATGTCGCGCTCAGACTTCCTTTACACCCGTAGGGTGACGCATGTCGAAGCACCGCTTTATCTTTATAACTGGATTTCGCCTCAATTCCTGGTTTACTATGAAACCTGCACTTTTCCGGCCGACACGTCAAGGCACACACTTAGCCGGATTTAGCTTCATGTTGTAACTTCAGATTTGGAACGCTTCGAGAGATGAGCTATGTGAAGGTCACTGTGGATTTTACCAAACATGTCGTCTATGTATACCTCCATGCGCCTCTATCTCGCTTCTGAACATCCTAAGCCAATTGGGTCTCCGGTGTGTGGCTCTCAAGGTTTCGAGTCCTAACAAAGATCACCCGATAAAGAATAGTTCCCCTCGCTACGTGGACGAATGAGGTCTTTTCGGGTCGTCTAGTCCATAACGATCCGGGTTGTGTACAGAGAAAGTCCGGCAAACCGAGAAGCTCAGCGGCCCGCCGTGGCATCCACGATGAGGTCGATCCTAAAAGTGGAAGTCGCCCTTCGGGGCATGCTTTGTTTATGTCACCAAGTCGATACGCAGTCGCCACTTGCCGTTTTCTTTCTTGACGAAAGCACCCACGCTACCAACCACCGTGATACCCACCCCGCACGCTCCCGCCGATAGCCCGCCGACCTCCTCGCTGATGGTTACTTTCCCCTGCAAAGCCCTTCGCTGCTGGGCCGACCAGCCAGTTGACCCGCTGGTGTTCTGGCGTGTGATTACCGTAGGGTCAATTCCTCCCATATCCGCCTGCTTCCATGCGAAGACGCTTCGTCGATCTCAAAACCGAAAAGGAGGCTTTTGAGGTCTTCTCTGCTAGCTCGGGTCGAGCAGGCGAGATGTTCCGGTCGTCATCCAGCCTATATCGGTTCTTAGCTCTTCCGAGGGCTCGGTCCGCGAGCACCTCGTCACGCATGTCCAAATTTCGTCCACATTCACGTAGCTCGACCGCTCTTTGCTCACGGAGGTCGCGTAGCATTCCCTAGCCATCCGTCGATCTCCCGAACCATCCCTACTCCGTATGGTTGGGAACTTGATTATCATGTGGTATGCTGAGGGATGGCTTATCATATTGAAAGGAGGGTCTTCCTAACAACATATTATGTCGATGGGGCGCCTACAACGAGGAATCTGATGTTGTCGCCGTCGCAAGGGAGCTCTCCCAGGTGAGCACCAACCACTGGCCCAAAGGTAATACCTTTTCCCCAGAAAACCCCCGCAGATGTGTGTTGACGGGCTCCAGTTTTTCTCTCCCAATGCCCATTTTATCGAAGGTTGACGCTAAGACATGTCACCAACTCCACAACTAGAACCCGGCGAACCGCCTTTGGCTGGGCTACAATCAAGGCTTAACTACCAATGGGTTGTCACGGGGTAAGCCAGACCTCCGCATCCGGTAGCCGAGAAATGTATGACTTGTTTATCGCGGCAAATGATACCGCTTATTTCCCTATTTTCGTCAGTCCCGATGCTCGCGCAGATGGCCTTCCCCTCCGAGCCAACTGCACTCTCCTCCTCCCGCGAATCCCCTCCCGAGATCACATGGATTTCTCCAAGGTCACGGTGCCGAGTCTCATCCGCCGAGGAGGCGTTATCGAACTGGGCCCCGGCTCGGGGTTTTATTCTCGGGCCCGATTCTAGCCCGATTCTGTGGCACACGACCTCTTAGAGATATGAAACGCCAGAGGTATCCGCGCCGTATTAAGTACTCTATTTCTCTCTTTAGATGTATACAATAACCGCGGCAAGGTCCATACCCTATGGAACTCGCAATACTGTGTCATTCTCGGGATCCTACCATTTGAGTTACTAATCTCGTGAACTCGCCGTTGCGACTTCATGCAGACTCGTGACACCGAGGCCGTTAGGAGTGAACCACGAGGCGAATAACGCCGCCGCCTTTTGAATCATGGCGGACCTGCACGATCCCCGAGGTTTCGCCTGGGGGATCGCTTCTCTATCTTCTTTCAGACATGTTTCAAGCTTTATCGGGCTTCGTCCTCGCCGCATCTCTGCCCCACTCTTCTTATGGGGTGGAGGAGCTCTCCTTCTCGATATGAGGCTTCTTCGCCGCTATATACTTCTTACTACAGCACCCTACTACGCCGTCGAGGGTTCTTCGAGACGGAAAACATCGATCCTTCGACCGGCACTCTAACCCAAGAACGAACGCAAATGATTGCGAATTTTTCATCTGCATGTCTATCTTCGTGGACCTTGTCGAATCTTTGCACAGATTTGACTCCCGCACCCCGCTTGACTGGCCAATAGATGGTAACTCCGCTTCGCACGCCTGCTCCGATGAAGCCGGGAGACGAACGAATGGACGCTCTCGAACGTAAGAGATTGATGAAGGTGGAATTCTATTAAACCAAGCCAAGGCCGGGCCCTTTAGTGTGGTAGCGAAAGCCCTGCATCGCACAGGGTCCTAATACCCATGTAACTCCATTTGATTTTTGTAAGTATTGAGGTGGTCGACGGATTCGACTCCATCGAATGCTTCCACTGCGGGCATTCGAATTTCGTCGAAGTGGCAAATGTAGCACCCCCACGTGAAGCAGATTCAGTTTGCTATACCAAGGTGTCCATGTCCTGGGCGCATCCTTCTTTGAACACCTCCCACATGGTCGGTTCTATTGAAGACTCCTAAACCTCTGCTCCCATGATTGCTCTCCTGCTCCTGGCTGAGGGCGATGTAGTTCTTCGTTCCCGACGTGTCCTCCTAGCATTGCTTCATTGCCTTCCTTCCGTGTGGTCAGCCAGGGTCCGCGGCCCCGCCCTGGGCCTGATTCTCGCTTGCTTCTAAGACCTCTGTGGAATGTCACAAGTGACCGTGTTGCTCCCCGCGGGGAATGCTGCCACCTTCCCGGGTCCGCCGTGTCTCCCGAGGATGTCGATCCGCCCGTAGAAACGTCAACCTTCATCGACGCCGATCGACGCGCCATGGCGCTTCCACTCGCTCGTATTGGCTTGCATCGCTTCTGCACCGCCTCGTGGAGGTCCGCCGTCCGCTGGCCGCCTCTGCAATCCCATCCTTGGTGGATCGGGCGTTGCTCCCGCCGTTCTCGGGCTCTCATACCATCAAGAATCGAGAAATCAATTATATTTATAAAGGAACTGTTGTTCCCAAAGACGACGCCAACTGATGATGCCTTTTTTCAACCGAATCGGGCCGAAGCGCAGGTGGTCGCCTGGGCCGACCCTGACGTTGCGGGTCGGGATGCAAAGAACCGGGATCGTCCGCCGAGGTGATCGTCGTGACCGGCTGACCGTTGTGCTCCGACGTAGCACCCTCTCGCAAAAACAAGGAAGAAGCCGGGTCGGCGAGGGTCGCCCATGGCCGCCCGATGCCTAAGTTAGTTTCTTTCGAGAAAGCAGACCGCTAGAGGCGAATGTGTCCCATATGAGTATGCGTCTAAGAGTGTAATCTTTCACCGCCGTAGCGGCTAGTGTATTTATATGACAAGTTTCAACCGCTTGGATCAAACTAGATTTATTCCCATTGATGGGATTTTCTTATCAATACGGATTTGGTAATGGATTGAAAGAGTCAATATCGATAATCTTCCTTCCTTATCGGGGGAGATCCAACTCGGTGATGACTGCTATTATTTTCCTTCCTTATTGATACAAGATTAGTCGACTTGCCAGGATGATATATTGTTGGGGGTTATTCTATTTTCTCGTATGGGCGAAATACAACCGACGGCAGAGCATGGACTCCTCTAATTCATCCAGATCGCCCTCGGACTCTTGGGGCTGGCCGCCTTCATTTTGGCCGGGTAATCAGGGGTCCGGTACGCTACGCGCCACTCTTTTCGGGCTTGGTGAGTGGGCCTGCGAGCCCATTTTTCAAACCCTATCAGCATGTAAAAAACAAACAACTTAATACTTAATATAGATAAAATGTTAAAAAAAAAAACGGTTTAATACTTAATGTTATTAAGTATATTTAACATTAAGCTAAAAGAAGTTTTATTTAGAATTAAGTGAAAAAAAAACAAATGCCACATAATTCTATGTTTGAAACTTCGATTATTAAGCGAAAAAAAATTTTAAAAAAATAATTTTTCATAGTTTTGGTGACATGGAAAACAAAAAAAAAATAAGGAAAATGATTTTTCATAGTTTGGATGATATGGAAAACATAAGAGAAAAAATATAAAAGTATAATACTATAATTTTTTTTTTTCCCCTTACTATTTTCTTAAAAACTATGCGAGAGGAAAATACTTGAAAGGTTAGGAAATTTCATAGAAAATTTATCTACTGCTCCAACTCACTTTTTATTCACCATCTTCCTCTTGGGCGCCTTCCAAGTGTCTTCAAACTTTCCTGCCTAGAAAATCCTTCTGAAGAAAAACTAGAGTCACCAATCCACTGCATTTGCTTATCACAAAGATCAAGTGAGACTGTGAGAATCTCTAGAACCCCACTCGATAGTTCTTCGGTTTCCCGAACAACCCGACTCCTTGTCTCGAGTCATCTTCACTAAGGGCGTTTTTTTTTTACTTTGAATAGATTTTTTATTTAGTTAAATTTTGAATAAGGCTTAATAGTTAATAGTATTTGTTGTCTCTCAGATTCGCAGAGTCTCCGAATCGTCGAGGCATTAACGTAGCAGCAAGAACTTGCAAAACAAATAAGGCACCGATTTCCAGAGTGTACCAGCCATCGTCCGATGCTTGCTAGATGATAGAGAGCGTAAGATTATCGCCTTGGTAAACGATATTTTTCACATACCTTCTATCGCTATCGTTCCTCTATTTACGAAAAGAGAGGGATGATCCACTTTTCATGGAAAGCGGGTGATCGGCTTCGAAATGGAAGGGAGGCAAAGGCGTCACTGCATCGCCAACTGCTTCCTTTTGGATAATCAAGTTATCCGAGTCTTCCACCTCAAGGATCGTTTGATTATCTTAAGGGTAGTTACGTACGAGGTTTGCAGGAAGATATTTTCCCCTGAGCTACAAGGATCAGTCAGAAATCATCAGTTGGCCATCTCTGTAGATGGCGCCTACTAGAAGAGGGCCTCGCCCGAACAATAATCCTCGGAGGCCTTTGCCAGATAGATAACCCATAAGACGATTTCAAGCATGTGTCCACATCCATGTTCGTAGATACTGGACCTCGGGGGTTTTTGATCCTTTTGGGCCTTTTGAGTGTCAGATGCTATGCCAAAAGCCATGGTACCCACAATGCCCCCCTTTTTCCGGATGGGGAGTTCAATCTTCCCCGACTGGAAAAATACCGTGTTTTTTACCTATTTGTCGTCGGGAACGAGGACCATTAATGCTTGCGTGTTACAACATGCACGCATTTAGTACGGATTTTTTAGTTTCCCACTGGTTTGTTACCCCTATAAAAGGATGCAGGGTGACGGGTTTTTATCTCACTAGATGGTTTTAAGCTTTCGGTGGATGTGCATGGCTAGACACCGCGGATGCCGCTAGTACTTACTTAATGCTCCTCGGGTCAATGTGACGCTGACAGAGGTCGCCTAGTAGCTACTTCAGAACGCATGTAGCGTGCTAATTTACTTTTGAAGGGGTATTTTCGAGCCTTATATGTCCACTTGGGTGGTTTGAAAACTCGGATGGAGAGCGCCCCCTCCAAATCGATGAAAATTTATGTCTCCATGTTCAGCGATAAGCCCCCTTGTATGCCCCTCTGCTTTGACAATGCTGTAATCATACTGCTAGAGGTAGTCAAGGCTTTTTCCTCTTTCTTAGCCTCTGCAGCGGTAGCTTTTTCTTTTTTTAGCCTCTACAACAGTGACTTTTTCTTCAGCTTTTTCTTCTTGCTTAGACTTCTTCTTCCTCTTCTTTTTCTTCCACTTCCTCTTCTTTTTCTTCGACTTTTTCTTCTTTCTTAAAGCTCGCACCTAAGTGGGTTATGTAATTGTTCTTAGGCTTTAGTTTTCAGTCCTAACTGTTATGTAATTGTGAACGCCATTTGGTGTAATTAATGAAATTGTGTTATCGAAAATTTTTGTGTTTTGTATCGCCTTATTTTTGTTGTGCTCGGCTAACCAGTCATCAACGTGAACTAACCTCAAGAGTTACAGCGTTTGATAAGTTCTAGCATGCCTTGGAAAAAGGGTTATGGCGTTTGACATTGATGAATTCGAGGATGGGTCGGCCCTTATGGTTCCCCGACCGACCTGGGCCAGTTGTTCGCCTAAGCCCGCCCCATTAGAGGGGCATATAAGCAATTAGTTTAGTCTATGAACTGCCCACACTGCTCATCGTGCTCTAAGAAGTGAAGCGCCGCCAGATTCAAATCATTTGAAGGATGATGAGTCAACGACATTTAATGCATCCATAAGCAAACGCCTTATTCTTAGGGAATAATAATCGATTTTAATTCCCGCTCCTATCGTAGGCCTACTACTCATTTTCTCGTTTTTCCCTTCCATTCAAGAGCTTGTGGATACTTCATCAGAGGGTCGTATGCTCTTACGTATAGTCTTTTTTCAGTGTTCGTCTTCTCCCTACCTTAAGGTCACCATATCATTCCGAGTACATTAGGATTCACTACAGCGCATGTGTACGATGACGGGAACGTAGGAGGGTGTTTTCTAGGTATGCTAGAACTATGGGGTTTTTCCCTGGCCTAGTGGGTTCATGTTCGTTCTCGCCCTTTTACTAGTTTGGTATTATGGCATGGAACTGACTCCCCTTCTTTCTGTTCTTTTGTTGTTGTCTACTATAGTGATGGGCGAGTGTCAAGAAGAGACTTCACTAATCGGGCCTGCATGAGAGGGCCCGCCAGATATAGCCTTCTACAAGCAACATCATTTCTTCTTTGTCCAGGGAGGAGTTGAGGTCTTACTTCCAAATCCCTGACAATATCGATATTGAATTTTCGGACGATCCGGTCGAGTCCACTATCAACGGCTGAGATGGTGCAAGATATTTTACCTCGGGAATGCTGCACTCGGCTTCGTCCCGTTTTCATCCTAATCACAGCTTAATTTCCTCCGGCCGCCGCTTGCTCTTATTTATCCGAATGTCATTAAGATCTTGGTCGAATGTAGTGTACTGAACCTCCTATACCAACTGGATATTTCGTGTAGGTCTACGATTTACATGTCAAGCCGCAGCCACGATGACGTTATCATCGTTTGGCCAAAGCCCCCAAAGGTGCTTGTTACTGGCCCCCAAGTCACCTAAGACCGAGGCGGCGGGGGTGATCTCAAGTTAGAGGATCGTGGTATGAGACCCCGCTCTCCGATCTCCCGCTACTTTGAACCAACGTATCGGATTCCTGTGTACTCGTTGCGGGATTTTCAGGCGTCGCTTTTATATGTCGTTGTCCGTCCATCCTACGTATTTTCATAATAAACACTTTTTCGTGCAGGGAAAAGCCGGAGAAGTAGATTGGTAAAATGGGTGGGAAAAGCTGGCTTCAAGAACATTCAGAAGTTGCTAGAGATTTCCGAGCGGGAATGGCATCACGAGATTCTCTTAACTGTGAAGAATCTTCGTGAGTTGAGTCGCAATCCTTTACCTTATGTTCTTCCAGTTATTCCACGCCCTCTTCCTTCAGAAATAGAGGAGGGCGAGCATTATGTTATTGCCAACCTTCTGAATCTAGCCCAGGGCAGCTCGTCTCCAACCCAAACTTCTGAGACCGAGGTGGTTAGTTAATAACTGGTGATCAGTCTTCGGCCCGAGTAGCCTTCTTTGGCTAGAGAGGATTCTGGCCCTGCCCCCCAAGCATCTAAAAAGGTTGACAGGGGTAGCCGTCTCGAGGGTTTTCCTTTTACGAAAAAGGATTCCCGTTCTGCCCCCAAGCGTCGAAGAAGGGAAGGCGGGTGCCTGAACGAGGAAGAGCGCCTAAAGCAGGAGTGGAAGATTTTTTTTCCCTTGGGTTGCCCCCATATCTAGCCTCCCCCCTGCTAGCGAAGAGGATGACGAGATGGCTGACCTCATTCATAACTTCGGTGCACGGAAGCGCAAATGGGGCGCCATCTTCAAGCGGGCGACGAATGCTACCCCCGAGGTGGTTGGTGAAGTTGATCAACACCCAATCATTAAGGGTCTGGGACAAGTATTAAATAGTTGCTTATGGACTCTCCGTAGATGGGCTGTGGGCCATTCGCATCTCGAGACCGCGGCCCACGCCAGACTAGGAGAGGTCCCTCCAACTTATGAGGAGGTCCGAGAAGGTATTCCTTCTGGTAGACATTAAATTGACCAAACAAGGCCACGCCTTCCGGTCCGGCGCAGCAGTCGTTGTTTCACGACCATTCGTTGTATTCTTATATTCCTTCACATGGCTCGACTCCCCCTATGGAGGAAGTATCAGCTCTTGGGCCTGAAGGTGCCCAAGAGAGATTACTTCACCGGAAGTCATTCATCGGTGGCGAACCCTCAACAATCTACCTGGGAGAACCATACCCGACAATGCTTCCTGATGTCGCAGATGTGCTGCCGAGGAAGGGTGAAAATATGCCATTTCGATCCTGCCACAGAAGGAAGATCTCAAGCACGTGGTCATTGACGCACGCCGATACGCAACCACAACTCTCAGCCCAACATGGAGTCGGTACTTCATAACTCCAGGCTATGCACTGTTCTAGTATCATTACCGAGTTATAGCTTTATTCTAATGCGTTCTTTTGCATGATGTTACGGCTATCTGGAACATGACCTACCAGCACCAAGAGTTTCCAAACTCGTCGAGGGATGCAGAGGAAAACATGACTCCCACGCCCAACCGATCGCTTCCACCACGCTGAGTGCCTCGCCGGCCGGCACAAGCCCCGCTGCTAGGAGAATGAGGTCAAAGGAAGCGTTAAAAGGATGGCCCGAGCTGAGGCAGAGAGAGATGTTGCTCGCCGTGATGCCTCGATGGCCCACATGGATGCCGATGTGACAGGGAGTGCCAGGGTGAAGGTGGAGTCCGAGTTAGCTAGGGTACAAAATGCCTTTGTTGTTGCAAATGAGGCTAGGTGGAAAGCGGATGACAAGGTTAGCCGTCTGGCCGACAAACAAGTCTCTCTACTTTTAGAACTCGGGACTCGTAAGGATGAAATGTCTGCTATTCAGGCAGAGGCCTTCAAAGAGAACGAGGCCCTAAGGAAGGCTTACGAGGAGGGCTTTAACTATGGGTATGGTTGCTGTGCTTTCACACATAATATTTGTGGAATCTAACCCGAGGTTCCGCACGGATGCCGACACGTCCAAGTCAAGTATCTCCGTGAGTTCTTTATTAACTCGATGCCCCCAGTGATGTCCCCGCTAAAGCCGGTATCCATTGATGTCTGGTCCCGGTGAAGTGACAAATGCGACCGAGATGAGGCTCCTACCGTAGCCTTGACCTGATAACAGTAAGGTGGGGTGAGTATCTCTCTGCCACCGAGGTTGGTTCGGGTAACGAGCTTACTTTCTCCGCTTAGAGTAACCAGGGAAAGTGAGGAGCATGGTGTTTCTGGGTTACATTTTGGGATTGCTCATTATACCTTTCTCCTTCACCCATGTTTTGCCGCCCCGGTTTTTGTTGTTTTGAAACCAAGTTCAATAATGAAGCATGTGTTATCAATAATAAAGTATGTGGTGTTCACGATAATAAAGCATGTATTGTTTACTAATATGATGTGGGTGTTTTACTTCTATCTAATCACATAACTAAGTTAATTTAGCCAGGGAAGAAAAGATGTACCTTGAGTAGGACATAGATCAGCTCCAAATGAACACTCCGGTTAGCAAGGTTCATTAATCCTTCTTCTACCGCTTCCTTACCCAGGTTTCGTGATGTACCAACTGGGCATCAACCATACTGGGCCGGTAGGTCATTAACCTTACTCGGACTTTGGGATGAACCAGCTGGGCATCAACCATACTGGGTTGATAGGACATCAACCTTACCCGGACTTGGTAATGAACCAGTTGGGCATCAACCATACTGGCCCGATAAGACATCAACCTTGTATGGACTTGGTAATGAACCAACTAGGCATCAACCATATTGGGCCGGTAGGACATCAACCTTAACCGAACTTGGTAATGAACCAACTAGACATCAACCATATTGGACCGGTAGGACATTAACCTTGCTCAAACTTGGTAATGAACTAGTTGTGCATCAACCATACTAGGCCGGTAGGACATCAACCTCACCCGGACTTGGTAATGAACCAGTTAGGTATCAACCATATTGGGCCGGTAGGACATCAACCTTTCCTGACCTTGGTAATGAACCAGTTGGGCATCAACTATACTGGGTCGGTAGGACATCAACCTTACTCGGATTTGGTAATGAACCAGCTAGGCCTCAACCATACTAGGACGGTAAGATATCAACCATACTAGGCCGGTAGGACATCAACTTTACTTAGGCTTTGTTATAAAAAATATAACCGAAAGTTAGAAATTGAATCATTCTTTATTGATAGTACCTTTTGAGGTGCATAACATTCCACATTCTACGTACAGGTGTCCCATCTAGTTTTTCTAATGTATAAGATCCGGATTCGTCGACTCGTGTTACAATATACGGTCCCTCCTAGTTTAGCTTAGAACTGAATCGACTGACTTGGCCAGGTTTTTGAAAACTTTGCAGGACCAAGTCAGCCGGCTAAAAACATGAGGCTCTCACGCGCCGTTGTATATGTTTGCTAGCCTGTTGTGGTATGATGATATTCGCACAAATGCCGTCACGAATTCATCCGCTATGCTCCAGATCTTTGATCACGCAAGATTCTACGTTTCTGCAAATTAGTTCGGAGGGTGGGCATGCCAATTTCTATTGGGACTATAGCCTCCATCCCATAAGTGAGTGCAAAGGGGGATATACCAGTTGACCGACGAGTTGTCGTTCTATAGGCCCAAAGCACCTCGGGAAGTTCATCCACCTATTTGCCTTAGTCAGTCTAATCGCTTTAAGGCTAGCCACAGAGTTTTATTAGAAGATTCCGCTCGGGTCGTCATTCCGCGTATACCGCGGTAGAGTATAGATTCTTTATTTTCACTTCATGTGGTTCCCGTATGCCGATTAATCGATCTGAGGCCTCGTTGTCTCGATACAATTGGACGGTATACCGAACCAGACGATATTCTTCCTGCATTTAACCGAGTGACATCTCATTCCGACTGATACAAAAGTCTCTAGCTCCATCCACTCGTCAAATAATCACCGCTACCAACAATAATTTTTTCTGCAAGCCAAGGCTAGAGAAGCTGCCTAGACTATGTCAATTCCCCATCACAGCGTCAAGGGCTCAGAATGAAATTAAACTCCGAGCTGGGTGATCTCAAGACAAGGGCTAGTAGCTAGCATCGATCACACTTTCGTACATAATCAGCGACGTTAGATCTCATGGTTGGCCAATAATACCCCTGAGTATGGGCTCTATGTGCCAATATCCTGCCGCCTGGATGATTACCACATATCCCTTCATGCGCTTCGAATTAATACATATCGGGCTCTATTCCGCAAGGCACCCGTTTGCGGACCGTTTAAACAACCGCCTGCAACCAAAGAGAACTCACCTCACTAGATTTGATCTTGTGAGCTTTGTCTTATCGTTCGGGAGTTCTCCGTGCCGATATACTACACTATGGGATCCATTTAGAGTGGGCACTTCGGCCCACCCGACTTACCCGTAGTGACACCGACTAATCCAGCTTGATAATAAATGGGTAGGAACATTGTTTCTATTATCAGAAGAGAAACGGCAACGACGACCAAGGCGTCCACTTTCTCATTGCAATCTCTAGTGATGTGTTCGAGCTTCCAAGCTGAAAAGCTACCAAAGTGTTGCTTAACCAGGGATACATACTTTGTCGTTCGGGGGTCTCGTGACTCAAATTCCTTCGCTTACTCGCCTACCGACCAATCATAATCACTTCGAATCAAAAGCCCGTCACCGCCACAAGAGCTCTTCATGGGCTCAATCTCATTAGATGGCCTCATATTCCGATTCATATCGAGGCGCCGGCTTAAACCATAGCTTGCCCACATTCTCCCGATCGAGATTTAAGTCAAGCCGATGCCAAATCCGGCCACGAGATGCCCCGTCTACATTAAGAGTCCACTAGTTCAAGCTGCCTTGGCTCGCTTCGGATTAGGGGATTTCTGCTAGAAAATCTGCCATAACCTATCCTTTTTTAGCCAATCTTAGCTTGTACTGAATACCGAATTTACTCAATTCAATTACCCATCGAGCCATCCCTCCCGCATACCCGTGCTTGTGAACGGTGCTTGTAGAGTGAAGGTCGCTTAGCACGACAATATTGCGGTGTCGAAGTGATTCGCTTATGCCAAGTAGTGTTCGAATCACCAAAATTTATATCCTAGGATTTCTACTACCATTTAGCAAAGCTAATGCAAAGATAAATGCCTGTGGCCGAACACTGTGGATAGGTTTTCAGAGAGAAGAGTTGCAGTGCATTGAAAATGGTGTCTTACTGATTTTTAGGTTTGTGAAAAACAAGGTGGGTGAATGGTTGGAAAATCGGAAATAAAATTGGAAGAAAGTCAAAATAGACTCAAGTCTCAGCCACCGCTTAGGTTCTAAGTTAACCGACATGTCCTCTCAGTCTTTTCCTCGTGTCGGGAGCATGGACATATAGTACTTCCACCGGGATCTTCATTTAGCTTTAAACCTAAAGCCTAAAAGTTTTCCTTGAAAGATGCAGATTAATGAGCATAAATGCTCCTAAATGGTGAGAACACACCTCCTAAACCTACCCTTCAAGAACTAATAGGAGATTAACTAATCGGGGCATCAAGTGACTTAGTGATAAGTATCCACCACCCAAAAAGCTTGCCAAATAGCAAGCCGTGAGAGCATGCCTAAGAGATTTAACCTAAGGTGAGAAAGCAGAACACAAATACCCTTAAATGC
Organism: Tetrastigma voinierianum; assembly: GCA_016808115.1. Classification (NCBI taxonomy): domain Eukaryota; kingdom Viridiplantae; phylum Streptophyta; class Magnoliopsida; order Vitales; family Vitaceae; genus Tetrastigma; species Tetrastigma voinierianum. Next base: position 385,905 of record JAEQBH010002268.1, on the reverse strand, counting down.
AAACATGAAAAGCATGAGAACATGCGCCTGGCCTCAAAACTAACACCTGGCCTTCCCTCGAGGATGAGGGTTTTAGCCGAGCATCCCTTGATTTGTCATCACTAAGGGGTGTTTGGCTATTGAGAAAATGCAAGAAAGTGAAGGAAAGGGAGAGAAAATCACAAACCAGCTGAGGGAGAGGAAGCTTTCTGCGCTCCAATTTCCTTATTGATTGGACATGGACTGAAGTTGATTGATGCATAAGCAAGATCGGGGCTTATATAGGTGCTCGTGATAAGGAAATTACAAAAATGTATAAAGGAACAAAATTATATTAAGGGCAAGTCAGATGCCAAACAAAAGTGGTCAAAAGGGGCCAATAGTGTGTGCAGGGACAGCAGTTGTGGCCTCGTAACTCATGAATTTCCTGTGTTGCGAATTTTCGCAACCCTGCAACTTTCACTGATCCTTCCCTCCTTCAGCATTTTTGCTCCAAATTTCCATGGTTCAATCATGCATCTTCGAATTTGGCTCGGGTTCATCATGTTTGAATCGGATTGAAGATAATGAGGTATTTGTCCTGCAAAACCACAATAATATAGCTACAAAATGTGATTAGCATCTGATCCAATGCATCAAATTGAGTTAAAGCCGATTAGTACACAAAAAAGCGCTTAAAACCTACTATAAACAAAGGCTTAAAATAGCACTATTCAGCAATTCAATCAGAAGTACGCATTGAGCTTCTTCGCTAAGCTACCCAAAGGGCCACTACGCCGCCGTGGTCGTAGTGAGTCTTCGTGTCGACTAAGGACTTGCTGATAAAAAATACTAGCCTTTGCTTTTTATTCTCATATTCATTGAACAGGGCAACACTTACTGAGACATCTGAAACTGCTAGGTACACGAAGAGTGTTTCGCCAACTTCAGGGCTAGCAAGGACTAGAGGTTCTGCAAGGTATTGTTTGATAGCTGTGAGGGCTTCATCACACTCCTCATTCCACCCGCTTCTACTGCCCCCTCGAGGGTAGCAAAGAATCCGGGCTTTAGACTCCGCTTGTAAACCCGAGAGATGAACTCGCCTGGGCGCCCAACCTACTACCAACCTGTCATAACCCTTTCAGAGAAGGATCCGGACTCCAAAATAGATTTAAGTTGAGCGAGGTTGGCTTCTATACCCCTCTGAGTCAACATGAAACCCAAGAATCGGCCCGCGTTGACTTTAAAGGCGCATTTTGAGGGATTGAGCTTCATAATGTATGCCCTTAGAAGTTCAAAAGCCTCTTGCAAGTGTCCAGCATGGTCCGGGCATTCTTTGGATTTTACCAGCATGTCATCAATGTAAACCTCCATGGTTTTTCCAAGTAGCAACTTGAACATCTTTGTCACTAACCTTCGATACGTCATTCCACATTCTTAAGCAACAACACTACATTGTAACATACGCTCCGCGAGGGATGATGAAGGCTGTTCTCCGTCCCGCTGATGTACGGGCATTTCGATGATTTTCGAGAAGGTGATCCAAACGACAACATCCCATGCCCGACCGACGCATCAACGATCTGGTCTATCTGAGGTAGAAGGAAGTTGTCTTTCATGCATGCCTCGTTGAGATCTGTGTAGTCCACACACACTCTCCATTTTTCTCCTTTTTTCGGGACTACCACTACATTGGTCAGCCATTCTAGGTACTTTATCTCTCTGATGAATCCCTCTTCTAAAAGATTATCCACTTTCGTCTGAATAACCCTTCGATGCCTGGTCTCGCGGAAACGCTTCACTTTCGCTTAACCTACCAATCGGGCGGGATAATGATCTAATTTAGAGAGGCGTGTAATGGGTTAATGCCGTCTCCGTCTGAGCGAGTCCAAGCGAACACATCCATATATTAGCGTGGAGCGTAACTTCACAGATTTCCTTCTCCGCACCGGATAGGAGGGAACTAACATAGGTGGATTTATCCGTCTCAGCTATAGGGACATTGATTCTAGGGGGTTAATGGCCAATCACTCCCTGTCTTCCACCCATGCCTAGGCGGCGATATGTAGTTACTATTCTGAGGCCTGGGTCTCGAGGGCCGGATTGTGGGAGCTTTCGTTTTCACGCTCCTATAATGACAATTGGTAGCACCGGCTTCTGCCGCTAGTCATCGTCGAGACCACTCGCTTCCAGCACTAGTCGATAGCTTATCATTTGTGCAGCCGATGGCACGACTTTCATCAGATGTGAGTTGTGCTCGACCAACAATGGCATTGTAAGGGCCCAGGTCCTCGACAACTTAAAATAAAACCTGCTGAACCACCGGCCCTACTCTGACGGGGAGAGAAATGTCGCCCATCGTTACTATGGTTGCCTTGTCAAGCCGATAGGATTCTCGCTGTACCTCAACTCAAAGATGTCCAAAGAGTATGTTCATCTACTGGCGCAGGTAGCTTGCAATGACGTCAGGCATATCGTGGTCAACCAAGATTGCGGCACATCAAAATAATCGATACATGTGAGTGAGTACAAGCGCATCATAAGGTGAAGTAAATGACCTCGACGAGTTAACAAGGGGAAATGATATAGGTCGTCAATCTACTGACCGCCCGCCACCGTCTGTAGGTGGATGGTGTTTTATCTAGGGCCCTCACTAAGTATCGCGCTCACCCTCTTCTTTAGCGCCAGTTTATACTAGCCGTCGCCGAGCCACCTAGTATGTAGTTTATGGTGGTCGAGGTCTGCTTAGAGCCTGCCGGTCGATATTCTTTCTCGACCACAGGGCTACTCTTTAACCCACCTGACCGGCCCCCGTGATATATCCCGAGGGTGGTCAGCCCTATTTAACTTTTCCACCATAAATTTCAGCTCTCGACATCGGCCGGGTCTCAGGCCCGTGGTCTCGTGTGGGTAATTGCAACTCAAAGACTAGCTATGCTTGTGCTGATCTCGACCGAATGTGGGCCATTTAAAGTCGTGGTGATCCCGAATGAGCGTAAAGAGTCTCGTCGTAAGAGATGCCTAGGTAAACTGTAGGGTTCCTCTTTCTCTTATCGGGTCTTTGAGCGTTTTAGTTCTTATTCCGTTCCCTTTGTTCAGCTGACCTTAGTGGTCGAACACTTGTTGCTTCAGTCGTGATCATTACTTCTGCCTGGGAGCCAACTAGATATTATCCCGTTGTCGAATATTTATCCGCCTCTCGCTCTCTGTTACAATTCTTCCATCACGAGGCTGATCTGTGTGGATACGAGTGGAAGAATGGTGTGGTCGGCCCAAAGCTCCTTTGGAAATTCTGGAGGACCGCATCCATACTATATGAATCAATTTTTTGGACGACCCCTCCAAATCTCCTAGTGAAATCATGGATTGACTCATCTTCCCGCTTTAAGATGGTTTGTAAAGAACTGTTGTTTCCCTTCTGTCGAACTGAGCACAGGTACTGGGAAACAAATGCCGCCCACAACTCACTAAACGAGTTGATAGATCTTCGCGGGAATTTGTGGAACCAAGCTAGGGTAGAGCCCTTCAAGCTGGTCGGGAACACTTTGCATAGTAGACGGTCGTCTCCTGCATTGAGTATCATCGCCTAGTTAAAGTGCAGCATGTGGTCATACTGCAAGAGGGAGCCACTGTGACATGTCAAATGATCCAGATGACAAAGCCACGCGATGCTCAGGAAATAATATGTCGCCCAATGGGAGGACAGCATGTCTTCAGTCCCTGACAAAGGGTGGGATGTTGGCATGCGTGTACGGACTCGTAGCCCCGAAGGTAGGATACATGGACGGAAATGATGGTGCTACACCCCTATACCACATGGCCATTTTTTTTAGGGCTTGCTTCGACTGTCGCCGTTCTCTACTGATCTCTCTTCATACTCTGCGAGGCACGCCACTAATGGAACTAAGACAGGGCCTTTTTCTGATTCCAAATTTCTCCACGCTGTTCTTTAGGGTGGCGTAATCAGAAGTGAAGAGCTACTAGAGGATAACTCATCGTCCGCCGTCGCGCCATCGCCGCCGTTCGGGCCTGGCGTAGCCTCGCTTTTTTATTTTTTATGACCGGGGTGACCGATAGTTTGGCCTCGAGTGTTTTCACCCCCATCTTCTTCCAAACGAGCCCACAAAGCATCGTTCTCTTATCGCAAATGGCCAAGACGGCTCAGAACACCCATCTACTGCATGTTCTTCCGTTCGCCTCCATATTCTCGATGCGCGCCAAGGAATTAGTCTTCATGATTGATTTGTCGCGTTGCCGGGCCATAACGATAGATCCGACGAATCAGGATGAATGAGCAGAACTACCGACCTTTTATGGCGCGAGGATCGCTGATAACCGGCGAAGCCTCACACGTTGCCGATAATGACTCGCTAGCAGCCTCACGCATGCCAATTGTTGTTTCTCTAATTCTCAGAGTCTCCGGATCGTTGGGACATTAACCTAATAGTAAGAACCTGCAAAACAAACAAGGCACCGACAGTGGTGTGCCTTCCGGCTCTCCGATGCTTAAGTTAGACAGATAAAGAGAGTAAGAATATCAGTCTTGCAAGCGTATATTTTTCACATACCTTCTATCGCTTATCGCTTCCTATTTACTTAAAGAGATAATGATCCACTTTATGGAAAGGGTGATTGGCTCAAATCCAGCAGGCAGCTTCACTCAGACAACCGGCTCCTTTCGATAATCAAGTTGTCCGAGTCTTCCTCCTCAAGGATCGTTTGATCATCTTAGCGCGGTTATGTGACGTGCTCAAGGGAGGATATGTACTGAACAGCGGATCACCGAATCATTTGCCACATCTTCTTGTAGACAATAGCCGCAAGAAGAAGAGGCGTGCCCGAGCAATAATCCCCGGAGGCTCACGATAGGATAGCCTACAAGCCGGATTTCGTGCTTAGGTCTGTGATCCGTTCATGTAGGATACTAGGACCTTTGAGCTGATCCGTCCGTTCTCGAGCGACGTACGTCACAAAAGCCACAGGCACTCCACAAGATAAGATAAATCATTTGCTTTTAATATTGTATTTTAATTAAGTATTAAATTATTATTTTTTATGCATAAAATCTACATTAATACTTGTTTTTGTATAATGATGATATAATTTTATTATTAGCAATATTTAGTTTTTTAAAGAATAGAAATAATTGGTTAAAAAACCTCAAATAACTTAAAATTTGTAAACGTAATCATTTTCATGTTTTATCTCAAAGAAGGATTCATAATGGACAAAAATGTTCTTCGTCATTTCATGTATTTATATGTTCATTTGAAAAGAAATTACTATTTTTACAAGAAAACAATGATAATTTTTTTTTTGTCAAAATGAGGTAAAAAATTAATGGAGGATTAGATTTCAAATTTAGTTTTCAAACGATATTTTCATCAAAACACCTTTATTGTTATAATAAAATAAAATAAAATTTGTATAATATACGTATAACATATTAACATATTAACAAAAAATTAAAATGATAAAATTATTATGATAAATAATTTATTATTATCATTATTAAAAAATAATTTCTTTTATTTTTTTATTTTATATAAACTAAAATATAATATATAAAAGTAATAATTTAGAAAATAATATATTGATGAAACCAAAATTAAAAATATTTCATCTTTTTAAAATATTTTGAAATATTTTATGAGGATTTTAAAATATTTTGTAGAGATTCTAAAGTTTTTTCTAAATAGAAAAAACCAAATATTTTAACTTATATTATTTGGTAAGAATTTTCAAAATTCAAAATGCTATTTAAAAAACTGTCTAAATTAAAGCAATTTGCTTTCATAAATAAGAAAAAAAACAAACGCCTCCTAACCTTCACACTCGACTGCATTCTATAGCCGTCAATTTTAATTTTTCCCATTCACCCACCGTTTAATTTCTTTAAACGGCATGCTTCAGACCAAAATAAACAAGCTCTAGTTTTACTGGATCGCCTGGCCCCAAACCCTCCCACATCCCTGGGTGACGATATTGCTACTTACTCATTTGACAATGACAGCTTTTCTTATTTCATGAATGACTTTTCCGAATGTAAAGCCCAAACATTTCACTTTTCTATTCGCATTAAAAATGCAATAAATAAAATTTTAAAAAACAAACAAATTAACGCCGAAAGCCTATTCATTTTCGTGACGTCAAAAACAAACACCACCTAAATCTCATTCTTTCAACAGTCCAATTAAACATTCCAAATAGTAATTGAGGCGTGTGCCAATATTTCAGCTTTGAGAATGGGTAGACCCATTTCATGTTTTAGTTTGTGATTATGAATCGAATTCGTCTGTTTAGACAGCTCTTATCACTTTCTATGCAAGATCTGGGCTTTTTATGTAAGATTTGATGATGAGGGTGCGGGAAATGTGTTTGATAGAATGCCGGAAAGAACAATCTTTTTTCTTTCTCCCTTTTTTTTTTTTTTTTTTTTTTTTTTTTTTTTTTTTTGGTGAGGATATTGGTATTCTAAATGGAACATGGTAATTTACAAACGGTTTATAATTGAATGTTCCCATTATGACTTTCGTATGTTGGTCATGTTGCTTATGAATCTCATATCCTAGTATCATTACAATTATAATGACTTACCACTTGATTCAGGTCTTAAATACTGTTCATGTTTTGCAATTTATTCACACTAATATGTAAACTTTCATTTGAATTTAGTGACCCTGAATTGCAGGGGCTCCATGGATCCCACTTTATGAAATGGTCACTAGCTCTCGTACTTTTTCCAGACATGCATGTGATTCATTCTTCAAATAATTCTCCAAAAATTTTTGCTAAAATTTTTGTTGGCAAAAGCCAAAGAACTTTTCCATGGATACCCATGGTAATTGCTCTATAAATTAGGAAGGAAGAGCATAATCACATCTGATGCCTCCAATTATTGAAGTCTCAAAATTTTCGATCATCGTTGTGACCCAACAGAAGGTTTTATTTGCTTTTTATCTGCAAACAAATGAAGGTATTAAAAGGTACAAGAAGTTGATAAAATACACTAATATTTTCTTCAATTTTATAAAAATCAATCATTTTATATAATTAACTATATTAAAAAAATTTCCTTCCATTTTCCTCAATTTTTCCATGGATAACCAAATAAGAGAAAATGAATTCCTAATCTTTTTCCTTTGGGTTTTCCATGGATAACCAACAAAGGCCAAAAAAATTTATTTTCCTTTTCCTACCCCTTTTTTTTTCCTTTCATCTCTTCTCTCTTTTTTTTTTTCCTAGCATTTTCTGAGTTATAATAAGAGCTTAAAAGAATAGCGTTTTAGGTAAAAGTTTTACTAAATTCATTTATGTTGCTCCTAAGGATGACACAACTAAAGAATGCTAGGAAAAAAGGCTAAGACGATACACAGATTGCTACACCTGTCCTGAAAGTAGGAGAAGGAAGCACTGGCTACACAAGCATCCAAGAAGCTAATAAAATACAATAAGCCAACAACTTATTTGATGAAAAACCATGGCTATGTTGAATGCAATGTTGTTATCTTTACATAACAGATTTAAATATATTAATTTCGGATCTTTGTTTCTAAATTGCTGAATTGCCTTGAAGATGACTAAGGAGGAGACTATTAACAAATGCACCTGGTGTCCTGGACTGTTCAACAACAAACATCAATATAAAAATCATAAAATCATTTGCGAGGTAAATACAAACTTTATAAATATTCATAAATATAACAAACAAATTAATATAAAAAAGACAAGATCTCATGTTGCTCATAAAGTACCTTCTTAAGATCATATATATGACTTTGTTCAAGCTATATGAATTTGTGAAAATTTTCTATGGAAAAATGACTAATAATATATAATGTAAATCACCTAAGGGATTGCATGAATTGAGAGAAAAAAATTTTAAAATAATGAAACAAAAACAAAAAAGTAACAAGATAGAAATAAGTACAGAATACGGAAAATAAATATGTTAATTCTTTTACAATGATTCAATAGTTTCCCTTATTTTCAATATTTTAACTAAGTGAAGAAGGTTCCACTATCAAGGCTTATAAGACAATTGCTCAACCTTTATAATTGCATTCACATGCCTCAATGAGCACTTACAATTTCTTCAACTATTCCACCCATATGAAGTATTTTTATTTAAAATGAGTAGAGAATGAAGGTTTTAATACTTTCAATTCTAGATACAAGTTTGACTCAAGATATGAAGGAATATATATATATATATATATATATATATATATATATAAGGATTAAACTCGCTCTAATTAGAGAATTGAGATTAACACTTTTTTTTTATTATTAAATATTTTAATTATAATATAATAAACTGTCATTACTAAAACTCAAACCCGAGGCTCTATCCCTCCCAATTCCCTGTTTTTTTTTAAATATTAAGAGTTCTATCATATGAGATAGATGTGATGAACCCTTAACAAGTCTTGAATTATCAAGGCTATTTGAATTGACTACACCTCAGTTTCTAAGAAACAGGAACTTTTGCAATCTAAAGTCGATAGTGTCCATTTGATTAAGCAAAATTCTCTAATCTTGTAACCTACAACTGCAAGGTTAATTACACATACATAGATATATATATATATATATATATATATTCTAGTACAGAGGATTCTTTCCCCAATTCCCATCGTTGAGACTTGATCGAGTGAGTCCATTAATCATGACGAGGCACTGTTTAAATGCCAGCATAGCCCCCATCTCCACTATAAAAATGAAATATCCATTGTACCCCGTTGACTTTCTTAATAAAGTTTTGTATTGGACGGACCAACAAGAAAATTCATTTCTTCCAATATCACTCTCAATACTAAGACGTATCAGAGACTATTAATAGACACTTTGCACAGAAAGAAAATGTCCTTCTCAACAATATTCATGTCAGGTATATATATTTACCTTTCCAGGCTTGTTTTGATATCTTGCCTAGAATGATTACTCCCCTCTCGTCGTTATAAAATCATGAACGAATTAATTTGAGACATTTCCAAATCCTTTGACCCCATTCGATATTCCTGGCCCTGCGCCGATACAGTTGATTTTCAAACACAAAAGCACTCCATTATTTTCATTTAATCAACATTTACGTATACTACAACTGGCTATTTCCTTCACGCTTAAAAGCCCAAAGCCCAATTTCTGGGGCGCCTCTGCCTCAGAAAGATAAAAGCAGGGCATTTATTGCGCTCTTTATTCTCGGCGATTTTTTTGCCAGCCCACTATCAAAGTAGTTTTCCTCTTCTTCACCTGCTGCCTCCATAAGAGAAAATAAGAGAAATAGAGAGATCCATTTTTTGAAGCTGGGAAAAATAAAAACACAGCTTTTTTCTTTTATCTTCACCGCCTGGGATTTGATCAACTGGCCGTATACCTGCTTCATCCCAAGGCTCGACGACCGAAATCCGGAGGAGAGTGTCAGCGACTTATCGATCTTCATTCCCGCATTTGCGGAGATCTGATTTGGAGTTTCGAAGGTCATATTTGCCCGAGATCGTCGTGTCGTGGAGTTTTCACCCGACAGTTTCATCATCAGTCTGATCCCGATTCATCCGTGGTCTGATCGAGCTGATTTGGTGAGCACGCTCTAACTCATTGATCTTCATTTTGAACGTAGACAATTGGAGTTCTGAACAGTGGTGTTTATCTCGAGAACAAATGACTGCTTTTGCAGATTTCTATTTGCTTTTATGCAAGTTGATTTCGCATTTGCCAAGATTAAAACTCTCAGATACGACGGTATATGCCTCTAGTTTTATCTAGAGAGTAACTGTGGTAACCCAATAATTATATTAGTGGAGGTGCTTTAAGTGGCCTAAGGGTCCCGTGGTTTTTACTTCTCACATTCGAAGGTTTTCCATGCAAAATTGTCATGCCCATATATTTACCGGCTGGGGTGAATCGTTATCGCTTCATTAAATCGTTTTTCCTATTAGGTTCTCACAAGAGGATAAAATCAAGTTGTGCATTGTTTCATCCCATCAAAGTGGTATCGTAGCCGGGCGCTTCAAGATAAGTCACGCCTGTAGAACAATGGAAAGCAATACAAGTAGAATGATCACTTTGAAACAGTCTCCACTATCATGTTTGAAGCAAAAAGGAAGAGGTGTGGGCGGGAAAGTGAAGGAAAAGAAGAATGACAATGGTGGTGAAGATGACCTCGCTACACTACCACTTCCGCATTTCCTATTGTTTATGATAGTGATGTTGTTAATTTTGTCTCGCAGAAACCGGGCCAAGGATTTGATAAATGCGCTCCATCCATGCTACACCTCTGGCGATTCTCTTTACATCCTACACATCCGTGACTCTGGGAAGTGTTGGGGATGGGTAATGATGGTCTACTAGCCATCATGAGATGCTTGAGACTAGCAATTTGCACTTCATGTTGACTTTGAAGAATGTTAAACACATTCCCAGATATTCGCATGAATTTAATCTCCACAGAAAGCTTGACGATGAAGTGGTTCCGCAACACCTTCCGCGATAAATAAAGGAAGCTCACTGTAGGTTCTATGGTGATAGCAAAAGGAAAGAGTTCCTCATTGTATTTGATGCAAAGTAAGGGTAATTGATTCCAAGATCACTGCAAGGATGATGATAAAAGATGTACGAGCTGCATAATAGTTTCGGGTCACATGAGTGAGAAGGCTCGATGATTTCGCTAAGAAGAATCTTCTTTATGGTATGGAATAAGGATCTTTGGAAGAAGTGTGCTCATCATGAAGGTGAAAGCGCACTGCAGTTGCATTCAAAACACTTCGCCATACAAGGAAGCCATGTATGCTTGATTTAGTGTATTCCGATGTGTGTGGTCCTATGAAAAACAAAAAACACTTGGTGGATCTCTGTATTTTGTGACTTTATGTGATGATCATTCAAAGATGTATTTATTACTTTAAAACAAAAAACACCAAGTGTTAGACGTGTTTAAGCAATTTCATGCTCTGAAAGACAATCTACATGGTGCCACGAAATGTATCCTGACCGATAATGGGGGCGAATATTCCCTGTCCTTTTGATGAGTATCAGAGACAACATGGTATTCGACATCAAAGACACCTCCTAAGACTCTCACTTGAATGGGTTGGTTGAGAGAATGAATAGGACAATAGTTGAAAGGGTATGATGTTTACTGGCAAAGTAGAGCGCTTTGCCATGATCTTTTGGTGAGGCTTTGAATACTGCCAGAGCATGTTCTCAATCTTACACCATGTGTTCTCGAATTTGATGTTCCAGATAGAATTCGTCGATAATGAAATCTCTTATGATCACTACGTGTCTTTGGATGCAAGGCTTTTTGTGCATATTCCCAAGATGAGAGGTCTAAGCTTTCGATGCACAAGACTCAGGTATTTATCAAGTTATGGTCGATTTAGCTTCGTTGGCTGTGCTCTTATGATCCCGGCGTAAAAAACTTGTAAGTTAGTCGAGATGTCAGGTTTATGGAAGATTATACTATACAGATATTGAGAAGTCCTCGATGCAACAAAGCCTCAACATAGTGATGATTTGATCGACTCGATCCACTCCCTTTGACAAATCTTCCTACAATGTGTCAAGATGAGCCACATGACGACCAACATGACACGGGTGATGTCGAAACCCCACACAAAGCTGAGGTGGATGATGATGTCTGGCGAGCGTCACCAAGAAGCAGAGGCTCCATCGATATTCCACTTAGAGGTCTACCGTAGAGATCGACACATCCTCTACACTGTGATTCCTCATTACGACTATGTATTACTAACCGACTGTGAGAGCCCCAGTTATGAGGAAGCCATGAAAGATGAAAATAAGATGAAGTGGGCTGATGCTATGCAAGATGAGATGAAGTCACCGCATGAGAACCATTCTGAGTCATTGTCGCTAAAGGGAAAAGAGCTTCAACAAAGCGTACATAGCTGCCAGCAAGAACACACTTCACACCAAGTACAAAGCTAGATCAAGTTGTCACGTTCAGTCAAAAGAAAGGTATTGATTTTGACGATCTTTTCTCCTCGTTGTTAAGATGTCATCTATTCGTAGTTTTCGGGGCTTAGCACTAGTCTTGATTTGAGATTCAAACAGATGGATGTTAAGACCGCTTTTCTCCATGGTGATTTAGACAAAGAAATTTATACGAACAACCAGGCGGCTCGCAGCGCGAAAGGAAAGAGGATTATGTGTAAACCTAAGAAAAGTCTTTATGGCTCAAGGTAATCACAAGGGTATAAGAAGTTTGAGTCTGTTATAGGGGAGCAAGGCTATCGAAAAACTACTTCTGACCATTCTATATTTGTGCATAAATTCTCTGATGATGATTTTATTGGCATTATGTTTCATGTTGATGATATCTGATTGTTGGTAGATCGTTTCAAGAATTGATAGCTTGAAGAAGCAGTTACAAATTTTGCCATTAATGATTTAGTGGCTAGTAAAGAGAATTCTTGGCATTAGAATTGAGCGACAGAGCATCCAAGAAGCTATATATGTCACAGAGCAATATATTGAAAAGGTGCTTGCGTGATGCTTAACACATGAAAGCAGCTAAAGTGGTCAGGGCTCTCCCAGCTAGTCACTCTTTAAGCTACAGCCAGACATAAATTCTTCAACGTATAAGGAGAGAAGGAAGACATGAGAAGAGTTCCGTATGCCCTCAAAGAAGAGAGGTAAGTTCGATGCATGTCAAGTAGACAGATTGTAATTTACATACTATAATAAGGCAGTAGTCGCTTTCATCGAATCCAAAGACAACATCAGCGTAGCCGGATTACGAGATATTTCATGGCAAGACTTCCAAACGAAACTCACTAGCTGGAAACCATTCTATTGGTTACTAATCGAGTCCGTATAATGGCAGTAGATGCCGATAATGTGTTCACTGTGCCATTTACGACATTCTCAGATACACAGTCTCAAGAATCAAGACATAAATGTCAGACCTCTACAACAAGAGGCAGCAGTATATTGCAAACAGTTGGTAAGCATGTAAGGAGTTAGCTGGATGAAGCGCTTTCATGCAGGAGCTCTAAGCTTAAAACAAAGAAAGATCAGGCAAGATATCGCGATAACTAAAGTGTTATTCACCCGAAGAATTCTACCTTCATGCAAGATCAAAACACATTGATGCGAGGTATCATCGATATAGACGCCTCAACGACAACCGTTTCAAATCGAAGATACATACCGATAACACTCCATTTCTGATGATGCCGACAGCACTACCAAGGGAGAAGCTTGAGCTTGTCGCTCCATTGCCGGACACGAGTCCTCCACATACTAAGTGAGATTTTGTTTGGCCGCGTATTTCTTCATGCGATGAAAAGCCTGTGCCTCAATTTCTGCGCTCTTGCTCCTGTGAGATAAAAGAGTAAGTGATTGGTAGCCTTCTTTATTCTCTCGGTGATTTTTTTTAAACAATTAATTATCAAAGTACTCTCCTCTCTTCGACTTGCTCCATACAGGTGCCAAGAGAGAGCAGAGAGATCCATTTTTGAATAGAGAAGAAAAACATGTTTTTTTTCTTTTATCTTCACTGCCCAGATTTGATCAAACGGCCGACCGGTTCATCTGTACTGATCGACCCCGAACCGGAGGAGAGGTTGGTGACTTGTTGATCTTCATTCTGAACGGTGGAGATCTGATTTGAGTTTCGGAAGGTCATATTTGCAGTCCGAGATCAGTGCCTTGTGCTGTGGAGTTTTCACCCGACAGTTTTCATCATCAGTCTGATCCTGATTCATCCTTGGTCCGATTGAGCTGATTTTTGGTGAGCACGTTCCTTAACTCATTGATCTTCATTTTGAACGGTGCAGATTGGAATTGGAGTTCTGAACAGTGGTGTTTATGTCAGAGAGAACAGTGACTGCTATGAGATTTCTATCGTTTTATAGTACTGATTCAGATTCGCAAGATTAAAACCTTGAGATACGATCGTATACGCCCCTGGGCTTATCTGCAGTAATCACAGAACCCATTAATTATATTGTTGGTGTTTGCCACCCGCCACCCGCCGCTTACTCTCACATTCTGGGGCCGCTTCCACGCTAAAATCATTTACTGATTCATATCTGGCTGCCAGCGAACTGCTATCGCTTCATTAAATCGCTTTCCTATTGTGCTCTCACAAAGAGGGGATAAAATCCTATTGTGATTGTTTCTGTTTATCCCATCAGTTACATCCATAATCATTAATTTAATATCCTCAATGCTAACCGAATCATTCTTCACAATTTATGTCCTTTCCGAATCTAAAAGAAGCCTGAAAAACACTGTTCTGAACATCAGTTAATGTTGTTCTTATTAAGTTTTAACCATCATCATTACAGTGATAAGAAAGCTGCTAACAAGTTGATCATTCCAAACTAATTAATTGAGAAATCACTAAAAAAGAACTGTTTTCTTTGTATAAGTTCATGATAATCCTTCCTCAAAACTTTGTCCAATTCAATGATGCGACAATGGGCGAGCTAAATCACAGATAGATATTTTGTGAATAAAGACATGGGAACAGCTAGCTAGATTGAATGAAACAAAAATCATTAATGGACTTTTGTAAACAACTATATTCTTTCATGGGTGATGGAGACAACACTGGTAGATTCCATGGCTTAGGATCACACAGTTCCCAATTATTCTTATGAATTAACAGAATGGAACTACACTATAGGAACCACTACCAAGGATAAAGAATATATTTCCTTAGTGGCTGTCCCAAAAGCAATGTTGGCGGCTTAAAGAAATTGATGATTGCTCTTTGCATTTCTGATGTTGCCCACCACTATATGTAGTGGAGATATGAAGTTTTAGCTAAATGGAACAGGTAGGGCTAGCTTGCTTAGATATAGAGGGGGATATACCTTCCAAGGATTTGTTGTCTTTAGAAATGGAGATAAAAGGCTATACACTTCACGTGAAGTGGTTTCTGTGTCAGTAGAAATGGAAATTAGGAGGATGCCATGTTCACCAAAAACGCTTCATTCTTCTCTTAACTACTTGTTTTTCCTCTTTTTGGAGAGGCAGTAAGGGGGGTCCCTTTCCAAAATTGAACCCAGGATCGACCTACATGGACTCTCATATGCTGGAAAATTACTTGTTTCTTTTCAGAATTTTCTATTTAACTTTTCTTATGTCTCTAAAGGGTGCATGATTGATGTCACATAGCTGCTACAATATTAAAGTTTTTATATGGACAACAATTGCATTTGCATAACAAGCCAAATCAATAATTATTGGTTGATGACTTGGGGGTCCACACATAATGCCCCACATAGTTATCGGATGGTATATGTCCAAATGAGTTGAGCTAGACCCATTAAAACAAACAACACTCAATCCAGTCGACAATGATTTTTACCAAATAATAATTATGTAGTCCAAAATATATAAGCCATCCAGAGTACGGCTGATCAGATCATAATAATAATATGGTCCAGTCCAACACGAGAGCTAATCTTGTTTGTAGCTTGGCGAGAAAAATTATCTTGCCCAAGACATGTTCACAAAAGTATTGGGATCTGAATTTCAAGGAAGAAAGATATAGAGCTAAGAGAGGCTAGCTACTTTATGCAGAAAAAGATTAAATTGTTTGCAGGCATGTGAACAAAGCGGTAGAGGTATAGTAGTGACATAGTCTCTGTTGTTGTTTTCTTAGCCTCTCCTCAATCATTCCATCCGGAGACCTTGTTCTTTCTGGTCTCTTTTTATAAATACGCACAAACACTCTTAAAATGCAAGCCATATTCTCTCTTGTATTGAATTCTATATAATTAGGCACATATATTCATTCTCTCTTTGTATAGCGCCTTCGTCATAATGGATTTGAGTTCTTCTACTCTCCTGTGCCCTCCATTGGAGTTCACAGATAAGAAAGAACATGGGGTAATTTCTCCATCTGACTCATCTTTTCTAAAAAAACAGCAACCCACCATTCCCATGGAATTCATATGGGTAAAAGAGGGGGTGGGTCATGCTCATGAAGAGCTGAGAGAGCCGGTGGTGGATCTTGAGGGGTTCTTTCAAGGTGATGAGGTGGCAACACAGCATGCTGCCATGCTTATTAGGGCAGCTTGCCTCAACCATGGCTTCTTCCAAGTGATCAACCATGGAGTCGATTCACACCTCATTACAGTTGCATATGACCACATGGAAGCTTTTTTTAAGCTGCCATTGTCCAAGAAACTGAGGGCTCAAAGGAAACCTGGTTGTCTATGGGGTTATTCGGGCGCCCACGCTGATCGTTTTTCATTGAAATTGCCATGGAAGGAAACCCTATCTTTTGGCTTCCATGACAATGGCCCTGAACCTGTTGTGGAAGATTTCTTCAAGTCCACCTTAGGTCAAGAATTTGATCAGACAGGGTAAGACTTACATACCTACATATATAATAGACAATGTGCATTAATTATATGTTATTGTTTTTTGGAAAGACCTAGAGCTTATATAAGCTTGAGTTTTTTATTATTAGATCTGGATTCTTATCATTTTTTGAAGTAGGGTCCACAAAAAAAATGTCAAAATATTTCGATCCAATTGTTGAAAAGTTCGAGCTTATATAAGTTCAAGTTTTTTTCAATCAAACCCTTGTTTTTTCTACTTCTTTTCACTTTGCATTCAATTGTTCTAGTACTTTGTTGGCGTGCATTAATTATATATTAATATCTATCTATATATGCTCCTACTCTGTGTAGATTGGTGTATCAAAAGTACTGTGAAGCGATGAAGGAGTTATCATTGGCCTTGATGGAACTTCTAGCCATCAGCTTGGGAGTAGATCGCTCACATTATAGAGAATTCTTCAAAGAGGGGAATTCCATAATGAGATGTAATTACTATCCACCTTGCCAAGAGCCAGGCCTGGCCTTTGGCACAGGACCACATTGTGATCCAACCTCCCTTACCATTCTCCATCAAGACCAAGTTGGAGGGCTTGAAGTCTATGTCAACAACAAATGGAGAACCGTCCGCCCTCGGCGCGATGCCCTAGTCATCAATCTTGGTGACACATTTAAGGTGGGTTCTCAAAATGCATATAATATTATTCCTTGTTTTCTTTTCGTTTGTGTGCATGGCTAGCTAGAGATCATGATGACGCAAATATTTCAACCAATAATTATCATTTCTATATAAGATGATTGAATTTTGTGTTCTCATATCATATCACAACAATCTGCATCCAACTACGTAGTCTGTTTTGGTGTCCAAGAATGTCTCATGACTTTAAAATTGAGGAGTCCATACTTACACTTGTATAATGTAGGAAGCTTTCCCCCAATTTATTGTGGAATGTGACGTCAACCCTTTGAAGGAGGAGTGTGTATATGTATCATCAATTGTGTGTTGCGAGATTAATTTGGACCATAGTAGAGCACATTCTCAGGTGAGATCATTCAACCAATAACACCCTAGATTGTGTCATGTCTGGCATTTTGCTTCTCCGTCAACTCTCTGGCATCTACAGATCCGTTTGCCTACATCCCGGGAAGCATAAAGATCAATTAGATCTGATCCTCCATTATAGAAATGCGTTTCAACAGTGTTTCTGCAAGGAATGGATTGAACCATGAGATCACAAAGGATAGTATCTCATCCTATATGTAGTATGAGTCTAGGTTGAGCTGATTTTGGGCCCCAAGTAGCCAGCTGGCTTGGTTGACTAGGGTATTTTGGTGCATTATCTTCATCTAGCTAGCTGCTAGGCCAGTTGTTGATACATCCCAAAAAGACAACTGTCACAATCTCAGTGTCCAAAGTCTAAAAAAGTATCCACAATTTTAACGTGGGGACAGGGAAATAATTTCAAAAGGATATAACTGTGCTAATAAAGGTGCCATATCCTGGGGGCTAACTTTTTAAAACATTATTTGTTGGATGTGTAGGCGTTATCTAATGGGCGATACAAGAGTTGCCTCCACAGGGCAGTGGTGAACAGGTACAAGGAAAGGAGGTCACTAGTGTTTTTTGTGTGCCCTAGAGAGGACAAGGTGGTGACTCCTCCAGAGGATCTTGTTTGCAGAGAAGGGACAAGGAAGTACCCAGATTTCAAATGGTCAGATTTGCTTGAATTCACACAAAAGTACTACAGAGCTGATGACGCTACCCTCCAAAACTTCACCAAATGGCTTCTATCCTCCAAACCCCCTAACCACCACTAGTCTTACCCCATTTTCTATCCTCCTTATCTACCTCATCTCTATCTTTATTGTTATTGGTTCTCATCTTATCTTCTTTTCATGGGCTTATTATTTATTATAAACAATTCCAAATTAATCAAAAGTGGCCCACACATGTCTCCTTTGGAAGATGGAGCAACAACATAGCAAGGCGGAATATTACCCATGGCAAAAAATTGAGAGATCTGTGAGTGGGGAGTAATCAAGGTGGGAGGAAAAAGAAAATTTTAATATCGTTTTTGGTAATTTAGTCAACCACGATAAATTCCTCAGTTCAAGAAGTTCATTTTCAAGGATTGATTAGAATATTTCAGTTGATTATGACATATGCATGGTGGGATGTAACACTTGGTCAAGTGGACGTACCACATGCATCCATGATTCTATATACACTTCCAGTGAAAAGAATTCAGATTACCCACCTTGTTATACAGTTAAGATCATCAAATAGCTATAGAAATTAAGAAGGTTGATTTAATGAACAGATTTGTTTCTTACACAGCATTATACTAATGTTTTAATTTCACAAATATATTTGGAGAGCGGAGAAATTATTAATGACCCTTCAATCCCAGAGTTGAGATCTAAATGCAATTAATCCGTCATTACCAAAAAAAATTAGAATTCTAACGGTTCATCTGACTCTTAGTGTCTAACTTCCTCGACTTATGATTAATATTACTTTATTTAATCAATGTTTCTAGTAATGACTATTTTTTTTTTTTTTTTCATTTTTCTCCATATGTATCATGATACAAGAGAATGGAGACTAAGGCCACAAATGATCCTTAATTAAACTTGTGTCTTCTTGAATCTGCCTAGGAATAACCATTATAGTACTATCTGTCTTGCCATAATTGTTATATGGGCCGGATGATGTTCTATTATGTCGGTAACGTGTACCATCTTTTATTAGTTTTGTACTAGGTTGTTTCTTGTGGAAAAATTATGAAGAGGTTAAAATGTCAAGTCAGGGTACACTTCTTAACGTGTTTCCTTTGCAATATATATCCTGCAGACCCAATCCCATCAATGAGATTGGAGATTCTGATGTGACCATCGACAACAAGCTACCTCGTTCATTTTCAAGCATAGTAACAGCAGTGTTAGCGTAATAGCATTGCAGTCAAATCTCTATTATTAAAACTAGATCAAAATTTATACAGTATTGGGTAAGTGAAATATTATAGGGGAATTATGTTTTAGGTGTTATGAGCCACCACAAACAATAAAAATGAAATGCAACTATCTCAAACCTTTAAAACATGTGATGCCTACACCTAGATAATTAAAATATGGAGTAGAAGAGTAATCACACACCGAAATGATTCCCATCTCCCATCAAAAGATGATGGTGGATGAACTCATCCTCCAAATGTGTGGTTATTGGAGTATGTTAGAATATTTCTCAAATTGCTATTTAGTATTAATTTATTTTTATAAAGAATATTTTATAGGATAATTTTTAATTATCATATTATTATAATATTAAGTTTTCTTATAAAATAAGAAAAGTTTATAAAAATATCCTTATAAATATTATAAAATACACAAAAAAGTTAATGGTAGATGTAATAGAAAAACTATTCACGTCTCTGCAGATATGCGGTTTCATGTGACGGCAGTTTTGTAAGATATCTTCAAACATTATAGTCATTTTGGGCGCTTTGGCGATTTCATTTTTTTAATTATCGAATACTTTAATACTTCGCTCAGACTTCATGCTTTCGCAATAAGAAGATTCTTGCTCTTTGCGCTGATATAAAGACGATTTGGTCTCGAACCACGTTAAAACTT
The DNA here is from genome assembly GCA_016808115.1 of Tetrastigma voinierianum. Classification (NCBI taxonomy): domain Eukaryota; kingdom Viridiplantae; phylum Streptophyta; class Magnoliopsida; order Vitales; family Vitaceae; genus Tetrastigma; species Tetrastigma voinierianum. The sequence goes on along the minus strand of JAEQBH010002268.1, from coordinate 365,995 downwards.
TCTACAAGACATTTACGATTTCTTTATCTTTATGTTCTTGAATTCATATTTTTATGTATCAAAGCTTTCGCGATTCATAGTACAATATATTTGATTTAAGAGGTGTGATTACTATTCACTTCATGTTTTAATTATTTAGTCTAAGCATAATTTAAAGGTTTATGATAACTGTCCTCTATTTTTGTTCTTTCTAATGCTTCATAACAGGTAAACATAATCCTATAATTAATTCTTCTACATGGGTTTAGGTTTTCAAATCACATGATATTTTGGGTACACAATATCTATCAGGACAGATCCATCTGCCCACTTGATGATGCAAACTTGGACCACTCTAGCCGCCCTTTTCTTGGTGCGCCAACTGAGCTTATCCTATAGTGGTTTAACTTTAACCCTTTTTTTTTCCTTCTTACCCAAAATATTTTGTGGTTGGCCTTGGTATCCCATCTCAATCAATACTTCACTGAGAAAAAAAAAAAAAAACCCGTTAAATGGGTGTTTAATTGCAATGCAATAACAGTGATACAACTAGATCCATGGGTGTGTAAGTTCTATTCCACATAAATGGATATGTTTAAGTTCCTACTGTAATTCTATGGAATGTGTACGTGATCATGGGATGATTTAAGTCCCACTAGCTAAGAGAAATTCAGAAAGTGTGGATGTCTACCACAATTATCAATCATGACCTAAAAAAAGAAAGTAGTAGATTTGATTCTGCATGGTAAAAGACATTAAGAAAGGATGATATTGAAGGCACATAAAATCCTGCCATATTGATATTGGTAGCAATAAGGATCCATCCAGCGTATAACGACACAAACTGATATCAGAACAAAGATATTTACACGAGGGATGTTGTCGCCCTCTTAGTATAAGGACAAAACCATGGACAAATCAATCCCATTTCTTTCAACAGTCAAATTGGTCAGTAGCATAGACAAACAACCACAGTTATCTGGATCCACATTGAAACCCAGAAAGAACCGAGGGGAAAAGATTTTTTTTGGTAGAAACAATTTTTTTTTAAAAAAAACTAAGGATATTTTAATCCAGAACTCAAAAAAGATTTATAAAATGGGTCACCCACATCATTTGTAAGCCACTGCTACTGCCACTACCGACAGTAGGTGCAACATCCTCCTCCTGTGGGCGATCTTGTGCATCTTCAATGTTTTTTGTTTCATTACATATGTGTCAAGATCTCAACAAAAAATATAATTAAGGCAATTTTTTTTTCGTTTGTGGTGTTGTCCGCTTATGTTGCGCACGTACGTAGCTGTGGCTTGTTACAGTGATTTGTGGGTTGGAACCATTATCGCCAGGTGGCGCGCCATTGTCCACATAATCTGAATCCAAAGGAATCAACTTGAAATGTATGATGATCATATATAGCTTTAGCCTTCATGTGAATATAAATATACTTTATATGATAGATTATTTTATAAAATTAAGAGTATTTATTGAGTCAAAAAATAATTGATCAATAATTAAAAAATCTAATAAATATATTATAAAATAATAACTTTATTGAATAAATAAGTATATCAATTTGTAGTGTATAGAAAAACGTCATTTGAGCAGTAGGAATTATTGATTGTCGTTTTATCTCAAGAAAGAAAACATATGAGGCGAGATCGAAGGAAAAAATGGCATTTAGGGGTTGAAAAATGTATTTCATGCCATAAAGAAAGTATTCTTAGAAGCTCTTGTGAAATTACAGAACTCATTCTTATATATATATATATATACATATATATATATATATATATATATATATATATATATATATAATCTGAAAACAATTAGGTTTTTATACGTTGATTTGCAAAAAAAAAAAAAAAGAAAGCGATGGAGAAGATAGAAAGCACGACTCATGGATTAGTTAATATTAAATCATCCCATAAATGACCCATAATTAACATGTTCAATTATACAATTAAAATTGTAATATGGTTATGTTTAGTTCATAATTAATAAATTAATTTAATATTCTCCCACTTGGACAACATAATCATAACCCAAATGCTTTCTCAATAAGATTTACATAATCATATCGTCATATCTGCGAGATTGATACGTAAAATGTATGTCGGCCTTATTAATCAAATTATAAGCTCAAAAATTTCGACAAAGATCTTAGATAGTCGTAGCTTGATACGTATCTGATTATCTATTCAGATGATATAAATCGTACATAAATTAGGCGCCACTAATCTAGAAGCATTTCGATAATGATATTGATTGATAGAAAGAAAAAAAACATCGTTTTGTAAGTTCGTTTTGGTCGAAATGGCGCTGAAATCATAAGATAATGACAAAACGTCAAAATGTGTATGTTATGTACTTTTCAAATTATAGTCGACAGTTTTATAACGTGTTTTGGGTATAATAAGTAAATGTATATTTTTTAAATAAAAAATATCTTAAAAATAAAATAAACAAAATCTGAGAATTAATCTAAGGGTTAAGGGGTAAATTGGTAATTTCTGGATTCGGTTTTCCAAAGTCATATGATAAGAAGATTATAAAATTTAAGTGGAAATATGAATAAGCTTGATTCTGAATAAAGGAGAGATGAAGGACCAAAAAACAAAAATAGGAAAAGAATGTAAAAATAGGGTTGACCAAACATGCCTTAACATTAAAAAGGTGGATAAGACCAAAAATCTCATTTTTTGGCTTATTTTGGGTTAGGGCTTACGGTTTGAAGAGAGAAAGAGAGAAGAGAAGAAGAGAAGAAGAAGAAGAAGAAGGAAGAAGGAAGAAGGAGAAAATAGGAAGAGAAGTGCAAGAAAAGTAAGGTATGGGACTTCGTATGGAAATTGATATTGCTTGGTATAGAAACTTTGGTAAGGATGCTTGCAATTGTTTGGAGATTTTGTTGGAAAATACTTGTTTAAGATGGGTTAGGAAAACCCTAACTCTTCAATACATGTGTATTTTGGGTTGGTCTAAGTTAGTTTTGTAGTTTTGTTTTGAAATGATTTGATTGGGTAAAAGGTGGAAATTGAAAATGACCCAGCGGCCATTTCTATTATGTTCGAGCACCTGCGCCTCTAGAGCGGAGGCTCCATACGCCACAAGGCGGACCCGAGCTAGGGTTTTCACTTTACGGTTCGCTAGGCATGAGATGCCCGCTAGAGGCAAACCTGCTCCGCCGGCGTAGCGAAGCTCGCCTAGGCATACCCAGTAAGCTCTATTTTGGTTTCTGTTCCGTTGAATTTCTATGGTATCGTTGGATTAATGGGGACCCTAATAAGTGAATGAAAGGGTTCGTACAAGTATAACGAGTTATGTGAAAATTATTCACATACCTCCTTCGGTAACCGTTGGTGAAGAACATTGTTCCTTGCCCGTTGCTAATGAGGTTAGAATGATATATGAGTCACAAACTATAATCGTATCTTTACTTAAGGCGATAGTGAATGAATAGGTATTTCTAATCAGTGCTTCGGCACTCTTGCCCCGAATCTTCTGACATTTTTATTCACGATGGGCGGGCACGTTATACGATCGGTCTTGACCTCTGCTAGTGCTACTACACTTACGTGCCAGGCGGACACGTTTTGTTTGAAGTCTTGTGCTCGTACCTTGGTCACCTATTGTGTATGTTTCTCTCATTCATTGTTATTGGTCTATGTAACCATATACTTATATGTTGTATACCCGAATAATAAGATACATGGAATTAAATGATAAGAATCTGAATGATGAATAAGAAGTAAGCATAAGAAATTAGTCTGTTTTGTTGCATGTTATTGCCCTCGGTACTCCTTGTATATGATATGTAATTTACTACCTACGGAGATATAATAGTTAAGTTACAGAATTATGTATATGAGAAAACATTTGTATAGAATTTTGTATACATAAACTCGACATATCTTTATGATACATGTGATACATAAATGTGGACCACTTTAAGTGGTCGTATATGTTCTCGGCTAAGTTATAAGAACTAGCGTCGTTGTTTGTCCAGTTTAGGTACCGAAGAGGGACATCTGTAGGCGTTCCGCATCAGTGAGCGTGCAACAATATAAGTCCATGATGTGGGTTTTGTTTCTTTTTTTTTGTAATGTATATGTAAAAGTTTTTGTAATAGTGGATTTGTTTATGCAGTAAAATAGGACTCGGGAGATATGTATCGTCGTTAAACACACCACCACGGTGGTGGTATTAGAATTTTTATTTCCTTATAGATTTATATAAGAAATGGGCCCACTAAAGTCCGAAAAGCAGGTTAAAGAGTCTCATTCCCATGCCACGCCCCCTATCTTCGCCCAGGCGAGGGTAAGGGCGTGAAACATGTAATAACGAAAAAACATGATCTTTCCTTACAAAATACATGAAAAGGCAAAACTACCCGCTCCAAACAAAAGATTCCCCAAGTTTCCTAACGATTACATACGGGTGACATGTTCTTGAAACACACAAATAGGTAAGTCTTTGGTTAATGGAGTCTGTAAACGTCTTTGGTCGTAGGTGTATCTTTGATTGAAATGAGGACTACACAACTTTCTCTTTAACAAAAAAAAAAAAAAAAAACTTGACATCAATGTGCTTGGAGCGAGAAGTGCTCCTACTATTCCTTGAGAAAGATACAGTTGCGGAATTATCACAGAACAATTTCAAGGATCTAGAAATTGAGTGAACAACCTCTAAAGCTGAAATGAAGTTCCACAACCATATTGCATGACAAGTAGTCTCATAACATGCCACATACTCTGCCTTCATAGTAGAAGAAGTTGTAAGTGTCTGCTTGACACTTTTGCACGAAACAGCTCCTTCAGCCATCATAAATATATAACCAGAAGTGAACTTTTTATCATTCACACAACCTGCATAATCGAAATCTTAAAACCCGATAACTCGGGCGCCGGTATGCCGTGTCAACATGAATCCTTAGTACCTTGAAGATACCTAAACTTTCTTAGCACTTTCCAATGGCTCGACTAGGATCACTCAAATTATGTACCGAACCCCCGCCTAGAAATTTGAAGGGGGCCTTGTGTGGTATGTCTTTAACATGTTTTCTAACATTGGTGAGCCCATAACATGTAGCTAATTCATAATCACAAATACGTATAAAACAACCAACGTAGTGATGTTCATAATGTCTTGTACAAATATCTGAGTTCCATTGACTTATACATATACAAAAAAAAACTTTACATGTACATATTCAAAATCAAAGGTAGCAACCTATAGTTGTTGACTTCTATTGATGTATTGGTCCTCACAATGTGCCAGCGGTGGGATGTCTTCTTCGGTACCTACGGATGAAACACAGTCTTGGCTTATAACTTAGTGAAACACATATAACATAAATGACCACCAAATTTGTGGTCCTCAAGATATATCTCAATTTACAAAATTGTCTGTTGCATAATATCTATTCATATATCGTTATCTTTGCCTTGGCACGAAATTATCACACTGCTGGAGTTTTATAACATGTTTTGGGTATAATAGCAATAAATTATATTTATTCGAATAAAATAAAGATAAAAACAAGTAGAATATCACGTAAGTTAAATTACAAATAAAGAAAGATTTGAAATATTGCAAAAATATTATAAATTGATTTGCAAATATTATTATAAGAGTTGGAGAATAGAGTAAAATAAAGGGATAAAGATCGAATAAGGATAAGGTAAAAGAAATATCTTATTTTAGTGCTTTGGAGAAAGGAAGAATGAAATACGAGACCGAGAAGAGAAAGAGAAGAAAGGAAGAAGAGAAGAAGAAAGAAGAAGAAGAAGATCGCGGGTATGGAATTTGAGTATTAGTATGGAATTTGAGTATAGTTTTGTATGGAAACTATGGGAGTATGGAAGCCTAGTTTTGGACTATAAGTTTAGACATGGTTAGGAACCTACATCTTGTGTATGGTTTGGGTTTGGGGAAGCTCTAAGCTTCGTTCTTGTAGGGTTGAGTTAGAAGGCTTTAAGGCTCTAAATATGTATTTGAGAAGAGTGCAGTTGCAAGTTGAACCCAGAAAATTCCCTATTATCGATCATATGCGATGGCCGGATCTTCGGCAGGTTTTGGATCAGAAATACGGAATTCAGAAGTGAGTCCTTACAGTAAATTGTAGCGGCTTGTCCCCATGAAGGCTTGATGTTAAGAACTTCGAATTTCTCAATTTGGACCTCTGTAGACCAAGTTATGGTCCTTTTACTGAGGTCAGTCCATTTAGATCTGGTCGGGTCAGTTCGTCCAATTCTGGTCAACTAGCCGTACCTTAGAACGGGTTTTTGGGTCAGAAATAAAGAGAATTTGGTAGTAAATCCTTCTGGTAAAATGTAGCCACATCAGTGAACTTGATGTTAGGCTTTTGAATTCCAGTCGGACCTGTAGACGAGTTATGGTCTTTTACTCGAGAATAGTCGAATAGGTGAGGTCGTCCAGCGGTCGTCAGCGGACCTCATCTGGCCAGTCGGCCCGAGACCTCATGCGTCATGGACCTCGTCTACGAAAAGATCCTTCGTCCTGAAGAGCTCAGCTCATCATAGAGCTGTTCCAAATCTGTATTTCAACTAAATCGATTCGAATTCATTTGTCAGATTATTTGTTAAAGTAGCGCCAGCTGAAAATGTCATGCTCTCCCGTTTTGAACTCCGATTTAGGTGTTATTGGACTCTATGGAAAGCCCATTGAGTCAAGAATACATTCATATGCCTGAGGAAGATATTAGATGTCAGACTGAGGTGATAGATCGAGATCGTCTAGGACAGGTCAGCTCATCAGTTCAGGTCAACTCGTCTAGGTTGACTGCGTATGACCTCCAACTTCGGAAGGTCATATCTCCTTATTTGACTCGGTTTAGTTCTTTGTACTTCATGAAATCCCATTTAGATCAGGATGAACTCAGTATGCTTGAGAAGATTATTGAATGGACTCAAGAGTGAGTGAGTCAGATAGTCTGGACAGATTAAATAATGGTTGGAACAATCATCAGAGTTGTTCATGCCACTCTGGCTGCAGGAGGTCATAACTCCTTGTTCGAACTCCGATTTGGGTGTTCTTGGACTCTATGGAAAGCCCATTGGAGTCAGGAATAAATTCATATGCCTGAGAAGATATTTAGATGTCAGACTGAGGTGATAGATCAAGCTCGTCCAGGACAGGTCAGCTCGTCAGTTCAGGTCAACTCGTCAAGATTGACCCGAACGCGACCTCAACGGAATGTCATATCTCCTTCGTTTGAACTCGATCGGTGTTCTTAGACTCTATGGAAAGCCCATTGGAGTCAGAGCCATTCATATGCCAGAGGAAGATGTTAGATGTCGATTTGAAATTTGATAGATCTAAGCTCGTCAGGACAGGTGGCTTGTCAATTGGTCCCGGCTGTCCAAGATTGACTCGCATGACCTCGGCGGAAGGTCGTATCTGCGCCCGTTTGAACTCCCGACCGGGTGTTCTTAGACTCTATGGAAAGCCCATTGAGTCAAGAATCCATCTAGATAGCTTGATAAAAATTGGAATTTATATTGGTTAGAAATCATAGAAAACAGTAGGTCCACCATTAGGTAACTATGGTGTTTATTGATTCTCAATAAACTCAAAGCATACATGGTAAGCATGGTTATTTATACATATAACTAGATATGAAAAATGCAAAGATATGAATAAATGATTGTATATTTATATATCCCATATGAATACCGAATGGCAATAATTATTCGGGAATATGAGATATATACTAAACATAAAATACATATTAGTTATGCACTTAGAGCACGAGTAAAGGGATAGATGGGCATGCCTATTAGGGAAAAATAAGTTTGCAGCATACAAGTTCTGATATCGAGGCCCCGTTTGGGTCGATGACATAGATCCCATTTGGATCACGGTGGCCCCGAAAGGGTCACCATAGCACCTCCGGGCCTCATGATTAGTCATTGTATAAATACGGTGATAATCTGTCGGGTATATGTGCTCCGGGCATAGGTCAACATCTGGAAATGCAGTGATGATACCTTCGGGTATAATATATCATAGCCTCCGGGCTTTTATAAATGGTCATTGTCTCGCACAATGATAACAGCGCCTTGGGCCCTGCGCTGGACCCTTTGTTTCATACCCTTTGATAGATCTAGACCAGGCCTCATGGTTTATGTATGCGACCCAGGTTTATGCGGGCAGTAGAAACATAAAAGAAATGACGGTATATCTGTAGAAATGTAGAGAATATATGACATGATATGAAGCATAACCTTTGCTATGCGATGATAGTATACAATTACAAGAACAGAAGAAGAAGTCTGAAGATGACATGAAAAGTATATGAAGATGATAAAAAAGCCGAAAACTTATTGTAAGAAAAGTATTTATATATGAGAAATGATAGAATCTGTAAATGTTAATTGTGTTATATGCATTTGTATAGAAGTGTGGTAATGTAATAGAGGTCATCCATGTATTAATTCCCACTAAGGCGTAAAGCAGCACGGGTCATTCAATCGGGTGTGAGTACGAAGAGGAGACCCGGGGACCGAGGCCATCCATCGTTGATCAAGGCCGCACGGCAATACGTGGAAGACCTTTAGGTGCATTTTATGTAATTTTGTAAACCAGTATAAATATTGTAGATGTTGAAAACTTCGTATATGAGCATCTCTATTTTGTAATCATTGCTCTGAGAATATAATACAAGTTAATTGTTAACATTATATGAATATTGCTTAAAGAGTATATGCGTGGAAAAAAAAAAAAAGTGACCCTCACTTGACATCACATGTATCGAGTTGGGGCGTCTGGCTCTTGTACATTATACCGTTTGATAGAGTTCTCCTCTCAATCACGTCATAATACATAGTACTTTGTATCGTATAGCTTTATCACGAGTTTTTATTTGAATCATTGTTCCATGTCACATGCTTCTTATAAGCATTTGTATTCTGTCTTCTTATAATTTCAATCTTTTCTTATTTTTTATCACATCTTATGTCTTATGTCTTGTCTGTATATTCCAATAAGTGGATAATAGGTATAATCTGTATGTACCCGAAGGTACTATCACTATACGAGACAGTGGTCTCTCTGTACTTGTTAAACAGGGCGTATAATGATCGACGGGATTTGTAATGGCAGTGGCTTAGAGACCTACGATATCTATAAACTATATTACATATTAGCGGCATATCCCTATAGGCCATGCCTATTTATCCCTCTACACGGTGACATATCTGAGACAATAAAGCTTATTACATTTCATTCGTGTTGGTATGTACGTAAATATCACATGGATAATGTGATCATGTATCCATGAGATCTTTTCAGGACAATATTTCTTTATACATATACTATAATTGTTACTTGTATCATAATCTTTATGATCATGTTCTTAGTATTGCTTGTATTTCTGTTCATGTAATCATATTTCATATAACAATCACTTTTATAATTCATTTACAATTTCATTTATTCACTTGAATCTCGTCATACCGAAATATTTCCTGCAAATAGAGCTCCATGGGCAATTTAAGGTACAATGGAGTCAGGTGAATACACTTATTTCAAGGATATTTGTTCTCCTAAATTCTAGTTTACCCGAAATTTTAATCACTCAATTTGGATGAGTGATGGACAAGTTAGCCTAAACATAAGTTGTACCAACATAGACCGAAGCTACTGAAAAAAGAGCTTCACTTAATGAGCCTGCAGGTTGATAGGTCCTAATTTAGATATATTTATTTCAAGGATATTTGTTCTCCTAGAAGTATAATTTACCCAAAAATTTGAATAACTCAATTTGAATGATTGTTAAGCGGAGTATGGCCTAAACCACTAGCTTTATTACCAAAACATACCGAGCGCACGAAAACAAAGCTTTCACTTTGGCCAATTTTAAGGTCTAATGAATATTCAAGTGAATACACTTATTTCAAGGAGATTTGTTTTCCTAGAAGTATAGTTTAGCCAGAAATTTTAATCACTCAATTTAGATGAGTGATGGCCAAGTCTATAACTAAAATTAAAGTTCTACCAACCTGAGCAAAGCGCAACGAGCTCCCACTTTGTGGTGTTTGGGTCCAATGGGTCGAGGTGAATATACTTATTTCAAAGAGATTTGTTCTCATAGAAGTCTAGTTTACCTAAAAATTTGAATAACTCAATTTGGATGAGTGATGACCATGTTATGAACAAGAAAAAAACATGGGTTTTGCAAATATTTTGACAACATCTCCCCTAAAACCCCAACATTTTCTTTATACAAACATTCTTCAATTGAGGACCACAACCAACTCAAACAACCATAAAACTGAGCTAAGACCAACAACCATCATTATTATACAAAAGTTAAGTTTATCTGACGAGCATCATCAAAAGGGTTTTTTAGGTTTAGTTTCCCATACCTTAAATCTCTTACTGATATCTTATTTCTTCTTATTTCTTCTTGATCACATAAACCCTTGATTACATGGAGTAATTCAAACAAAATTGTCTTACTCTCACTCTGTATGCCTAGCTCTCAAAACCCAAAGGAGAAATGTCTAGATTTACAAGACCAATATTTGGTCTTATCACAAAAATCACCGAGGTCGTGTTTAGCGAAACCCATTTTTGCATTCTTTTCCCATTTTTGCATTTAAAGCCCTTCCTTTCTCTTTCATTTACACTTCAACTTATCAATATTTCTATATTGGCATATAAACTTATTATCATATGACCTTTAGGTCCTAGATTGATAAATTATTAATTTACCCTTGACTCTTGGATTAATCTCGAATTTTTATCATTTTTCACCTTTAGCCATATTAATTTCTGACAAATTCAAAATTAACTTATATTATACCCTAAACATGTTATAAAACTATCAGGGTATAATTTAGGATGTTACAACTTTCCCCACCTTAAAAAATTTCGTCATCGAAATTATTACAAATTGAAAAGTGCCCTCATAGTTACTTACGAACCTGGTGGCTTCTTCCATGCCATGATGTTACTTGGCTTACTTTCACCAATGATATTTTGCTTATATCGCAGATTGTTTCCTTCTCGAGCTAATATAGCTTTGGTTCCTCATCATAAAATAAATGCGATTGCACTTATGGAAGTCTTGTACGGGTAAGATATCGATTCATCTTATCTATATCTCCTCAGCATGGACACATGGAAGACATCATGTAGCTTGGTCAGCTCTGGAGGAAGAGCCAACCCGATAGGCTAAGGGTCCTACTCTTTCTAAATTTCACTTACAGGACCGATGAATCTTGAACTCAACTTTCCTTTCTTCCCAAACCTAAGCACTTTCCTCCATGGGGATACCTTTAGGAACACTTTATGACTCACTTCATATTCAATATCTTTCCTCTTCAAATCGGCATATGACTTTTGTCGATCACTAGCAACTTTAACACTGTAGAATAACTGACTTTCTCTTATTATCTTTTGCCGGACCAATCATCTTATGCTCATTTAATTATGTGCAGCTTATGCGAAGTTCTACATCTCCGACCATACAAAGCTTCATATGGTGTCATGTCAATGCTTGCTTGATAACTGTTGTTATAGGAAAATTCCATTAATGGAACATACCTATCCCAACTCCCCGTAAATTCCATTACACATCCTGGAAGCATATCTTCGAGCACTTGAATCAACCTCTCGGATTGTCCATATGTCTACAGATGGAATGTTGTCTTGAAATTCGACTATTTTCATTATGATCTCCTTCAAAAAATCTAGGCGTGAATCTTGGGTCTCGATCGCTTCATCAAACAATGGAACACCATGCATACGACAATCTCATCCGCATAGCTGTTCAAGTCGATCCATAGGAATAATAAATCTGAGCTAGTATAAAATAAGATTAAACTTTTCTAAAATGGTAGACTTTGTGAGTCTATCAATTACCACCCATATTGAATCATGATTCTTTTGCTTGAAAGGAAGACCAAACAAAAAATCCATAGCTATATTATCCCATTTCCATTATGGTATTGGAATGGGATTCAACAAACGATGGCATGGTGTTCGGCTGACATTGTAACGTCAATGACTGGATCTGTCTCTGTCATTTCTTTTCATTCCTCTCCACCAATAATACTATTTCAAATCACTTGTACATCTTGTTTACCTCCGAGGATGCATGTAAGTTATGAGCCATTAGTAACAACTCTCCTCGCTCATTATCGGTTGGCACACATATTTATTAATACAACTATCTTCTCTTGAAAATGGAGTCTTGTGTTACTTTCGACCAATTGTACATTTTTTTGCAACTCTTCATCCTTTTTCTGAGCATCTATAATCATTTGTTTTAAAACAGGTTATGCTTTTAACTAAGCTAATAAAGCTCCATCATCTATAGTCTCAATCCTTTGTGTTGAAGTGACAAGCGCTTATCTTCTCGCCAAAGCATCTTGCTGCCACATTAGCTTTATTAGGGGTGGTAGTATATTATCTACGATCATAATCTTTAAACAACTCTAACCACCTCATTGCCTCCAAATTCCAACTCTTTTAGTCGGTGCCCAGGAACTCTTATGATGCGTAAAGATTCTACATTTTTAACTCATATAAATAGTGTCACCACTCTTGCAAAGAATACTATTCATGTAGAGCTCACAAATCATGTGTGAGATAGTTCTGCTCATGTGGTTTTAACTGTTTGGAGGCATATGCCACCACTTTTCCATCTTGCATCAATACACATCCCAAACCAATTTTTGACACATCACTAAACATGGCATATTTGATCGGAGTGAATTATGCATGCATTTCAGTAAAATTTTTATGTGTTTTTATAACTCAATTGCATGATTCACATTCATATTCACTAATATTGCGCTAATCCTCCATATTATAATGTTTTATAGGACATGGCGATATAAGAATAAAAAAGGAAGCTAACCAATAGAAGAAAAGACCTGAAACAAAGAACAAAATGAGAAGTGATGCAGGAGCCTCGGGTACGCAGTGGCGAAGCACTCCACGTTGCAGTGTAGCCCTTCGCAGCAGCATGGAGGTGCTACGCTGTAGCGAACCAGCAAGGGAAGAGTGCAGTAGCCTCGGGTACGCCGCGGTGTAGCACCCCTTCGCCGCGGCGTAGCACCCCTTTTTTGTGGCGTAGCGAGGTATTCCTTCATAACCGGGAGCGTTAAAAACTCTAGAATTTTGGGCCAATGATGGGCTTGCATCCCAAGATATAAAAGGGAAGCATTTTCGAGGCAAAAGGAGGGGATTCAGAGGCGGATTAAAGAGAAAGACAGACGGATAGAGAGAGATTGGTGTTGATGGATTCTGAGAGATCGCGAAGACTGCTTCTTCTGTATTTCTTTTCCTGAGTCGGTTTATGTTAAAAATATTTCAGTCTATAATGAAAATCACTATGAACTAACTTTTCTCTCTAGGGTTTTGTAAACCCTAACCGCACCATCATGGATTAATGTATTAATTGTGGTTTATTTAATATTGGTATGAATTTGTATGATTTCTTCACTCCTAAATTTAATCACATGTTATTATTTGGTCAATTTTAGTATACTATTGTAAGTGCGAAATCAGAAGATGACTCATAGGGACATGGTAGCAACACTTGGTCGATCAGGGAATAGAGATATCCCGCGTTCCAAGTGTAGCACTAGGGTTTTGCACATTTATCGTCTCGAGGTCGAAAAGGTTGAAGCAGGAGATGTAATATGCTTGGCGAGATAGGCGGTCTCTATCTTGAGAGAATCTTTTGTAGACACGATCAACCCGCTAACATAAATCATATAAATATTAAGTAATCGTTATCAGGTTAAAATCCATCAGTGTGGTAGGCGATGCTTAAAGCCTAGTTTTCTCATCATTATTTTAAATCAAAAATTTTAATATTAGGCTTTCCTTAAAGTTCTTAAATTAGTTATAATTCACTATAAAGCAGATCAAATATTATCTCTTAGTCTTTGAGACGTGTTTAACACGCTTCTTTTTGTGGGAACTTGACCTTGACCGCCACTACACTCGTGAACTCAACGTGTATGCTTGCACGTCTTGCACATTTTTACTTGCTTTTACACTCATTATCCGGCCGAGTCAAGTTTTTTGGCGGTTATTAGGGGAGAAGTTTAGTGTTGATATTGACAACAGTGCTATAGATTGTACTTTGGATCAAATTTATTTTATTTAGTTCTTTTTACATATTAATCATTTTATTATTTTTTGTTTTAGTTGTTTTGCCTTATTTCATCTGTACTGTGACTTGGTCTCGACTTCATACTTGTGATTTCAGGAAAGCAATTAGTGTGCATACAAAGACAAGATCGTAGGGAATTACTTCCATTCGATCTTGAACCAGAACGGACATTACATCGATTACGCAGAGAAGCACACGAAACCTACTTTAAAATCATGTAGAATCAAGAAGATGAAGGGCAGTTCCAAGAAAGGAATGAACCACAGGTGGATCAAAATGGACAGAATCATAGAAATCAGGCCACCAGATCGTTTGTATAGCCTAATAATTCTCATATGCTACTTAAGGAGTTCGCCTTGCCACCTACAGTTTTAGATTACCTATCGGCGACAGCCATTCAAAGCGAACAACTTTGGGAGCTTAAAGGAGTAATACACAAATGCTCCTGATATGCGGTTTCGCCAGGTTACTTTAGTGAGAATTCGAATGCACATTTGACAAGTTTTATTGAAGTCTGTGACACAGTCAAGTATAATGGATTAACAGAAGAAGCTCTCAAATTGCGTCTATTCCCACTGTCACTTAGCGATCGAGCTAAGCATTGGTTGACTAGCCAACCACCGGATCCATTACCTCATGGAATGACTTAGTGCAGAAATTCCTGACCAAAATTTTCCCACTCGCAAAGATTGTACAACTAGTGTAAGATATTAACACATTCAGACAATTCAAGGGGGGGGAGAGGGCAGGTGAGGGCACAGGAGAGATTTCATGAGCTGCGGGGAGATGCCCACATCACGGGTTAACTAGGTGGATGCAGAGTGCACCGTTCTATAACGGTTTAAGCGATTAATTTAGAATGATCATTGATGCCTCGTGAAGTGCTTTGATAAAGAAGACTACAGATCAAGCTTATGAGATATTGGAAGATACAACCACTAATACTAATCAGTGGCCTGAAGATAGATCAACACCTAGGAAGTCCATAGCGGGAGTAGACATAAGTTCTCATTAACACAGTAAACCATATCATACGATTAAACTAGCATTTCTGAAGCAGCGAGTCGGTAGATACAATCGAAGGAATAACCTTGGGAGATCTGCGAGTCTTGCGAAGGACAACATGATACTATGGATTATCGAATTAAAGGTGTATGACGGTAGAGCAAAACGTTATGTAGATTAGCAAAATCAACAACGGGGAGACGATATGGAGTAATACCTATCGAATAAGTACACGAACCCGACATCGGAATCAAGGCCGGGGTTGGCGAGGTAACGAGTATCGAGCAAAGTAGGAGACTATGGGTGGAGGAACAACCAAAATAGTATGCCACCACCTCGACGACAAACACTGAGGAAAGTGGATTTGGAAGAAGCCTTAGCTCATATGATGACTTCCTTAGCTCATTTATGAATGAGGCAAGGCCACATTCAAAACCAAGCAGCGACCTATAAAAACAATCCACCTAACTCTACGAGAATCAAGGAGCCCGACTCGAAGCTGAAAGTGCAAATGAGCGAATGGCTACATTGTTAACTAAGATGCGGCCTGAATCATTGCCTAGTATTTCAAGGGAGTGAACACGGGGCAGTAATGAACATGCAAAGTTGTCACATTGAGAAGTGGTAGAATTAGCAATCTGCAGGTAGCCACCACGGTGATAGGAGAGAGTGGCGAGAAGTAATCGGACTAGTCGGAATGACAAGATAGAAGGAACCGAGAAGAAAAATTTTTGTGAAGAAGAAGCTGAGGCTAAAGATTGACTGGCTACGATTGAACCCCGCTGCCTTGGTCAGTACCCTCGGCTTACGAAGAAGAATAAATTGGACAAGCAATTCACAAAGTTTATGGAAGTGTTCAAGAAACTGCACATAAACATTCCATTTGTTGACGCATTAGAACAGATGCCCAGTTATGTCAAATTCATGAAGGATATCTTATCGAAAAGAAAATTTGTCGGACTTGAGACGGTGAATCTCACTAAGAATGTAGTATCCTTGAGGAAAAAGCTACATGGCCCAGAAATACTTAGTGTTTTCTTATTCATATATACCATCGGAACTCCATGTTGGGAAGGCCTTGTGTGACCTGGGAGCTAGTATTAACCTCATGTCGTTATCCATATTCAGACTATTTGGATTAGGTGAAGCTCGCCCAACTATAGTCACACTCCAGTTAGCAGACAGGTAACTAAAGCATCCCGAGGAGGGGGGGTGATAGAAGACGTTCTGGTGAAGGTAGACAAGTTCATCTTCCTGGAAAATTTCATCATTCTGGACATAGGAAGAGAGGTAAATACCATATTGGTGAAACCATTTCTACATATTTGGTAGAGCGATGATTGATGTGCGTGGGGAGAGTTGAAATTGAGGAGTGCAAAGTAGTAAAAGGTCAAGTTCAATGTGTTTGAAATTTGTGAGACACCAGTAAGAGAGTGATACATGCTGCTGATAGAGACACGTGTAAGAACATAGTGTCTAGAAAGTGGTCTCACTTGACCTTGGAGACTGGCACGGTATAGAGTGACTCGAAGAACTAGAGAAGAGGAATTAAAAATTGGCAAATGGATGGACTCCTTCATTACAATAGAGAAAGGAAATACTATAAACCCTTAGGCGAAAATACTCAAATGCCAATTCCATCCTTCGAACTACCACCCAAGATGGAGCAAAAGCTACTACCCAGCCATTTGAGGTATGCTTATCTTAGGGACGCTTCTACCTTACCAGTGATTATTTCAGCATCCCTGACAGCATTTGAAGAAGATAAGCTATTGAGAATACTTAGAGATCACAAGGATGCACTTAATTTTACGGTCTCGCTAATTTAAAGAGGATCGCCTATGTGTGCGCCAGTGCTAGAGGATGGTCATAAGCCTTCAGTAGGCTTACAAGAAGAAGCCGAATCGACCATGAAGAAGTAGTCCATAAAGGAAGTGCTAAAGTAGCTAGATATCGAGTTATTTATCCTGATTACGGCGATTGCATAGGTAAGTCGTCTGAGTTGTGCACAAAGGGAGGAACAACAGTGATAAAGACAGAGAATAATACATTACTGCCTTCTAGAACAGTCACAGGTTGGAGAATTTGCATCGACTACTAGAAATTCAATAAGGCTACCCGAAAATATCATTTTCCACTGCCATTTCTGGATCAGGTGTTAGATAGGATGGCAGGGCATGAATACTACTGTTTCTTGGATGGGTACTCCGGTTAAAATCAAATCTCTATGTGAAGGATGAGAAGGCGACATTCTTGCCCTTATGAGTACGTCGCATTTTAGGTGGATGCCACTGGAGCTATGTAATGCAGGCACATTCGTATGATGGCCATGTTAAATATATGGTTGAAAAGGCAATTGAGGTGTTCATGGATGATTTTCCAGTATTGGGGAACTCCTTTGACAATTGTCTGGAAAACCTGAGGTCGGTCCTAGTTAGATGTGAAGAAACCAATCTTGTGCTGAATTGGGAGAAGTGCCACCTTATGGTACAAGAAGGCATAGTACTTGGACATCAGTTCTGAAGGAATAAAGGTAAACGGACGGGTGAGACGATAGAAACTACCTCCACCATCATCAGTAAAGGGCATAAGAAGCTTTCTAGTACACGCAAGGTTCTATAGGCGGTTCATAAAAGATTTTTCTTAGATCGCAAAGCCTTTGTCCAGTTTGCTAGTTCAAGGGACACCATTTGATTTTGATGAGTAGTGTGTGCAAGCATTTTTAGTCCTGAAGGTTAGATTGATTCCAGCCCCTATAGTTGTAGCACCAGATTGGGACCTCCCGTTTGAGCTAATGTGTGACGCCATTGACTATGGGATCGGAGCAGTGCTGGGGCAGAAAAGAGAAAGGATATTCTAGGTTATCCACTATGCTAGCCGGACTTTGAATGATGCCCAGTTAAACTACACCACCACTGAAAAAGAGCTATTGGCCATTGTTTTCGCCTATGACAAATTTAGGCCCCACTTGATTAGCAATAAGGTAATAGTGCACACTAACCACTCGGCCATTAAGTACCTAATGACTAAAAGCATGAAGCGAAACTAATCGGTGGGTACTCCACATTGCAGAATTTGACTAGAGATTAAAGGCGAGAGGAGCAGGAGAACCTAGTTGTGGACCATTTGTCACGGTTGGAGGGCTGAGAGGCAGTACAGGGTTAATGACCATTTCCCCGGATGAAACGACTCTTAGTAGTGAAGACACAAAACCCGTTCCACAGTTTTTGCGACTATGTAGATGCCAGTGGCCCCAAGGCTATCCCTCTCGATTTTGGTTACCAACGGAAGAGGTTCTTTGCACATTTGAAGCACTACTCAGGAAGAACCTGTACATACAAGCATTATGCGAGATCAAGTAATAAGGCGTGTGTGGGAAGATGAAATGGGTAGTATTGTAATCACTTTGCCACACCTTATCATGTGGGGGCACTTTGGAGACGGGACGGTGGAAAGATTACTTCAATCGGGTTTCTACTAGACTACCTTGTTCGAGATGCTCACCCAGTTTGTATGCCTATGATAAGTGCCAAAGAATGCGGTAGCATTTCCAAAGCGAGGTTGAACCACCCATCGCGTTCTAGAGTTGGCTATTTGACTTGTGGGGATGGACTCATTCGATGCTTATGCATTCTCCTTTGCGGTGGATACGTCTCTAAATGGGTAGAAGCTAATCCGACACGCACTAATGATGCCAGTGTGGTAGCCAAGTTCCTTCACAGCCACATATTTACACGGTTCGGCACTCCACGAGCGTTGATTATGGATGGTGGTACTCATTTCTGCAACAAGCTGGTTGATAAGGTCTTGCAAAAATATCGTGTGCGGCATCGCACATCACTTGCATACCACCCACATGCAAATGGACAGGCCAAGGTGTCAAATCGGGAGATAAAGTCCATTATGGAGAAAACGGTCAATAGTTCAAGGAAAGATTAGTCAAAGAAGATTGATGATGCACTTTGGGCATCTGAGACGGCTTATTTAAAACCCCCATTGGGTATGTGCGCCATTCCGGTAGTTTATAGGAAAGCATGCCATTTTCCAATGGAATTGGAACCATAAACCTCTTGTTAACCAGTATTGAACATGGATAGTAAAGTAGCCTGGGAGAGAGCGGATGACTTAGTAGATAGATGAATTCATAATCGAGGCTTATGAGAATGCTCGAATCTATAAAGAAAAGGCGAGAAGCGGCAACTAGGCATATTTAAGGAAGAATTTGGCAGGTGAGAATTCTTGTTGTTCAATTAAATTTGAAACTCTTCACGACAAGTTGAAGTCAAAATGATCGGTCTGTTCATGATGGTTTAAGTATTTCCTTATGGAGGGTTGAAATAATGCATCGAGGAGAAAGAGACGATTCAAGTCGATGCTAGGAAGTTAAGCGTATTTTGGGGAGGAGAATTCCGCTCTGGGGAAAGGCAGGGCCACCATTCTAAGCACACACAGCGGGGCAGTAAGGTGTGGTGAGTGCATGACAATTCGGTTATTTTCGGTCTAAGTGTTATGCGTTGCAGGAATGTTGAGCTAACGACATTAAACATAAGCGCTTCTTAGAGGTATTTCGAAATGTGAATCCCTTCTTCTTTGAACTTGCATTATTTTGTCTTTTGTTATGCCCGGTACAATTTTTCGTTTTGGAATCTCTACTTTTGTTTGTTTTAATGTGTTTGTAGGTTTAATTTGCCGAAGGGTAACTCTTGTAACTAAGGATTTACATGTTCATTACAGGTTTAGAGAACGAAATTCATGTTTTTCAAACTTGTTCTAAACTTTAGTTTTCTGCATGTAGTAAAGATCTCTAGTGCTACGTAGAAAAAAGAAATTTTCAATTTTCAACTTTCGGGTACGCAGCAGCGTGGCACCCTATGCCACTACGTAGCCCTTATCACCCTTTTGGGTAAGCTGCAGCATAGAACTTTACGCCGCTATGTAGCCATGTTTCGCGCGGTGTAAAGGCCCTGCTTCTTTAGCGTGTGACGAGAATTGATTCTTTTAAAAAGCCACACAGGCTCTTCATTTCCCCCCTACACAAATTTTGGCCGCCCTTTCCTCTCTCTCTCTCTCTCTCTCTCTCTCTCTCTCTCTCTCTCGTTTTTGTGTTTTACCTGACCCCAACCTAGGTCATGCTGCGGCTCCACGAAAGTCGATCTCGGCCAAAACGACAATGCAGCTGCCTCGCGACGAAGCACCACCCCTCCGGAGATCCCCACAGGTTTATTTCCTAGGAGGTCGAGCGCATCTACCATGAGTCCTTGTTCAATCGCTCATTTGTCCCGGAAAGAGGTTTTCCAACCTCTAATGCATTCTTCAACTTCATCATCCAGAACCACGGCTGGCAGACACTTTGTGCACCCCCTATCCCTGGAGTAGCCCTGGTTGTGTGGGAATTCCACTCCAATCTACCATTCAAAGTCGACACCACTGTTTTCATCCGAGGAAAATGGGTTGAGTTTGGTGGCCAAGCCATAAACCGGGTTTACCGTCTGCTAGATGACGACAGTGCGAAATATAGAGCATTATTTGCAGACATAGATTATGAGCGCTTGATGCAGGAGCTCACCTAAGGCCAGGGCGTGTGGAAACGCCAGCCATCGACGGGTGACTTTACCAATTTTCAGATGCACTCCCTTATGCCGGTGGCTAAGGTCTGGTACAATTTTTTATGCGTAAAAATCAAGCCTACCACTACTTTATATGCATCCGCGAAGGGCAAAGAGCGATCCTCACTCTGCCGTGACCCAAGGATTCCAGTTTGATATCGGGTCCGTCATCGAGAGGGTGTTGATTGAGTCGACCCAAGGGAGATGCATCGCGGGGCACTGTCCATCCTCGTTGATTGCCGGATTGTGCCGCGGGGGCCCCGATGTTGGACTTGAGGACCGTGTCGACGGCGCTGCCCGGCCTGCGCCCAGTGAAGTTCGGGGGCTCGGGCGGTCGGATAGGGAAGCCGGCGGTGATGTCGCGATGGGCGCCGCAGTGAGAGGGGGACCAGGGACTACCACCAGGTCCCCTCGGTTCTGACTCAATCCCTGGCAGACCAGATTCATGCCCTCACTACGCGGTTTGACACATATTAGGATGAGTCTCAGGAGCACCGTGTTGCCCTAAGTTAGGTTATGGACGCCATCAAGGTCAAGATGGCCATCATTCGCTCCATCCAGGATCATATCACGCAGCAGTTGGCTCAGCTCCTCTCTTTCCACTCGCCGCCGCCACGAGTGATTTCTACGGGGCGATATCTCTATGCCCTTGGCTGCCTTTTTGTCATTGGGGACACTGTCAATTTTAAGTTTGGGGGTGTATGTGTGGGTTTACGGGTTGGCTTAGTTTTATTTTTTCTGCATGTTTTAAGTGTGTTTTAGGTCTAATTTTTGTTAGTTTTATTTTTATTTTTATTTTTTGTTTTGTTTTTTTTAGCATGTTTAAAGACCGAGTTTTGTTCATTATGTACTAGTATGTTTGCATTTGGTACTATTATGATATGGTAGTTTCCAGAGTTGGTGTGTCGTTCATTTTAGTCTTGGCCATGATTTCAAAAAGGAGAGTCATAGTAATTACGAAGGAGATGACTATGTTTGATAAATAGGGAACTCAGGTTGTTTGACGATCGGAATTGCATTGTAAAAGGGTTGAGAATGACCATGTCAAGCCACCTTACCCAGATCTCGAAACCGTTTCAAGTAGCTATAGCACACACTGCATGATCTTCGGGGTATACTGAATACGGACTGCTCCTTACAGAGTTCTACGAACCTTGGAAAGTTTAAACACCTAAGTGATGGAACACCTTACAAAAAGAGGATCGCCTTTAAGCCCCAAAATTTGAAAAAAAAAAAAAAAAGCCAAAAAAAAAAATGGTTTGGAATAAGTGGATCATCCAATTGGAATCTTGGGCACAGCTCGAGGGGCTTTTCAAAGCCTAATGCCCTGAGCTAAGTGACCGGGAGCCATTGACTTCACTACCATTACATGGGACAGGAGGATGGCTGATTTCCACAATCTAAGGGCCTCGAGTTTGGTTGAGTGTTCGGGGGAAGTTAGGGGTAACCAGTACCCGGTGCCCTTAACGGCGGGTGGGGGAGTGCAGTGGATCCCAGCTATAAAGGAACCCTCACAAACTGTTGCACTAGTGCTCTTCGATTTTGTCTTAGAGTTAATCCTTAGGATTAGTTGAAGTGAATAAATTGGGTGGTTCTCATCCTTCCGTGTTATGCTATTCCAAATAGGCAAGTTAAATTCAAGTTTGGGGGTGCTAAAGTCAAGCTATACATTGGAGATCACACTCCAACCATACAATAGACTCCTTGGGAAAGGTTATTAAGCACTAAAAAGGGGGTTGACCTGCTTGATCAACTAAGACTGACTCAATGCAGATTCTTGAAAGTTGAACAAACCTAGGTAGTCTCTAAATCTAATGAATTGGTTCATGTTGTTGAGCCCCCTTCTTATTGGTGACTGATATGTGATGAGCCCATATCGTGGTGTTGATTACTCTTTTATTCTTGCGTGCCACAGTTTAGAGTACATTCTTGCTTGGGGACAAGCAAGAAACTAAGTTTAGGGGTGTTGATCGGAGTGAATTATGCATGCATTTCAGTAAAATTTCTATGTGTTTTTATAACTCAATTGCATGATTCACATTCATATTCATTAATATTGTGTTAATCCTCCATATTATAATGTTTTACAGGACACGACGATATAAGAATAAAAAAGGAAGCTAACCAATAGAAGAAAAGACCCGAAGTAGAGAACAAAATGAGAAGTGATGCTAGAGCCTCGGGTACACGGCCATGGCACTCCATAGCTATATTTGTAGCCCTTAACGACGACAAGGAGGTGCTATATTTACAGGTGAACCCGACCAAGGAAAGTGCGATGGCCTCAAGTGTGCGGTGCGCGGGTATTCCTTCAAAATCGGGAGCGTTAAAAACTCTGGAATTTTGGGCCAATGATGGGCCCACATCCCGAGATATGAAAGGGAATCATTTTCGAGGCAAAATGAGGGGATTCGAAGGCTGATTAAAGAGAAGGACAGACGGATAGAGAGAGATTGGTGGAGACATATTTCAAGAGATCACGAAAACGGCTTCTTCTGTATTTCTTTTCCTGAGTCGGTTTATTTTAAAAATCTTTCAGTCTATAATGAAAATCACTATGAACTAACTTTTCTCTCTAGGTTTTGTCAACCCTAACCACACCATCATGGATTAATGTATTAATGTGGTTTATTTAATATTGGTATGAATTTGTATGATTGCTTCACTCCTAAATTTAATCACATGTTATTATTTGGCCAATTTTAGTATGCTATTGCTAGGAGTCTAAAATCAAGAGAAGATGACTCATAGGGACATGGGTAAAGTAACACTTGGTGAATCAGGGAATAGAGATATCCCGCATTCCAACTATAGCACCAGGGTTTACGTATTTATGCATCTCGGGGTCAAGGGGTCGAAGTAGAGATGCAATACACCCCACTGGCGAGATAGGCATATATATCTTGAGAGAGAATCTTTTGTAGGCACGATCAACCCGCTAACATAAATCATATGAAATATTAAATAAATACGTTATTTAGGTTAAAATCCATCAGGTGTGGTAGGCGACGACAAAACCCTAGTTTTCTCATCATTACTTTAAATCAAAATTTTAATATTAGGCTTTCCTTAAAGTTGTTAAATTAGTTATAATTCACTATAAGAATGTATCCAAATATTATCTAGGTCACTGACCCAGTATTCAGCACGCTTCTCTTTGTGGGAACAACACTTGACTAGCCACTACAATACTTGAACTCGACGCATATACTTGCGCATACGGGCCTGCATTTTTACTAACTTTTACACAGTCACTATCAACCTGTCAATATTCTCTACCCTCAGTAGGTTGAATCAATACTGGTGCTTCAACCAGTATTTTCTTTAACTGTTCAAAACTTGACTGACACTTGCCATCCGACTTGAACTTTACCCATTTCCGAAGTAACTTTGTAAGTGAAGATGTTATGACGGAAAATTCTTGTACAAACCGTCGATAGTATCCTGCTAAACCCAAGAAACTTCTCACCTCGGTTACATTTCGAGACGGTTTCCAATTTACAACTGCTTCAATCTTTACAGGGTCAACTCTTATACCCTCTGCAGATACAATATGGCCTAGGAAAGACACTTTCTTAAGTCAAAAATCACATTTACTTAACTTTGCAAATAACTGTTTCTCTCTCATAATATGTAATACTAGCCTCAAATGTTGTTCATGTTCATGTGCATCTTTAGAATACACCAGGATGTCATCAATGAATGCTACTACAAACTGATCTAAATAAGGGAGGAAAACCCTATTCATCAAATCCATAAATGTAGCCAATGCATTAGTCAACCCAAATGGCATTACCAAAAACTAATAATGACCATAATGGGTTCTAAAGGCTATTTTCGGGACATCAACATCTTTCACCCGAAGTTGATAATAACCCGATCGCAAATCTATCTTTGAAAAGACGCTTACACCTTTCAATTGATCAAATAGATCTTCTATTCTCGGCAACGGATATTTATTTTTCACTGTTACTTTATTTATTTGTCGATAATCAATACACATCCGAAGAGTGCCATCTTTATTTTTAACAAATAAAACCGGTGCACCCTAGGGTGATACACTAGGTCGGATATTTATTGTCCAATAGCTTTTGTAGTTGAGTCTTCAACTCTTTTAGTTCAGTTGGAGCCATACAGTAGGTGCCCTAGAAATTGGAGTCGTTCCATGTACCACTTTGATAGACGGATCCTATTTCTCTTTCAGGTGGTATTCTCGGTAATTCCTCGGGAAACACATTAGGGAATTCCTTTACCTTTTTCCCTCCTTGAGTCAAGTACCAAAGCCAACAAGGCTTCACAACCTTTTCTAAGAAAACGTTGGGCTTGCATAGCTGAAATTACCTTTAACACGGCCTCAGCTAAGATACCATGTACTGTTACCTTTGACATGTCGAAAGATTTAAGCAATATTGTTTTCTTATCACAATCAACTATAACCTGATGTTTGGATAACCAATCCATTCCCAAAATCAAATCAAATTCATGGAAGGGTAAGGCAATTAGGTCCACCGAGAACCCTCTATCATGAACTGTTGGGGGACAATTCTTGTATACTCGGTTAACTCTAACACTATGCCCCAGGGGACTAGTAACAAGAATGTCATATGCCAAAGACTCTACTGATGGCAATTTATCACTCAATTGTTCAATGCATATATAGGAATGTGTAGAGCAGGATCTATCAAAGCAAGTATTTCTGTATTATAAAGGGTGAAATTACCCGCAATCACCCCTGGTGCATCCTAATCTTCACGAGCTCTCATAGCATAAGCTTGGGCTAGAGATGTAGGCGTAGGACGGTCCACAGTCTCTGACACTATACTTCCACGTCTCTATCTTGGCTTGAGGCCACCCTCGATCCGTCGAAGGTGGGCACAACGAGATCTCCTTCTACCACTTCTTTGCATACTTCTACTATCCCCTGACTCTCTGGGACAATTCATTATAAAATGATCTGTGCTTCCACACCTGAAGCATGCTCCTATCAATATTCTACACAAACACCCAAATGACGTCTATGGAAATAAGGGCACTCTGGGACTTCTTCTTGTCCTACTAACATGCCTCTACCGGCGCCAGTACCAGCATGCGCCTTGTGTTCTTCCTTGTGGCGGAGACCTTTTGTGACTGGTTGAGACTCTCTCCACCTTTTTTGCACGAGGAAAAGCTCTTCTTGATAACTTCCTCTTCTGAAACCTTTCTCTGCTGCTTAACTCGGATTTCTCTACTTTCATCGCATTTGCACCAAGCGATAGAAATTGCACATTTGGAAACGATGCTTGAGTGCAGTCACCTTTATGGACTCATTTAGTCCATCCTCAAATTTCCTACACAAAAATGCCTCGGTGAGGACCGATTCAGGCGCATACTTACTCAGGTGGCTAAATTCTTTCTCATATTCAGCCACGGATAAGTTCCTTTGCTTCAAATTCTAGAAATGCTTCCATTTAGTTTCCCTGTACATATCAGAGACATATTTGGCCTTAAACTCTTGGATGAAAAATTCCCATGATATGGGATATGGAAGTCTCGGACTCCTCAACACTAACTTCCACCAATCATAAGCATTGCCTTGCAATAAAGAAATTGCATAGGTCACTCTTTGATCCAAAGGACATCTTACCTCCTCCATTAACACTGACTTTTCTAACGAAATTGACTTTATCGGACTCTTAGTGTTTGACGGCCGATTCCTCAACTATGTCTCCTTATTATGTCTAGCGGGGCTTGAGGGCTGTCAATCTATCATAAACCTGTCTGAGATATTTTCAGTAAAGCTTCATTTGGCTCTGCGGGAGCATGACTTTCACTTTTGACATATTCGAGGAGAAGATAACCCACGATCACAGGTTAACACTCTTATTTGCTTCTTGACTAAATTCGAAGAATTGATCCATCTATACAAACCACAAGACACAAGGACATCCACATTAGGCGACATATTACTAGACACATGCTTTTCTATCCTATACTCTATGCGAGTTGCCACAGCCTTGGCTCGATGCATAATTGTTTTGACCGCCCTAAGTGGAAGAGGGGGGCGACATGCGGAATTTGTAACTCTTGAACCTGTTTTTACGACATTGGTGAGCCGTAACATGTAATTAATTATGTCACTTATCATGCTCAGCTTAATGTGATAGATGTTTATAATGTCGATCTGAATATTGATCTCATTGACTTATACATAAAAATAAAAAATAAAAAAAACAAACTTTACCTTTACATATTCAAAATCAGAGGTAGCGACTTATAGATGTTGATTCCTATTGCAATGTTGGTCCTCCTATGTGTCGAAAGGCTGGGGATAATATATTGTTTCTTGATGAAACATACGTGCTAAACATAAGCAGTGGGAAACACATATAACATAAATGACCACCCGTAGTGGTCTGCAAAGAAGATATACAATTTACAAAATTGTCTATTTGCACAATATCTATTCATATATCATTATACTTGTACATTATACTATTTAGTAGAGTTCTCACTCTCAATCGTCATAATACATAGTACTTTTCATATCATTATAGATTTATCACAATTTTTTTTTATTTCAAATCATTGTTTCCATGTTACATGCTTCTTATAACCGTTTCCATGTTACATGCTTCTTATAACCATTTCAATCTTTTTTTCTTTTTTTTTTATCACATCTTATGTCTTATGTCTTGCCTGCATATTCTAAGAAGTGGATAATGGAAATAATATGTATGTACCCGAAGGTACTATCATTGTATGAGACAGTGATCTCTATCTGTATGACCCAAACGGGGCCGCTATAATGATCCAAACGGGATCTATGTTATCGATCGAAACGGGACCTAGATATCTATTAACTATATGATGTAGTAACTGTATCCCTATAGGCATGCCTATCTATCCTTCTACCTGGTGACATATGCAGACAATCAAGCTTATTACATTTTCATTCATGTTCAAGCTATACACATCTCATATACATGGATAATGTCAATCACATGTATCCACATGAGATACTTTCAGACAGTATTCCTTTATACATATACTATAATTGTTACTTTATCATAACTTGTATGATCATGTTCTCAGTATTGCTCGTATTTATGTTCATGTAATCATATTTCATATAGCAATCACTTTTATAATTCATTTACAATTTCATTTATTCACTTGAATCTCATTATACCGAAATATTTCCTACAAACAGAGCTTCCTTTAGATGAATTTCTGGGTACAATGGGGTCCAAATTTTAATACACTTATTTCAAATAGATTTTTTCTCCTAGAAGTCTAGTTTACCCAAAAATTTGAATCACTCAATTTGGATGAGTGATGGCCAAGTTATGGCCTAAACACTAAAGTTGTACCAACATAGACCAAAAACTGCCTGAAAACAAAGATTCACTTTGATGAATTTTATGGGTCTAATAGGGTCCAAATTTGAATATACTTATTTCAAGGAAATTTGTTCTCCTAGAAGTATAATTTACCCAGAAATTTTAATCACTCAATTTTGATGATTTATGGCCAAATTATGGCCTAAATACTAAACCTGTACCAAAATAGACTAGAAACTATCCGAAAACAAAGCTTCACTTTAACGAATTTTATGGGTCCAATGAAATCCAAATTTGAATACCCTTATTTCAAGGAGATTTGTTTTTCTAGAAGTCTAGTTTACCCAGAAATTTGAATCACTGGATTTGGATGAGTGATGGCCAAGTTATGGACTAAACACTAAAGTTGTACCAACATAGACCAAAAACTGCCCGAAAACATAGTTTTATTTTGACTAATTTTCTAGGTCCAATGGCGTGCAAATGTGAATACACTTATTTGAATCACTTAATTTGGATGAGTGGTGGCCGAGTCAGACAAAAATATGAGTTTTGGAAAAATTTTGACAGCATCTCCCCTAAAACCCCAACATTTTTTTATCTGAGCATTCGCTCCAGTGGGACCATAACCAACTCAAAAAAAAACCATAAAAACTGAGCTAAGACCAACTTAACCATCATTATTATACAAAGTTAGGGTTTTCCCAAACCCCGAACATCCTCAGGTTTTAGGTTTAGTTTAATCCTTAAATCTCTTGCAATGTCTTCTTTTCTTGTCTTCTTTTCTTCTTAAATGCTTCTTGATCACGTAAACCCTTGATTACATGGAGTAATTCAAACCAAAGTTGTCTTCCCTCTCACTCCCGTATGCCCCAACTAAAAGCCGAGAAGGAGAATGTCTCATTTACAAGACCAATATTTAGTCTTATCCCCATCCTTCACAAGGCCATGTTTAGCAAAACTCATTTTTGCATTCTTTTCCCATTTTTGCATTTAAAACCCTTCATTTCTCTTTCATTTACACTTCAATTTATCAATATTTCTATATTGGCATATAAACTTATTATCATATGACCTTTAGGTCCTGAATTGATAAATTACTAATTTACCCTTGACTCTTTGATTAATCTAGGGTTTTTATCATTTTTCACCTTTAGCCATATTAATTTCCGATAAATTCAAAATTAACTTATATTATACCCTAAACATGTTATAAAACTATCAGGGTATAATTTGGAGTGTTACACAAATACCTACCCGACACTTGCGACAACAAAGCAATATCGGGCGTGTGCGTGCCCTAATCACGTCAAGTTGCGCAGTGAAATAAGGAATTGCTCATCTTATCTCTCTCAATATCATTCCGAGGACATTGGCCTTTAGCAAATCTATCACCCTTTACAATTGGTGTCTTACCAAAAGAACATGATTGCATATTGAACATTTTCAAAATGTGTTCAATATACGTCTATGGAGACAATCTCATAACGCCACTATGTAACACCCCAAAAATACCCTAAACTTTTTTTTATAATTTTATTATATATTCCGGGTATAAATTGAGCCAACTTGGGTATTTTCTGGGAATTGTTAAATGAATGTTGATTAAATTATTATATGGCTAAGCGAATACAAATATTAAATGCTAAAATGAGAATTTAATTAAAACCCAGGAAATAAACCCGAGTGAAAAGGGCAAAAATTGGAAATTGTGAAATAAGGACCTAAGTTTATAAGTTAGAAAGAAGAAATGTCTAAAGATTAGCGTTAATGATAATTTAAATGTAAATAGAGACAAATAGTGGGCAAGCTAGCAATTAGGAGAACTTAAACCCAAAAATGGATTTTTAAAGAAGGCCAAACAAGGCCTTATGTGACATGGGATATTTAAGACCAAAAGTGGTCTTAGAAGCTCATTTTGAGCAAAACTATTTGAGAGAGAGAGGAAGGGAGAGCTAGGGCTTGCAAAGTGAGAAGGTTGTGATTCTTGCTCCATTAAAGCAAGAGTTTAAGAGATCAAGTTGAAGAAGGAAGCTTGGCATTGAAGATTGAAAGGGATTTAAGGTAAGAAAAACCAAATCATAACCCCCTTTCTACTTGTGTTTGGGTTTAATAAAACCCCAAATGTGGTATAAAAGTGTTCTTGGATGATTTTAGTTCAATTTGAGATTGCTTTGCATTGTATAGATTGGTTTGGATTGGTTTGGAGGAGTGTTTATTAACAGGGAAAATGTTGGGTTTTCAAATGAAATGCTGTCAAAATTTTGTTTGACCCCTGTTCTTGTTTTGGCTATAGATTAAGTTATTATCATCCAAATGAAGTGATTCTAATTGGTAAAGAACCATAAGA
The DNA here is from genome assembly GCA_016808115.1 of Tetrastigma voinierianum. NCBI lineage: Eukaryota > Viridiplantae > Streptophyta > Magnoliopsida > Vitales > Vitaceae > Tetrastigma > Tetrastigma voinierianum. The sequence continues at coordinate 335,584 of JAEQBH010002268.1, read as the reverse complement.
GATAGTTCTACAAATGTATAGAAGGGATCAGGAGCAAATTGTAGCTCTAAGGCTCCCAAATACTGGCTTAAAGGTGAGCTTAGGTGGCTGCAGGTTATGCTCTGTTTGGGTATTGTTATAGTGTTTTGGCCATAAGTTGAGTTTCACTCATCAAGGTGGTGATTCAAAATTATGGGTAAAATAAATTCTAGGGAATAATTTACTTGAAGGAAGTGTATGCAAATTGTAACCCCAAAGTGCCCATAAATTTGTCAAAGTGGAGCTATGTGTAAGAACGATCTGATTCTGCTTTGCAAATTGGAGTAGTCTAGATGTAAAATGCAATAACTTGAGTTTTGGTGATCCAAATTGAATGATTCCAGTTGGAGAAGAAACCTTAGAACCATAGATTCAAATGAGTAGAAGTAAATATTACCAATTTATGGATTTAAGACCCCTAAAATTGGGAATAACAGTAGGTAACCGAGTGGTAGGCATGCCGACGATTTGGCATTAAAATATCGTAGCAAGGTTTAGGTGATCCAAATGAGATGATTCCAATTCCTACTAAAAATATACTCATAGAGATAAAATTTTCTTGAAGGAATCATAAGAAAATTATGGATTATATGTGCCTAGAAAATTTTGCAAGTGAAGGGGTATCGTGTAGACATAAACCTTAACCAAAAAAAACTCCTAGAATAACCTACTAATATGTGATTGTCATTGTATTTGAATAGGGGCTGACGAGGAGGAAAGCCCACATTGAAGTCGAGATTCCGAAGATCAGAATCAAAGCGACGATTTTGGTTTGTTCTATTTTCTCCTATTCTCATTTCAAGATTTGAACTATTTGTTCTAAATGCATAAGAAAAACATACTGAATTGTTTTAATAACCAGTCAGCAGCCCAGTGGGACCGTATTGTGTTATAAAACTATTTTTATATCGGCCTACAACCCAGAAGGATCGTGCCGGTGATTCCAATATCCTGTATATAAAAAACATAGGTTAAATTTGTTAAGGGAAGAACCGAATTGAATTGATTTGAGATTGTGACAAATTGGAATTGAAAAGCATGATTGTGAATTGAAATGAAAAAAGTATTGTGAAATGCATGATTTGATTTAAACTGAAATCGAGAATGAAATTGTATAGAACCACTAAGCATGAAAATGCTTAGCGTGTAGTTTTATCTATGCGCAGGTACCGATTGAACAAGAGAGAAAAGTAAGATCGAGGAGCGTCAGGTCATAAAGAAAGAATTGCGGAGTATGTTCGACATATGCATTCACCCCATACCTCTTTTAACATTGATATTTTGTAAAACAATTTCAACTCTGAATATCTATTTTATAAAATCATTTGAAAATGTGATATGCCTTTATAGTAATTGTACTTTTGCATGAATGAAATGAAATGGGCTTACCTTTAAAAGCGGCTTCGCGTATTTAGAAAATGATTTTATGCCAGCGGTAGCAATGCTCTGACGTGTTTTTGATAAATGATTTTGATAAAGGTGATTGATGACATTAGAGCAACCGGGACTCGGTTTAGACCCGCCAAGCGGGTCGGGCCGAAGAGTGCTGACTATAATTGGTATCGAGCTAGGTTTAGGCGTTTATGGAAAAAGGCCCTAAACGATTTTGTAAAAAGATTTTGAAAATAGTATTTGACATACATTGCATTTGCATATAAAGGATGACATGACTCTGACGCGGATCTTGCTGGTCTTAATAGGACATATGCCTAAGACATAAGATGCTTCCCGAAGATCCTTCATATCAAAATGGTTAAACGATAATTGCTTTGTCTCAACCAACATGTCAATATCATTGGCTAGGAGCAAAATGTCATCAACATATAAAACTAAGAATATGTATTTGCTCCCACTAACCTTCATATATATGCATTGATCGACAATGTTCTCCTTAAAACCATTGGCAATGACAACTTCATCAATTGAGATACCATTGCTTGGAAGCCCGCTTTAAACCATAAATAGATTTCTGGAGCTTACAAACCATGTTTTCCTTACCAAATTCCTCAAAGCCAATAGGTTGACACATGTAAAAATCCTCATAAGTCTCTATTCAAGAAAGTTGTCCTCACAGTCATCTGATGAACTCCAAATCAAAATGAGTCACTATAGTCATAATAATGCATAGAGAGTCTTTAGTGGACACAGGAGACTAGGTTTCCTACCAAGCTCCATACTTTATTCAATGACATATAAGTCATCTCATCTTTCATTACATCGATCTAGAAGTTATATTGGGGACTAACAATGGCTTCTTTGTAGGTAGTCAGATTTGATACATCACCCACATCACACTGCGTGCTCCTACTGAGTGAGTGATGTAGTCATCTGAGAGTGAGATTACATGCGCCCTCTCTGACCTCCTCAAGGGTATATCCATGACTACATCTGGGGCTACTAGGTCTACATCTAGGGCTACTGGATCTACATCCTCAATTGGTTCATCATCGGTAGTGACTATTGGATGTTAGTCAACAACAGGGCTAGAAATCGGAACTGAAGCAATAGGCATAGGAATAAAAACTGGGTGTTCTTTAAACACGATTTCTCTTGGCCCCTGGCTTGTACCAGTATCACCCTCAAAATAGATAGCTCTATCTAATTCAATCACTTTGGTAATGTGCGATGAACAATAAAACATGGAACCTCTTGATCCTACATAATAACCAATGAAGTACCCACTGATGGTTTTTTGATCAAGTTTCTTAGATTGCAGGTTATACCTTCCACCTTGTAGCCCCAAACATGGAAGTGACTTAGACTAGGCTTCTTCTATGACTATAGCTCATATGGAGTCTTAGGAAACAAACTTACTAGGCATAGGTGCCAAAAATTGAGAAATCAAGATCCGAAATAATCTCATCCTTAATTAATCTCTTCATTCTCTGTCTGGAAATATGACCCAGTGCTTGTGCCAAAGAATATAAAACTTTTCATTCAATCTGAAATGTTTGGTGCTACTAACAATATTAACAGTAGGAGAAAAATAAAGCAAACTATACAAGTCTAACTGTAAAGATTCCCACAAAGTTTTCCATTGCCAAACAATAAAGAGTCTCGATATAAATTAACTTTTCCAATTCCGAAAACAAAAGTATATCAAAGTATATCCAAAATAGGTACATTTATTAAATTTCTCCTAATATAGGGTATGACCGCCATATTTTGCAATTCAAAAAAAAAAATTTGTACTAAGATGCAATCTAACAACTCCTAAAAAGGCAACTTGAACTCTTGTGTTGTCTCCCATGAACATGTACTGCTCCTTATTAGTTAGGCTCCTTCTGCTTATCGTCACCTTTCTTTTCTTGAACGACCTTCAACTTCTTGCAAGCTGCCTTCTTATGCCCAAACTTGTGGCAATAGTTGCCTTTTCCCTTAAACCCCTCATTCTTAAGGGCATTGGAAGTGGAAGGCACGTTCTTGCCATTACCCTTGGCATCAATATTCTGCTTCTTGATATACTTCTTCTCATTTGAAGTTGTATTATTAGGATACTTTCTCTTCTGATCCCCACTGCCTTGGGTAGTCACCATAGAAATACTCTTGGATCTTCCCTTCTTCATATCATCCTCCTCCTCCTCCTTAGCGAGGATTGCAGTCATATCTTCAATGATCCATTGCTCCTTTTGAGCATTATAACTGGACCTAATACTGTCAAACTGCGAAGGCAAAGTCCCCATGATTAGCCAAACAACATAATATGAGTTAAACTCCATTCCAATGGTCTAAATCTTGTTGTAACAAACTAATATTTTATCAATGTGTCCTCGTACCCCACTTGTCCCATCGTAGAAAGTGGAGTGAAGAGTATTTAGAAGTTCATTCTTCGAGAACTTTGTGTATTTCTTATCAACGACATCCAAGAACTCTTTTGCATTCTCAGTCTTGGGAATGCTTTCATAAATAGAGTCCTCCATATGGTTCTCCATGATCATCAAACAACAACTGTTAGAATACTCCCAATCCTCATAGGACTTTTTCTCCTTTGCAGAACTCTCAACAATGGGTTTTGGAGGAACTTCAACTTTCAAAGCCAAGTTTAGTTTCATAATCGTCAAATTCATTATGAGAGATTTAACTCATTGCTTGTAATTAGTCCCATTAAGCAAAAAACCGAGGAAAGCTCAAAGCTAAAGAATAAACAATAAAACAATGTCAAAAATACATGTGAAACAAAGACATGCAAACTGCTTCATTCTTCGGCTTACCAAATGACCCACAAAAGTAGTCACCAAATGCCAGAGTCTATAAAATACAAAAAGACTTATACACAAGTAGAGCAATTCACCAGCCGTCATATGTGTCAATTTCCCATCGATAAAATAGTAAAATTGTTCAGTTCATGACACTTAGTGAAATATCTTCACCAAACTAAGCATCCTACCAAATAATAAAGTAATCAATAGGACAACTACACTATCCATATGGATCTTAGCAAAATTGATGTGCAAAGCAAGAGAAATTACAGTTACAGCATCAATTCAAAAAATATTCGACATGCTTAAACTCACGAGAAGCAAGTTCATAAGCATTCAATATTTTTCAATTTTACCCAAGTACAATAATAATGGTAATAATCTTATTCACAATATGATGTTATAAATAATGACAAATAGCAAAACATAAATTGCTAACACAAAATGTAAAAAGCTTATTAAAAAAAATTATTGCAAGATCGGATAAAATGTTCAATTTAATTTTGTGCCAACACCTATTTGATATAGTCAAAGTCGATTTATTATATGTTGCTCTCTACGTTCAATAAATGATTTAAGACTTGACATATATATATATATATATATATATATATATATATACATATGTTGAAGATCAAAAACCTTCAATATACAACACCGACTTGATATGTGTTGGAAACGTGATCCATCAAAATTCATTATTTTATTTCATTGACTTAAGATTTTATCATCTATGGATATATAAAGATATACTTGAATGAACATCCATCGATTTGATAAAATTAAACTTTATCTCCAATGATTATTTCATATCACTTCATTAAGTATTTTCTTTCTTTTCTTTTTTTTTTTAAAGAAGAGGTCAATTTCATGATTGACGATGCCTCGGAAGTATAAAGCATTAATAATGGAATAGGCAACAACTCTAACTAGAGACGAGTTGTCCCTCTAACATGCCTCGGTTGAATTCTGATGGTGTAAAATTAATAGCATTTTTTTCATGATTTTTGTTCACGTCAATTGAATAAACAAAGGAAAAAAAAAATCGTAATTGGTCATTTGGCAAATCAAATACGAACAAATTTTTTTCGAAACAAGCAGGAGAAACGAATAAAATCCAAAAAATAAAGAAAAACAAATTTGATAGCTTCATTGTCGATTAAAAATGTCAAGCTAGATTATTTTGTAAAATCAAAAGTATTTATTAAGTCAAAAAACAATTGATCAACAATCAAAAAACCAAATAAATACATTATAAAATAATAACTTTATTAAACAAATAAGCATATCAATTTACAGTGTGTAGAAAAACATACATGTAACAGATTCATAATTATTGACTGTCACTTATCTCTAAAGAAAATTGTAGGGGGCAAATGTTGGAAATATTTTTAAGTATGGGCTTCTGATAATTGTTTTTTTGTTTTGAGAAAAATAGATCGAATGTAGAGCCAGGTAAGCCCCAGAATAAATTTGTGTGATTCAGCCTTGGTTGGGCTGGGTTCGTCTCGACAAATACTCATATATATATATATATATAATAAGTGTGATATAAAAGGTGTAGGGCCGGAATTAAAGCGGGCTCTTGATGGGTGGGCCCAAATTGTGTGACCAATGTGATAGGTCCCTCTCTAAAGTCCTATATAAGATTATTGCTTTCTTGCCGAATTTGGTGAACAGATATAGTTCGAAATAGTAAAACCTTAGTGGGAAAGAGGATCAGGGAGAGGTAGGTCTAGTTGCTATTGCTTTCAACTGTAGGATCTTGGATACAACGGTAACTTTTAACATGACACATCAATCGGGTATGTATTTTGATTTCCGTGTTTTGATGTGTTCTAAATCGTCTACGCATCGATCTCGGGTTGTCATTGTAAATCTATCAAATTGTAAATCTAACAAGTGGTATCAGAGCCTAGCGTAGTTTGATTTCGAACCTTAAAATTAAAATTTATGTGAATCGGAAAATTGGAAGTTAAAAGATCTGGATGTTTGTTCTGTGCTTGTTGTTTCCTTAGTTTTTCATGCAGTCAGAAGATTTTCTTCAATTGTGTTTTGAATTGCTTAAATTTCTTGAATTACTTCGATTTTGTTGAATTAGCCGATTTGTTGATTATTTAATGTTATGCTTGTTTTTAATCCGCAGAATTTAATGTTATGCTTGTTTTTTTTTTTTAATCCACGGAATATATAACATTGTAGTGAAAGAATATCTTGTTTGAACAAAATAGTTCTGCAATGAATATTTGTGGGCGGTGTCTCGGTGAAATGCTCATGGATTAAATAAATAACATTACTTGAAGCGGTATTTGTTGAAGTGTAAGTTTTTCGTAAGGATTAAAGTGTTTTGCTTCTTTGAATAATTGTGGCCCTTACCTACCTAATGGGGTTAGTTGTTTTACAAGAATTCTTGGAAGTGTGAGTGTAATAAGGTTACTTAATTTTGATTTTGTGCAATTATATCTGCCCAAAGGGGATGTCCTTTATAGAATCATTTCTTGCTATGGTGCTTAGGAAGCTTATCTTGTATGCTATACGATTACTTGAAGGAGAACAAATGGTGATAATTACGAGCTTCTGAATTATTCTATTTTGCTATTATTTTGCCCATGTATATTAAATAATTATTTTATTGTTACAGTAAGTCAAATTGCTGTGAACAACCAGTTGTGCTCGATTGAAACTCTGAATGGAAATAACTATGCGAGATGGAAGAGTGATGTTGAACTCGCGTTGGGATTAGCTGATCTTGATTTAGCCCTGCTAAAGGATGAGCCTCAAGAGCCCACTAATGAAAATGCTTAACTAGCTGAAGAAAAGGCTTATTAAAGTAAATGGTGAGGAAGGTAATTAGGCGAGTATCATGGTGATGAAGAAATCAATTTCTCCAAGTTTCAAAGTCAGTGTTTCAGAGGAGGCTAATGCAAAGAGCTTTTTTGAGGCCATAGGACAACGATTTCAAGAGTCTGAAAGAGTGAATCGAGAGGAGGCGATGCAAAGTCAGATCCTAACATGAGGTATGATGGATTTTCTAGGATTAAGCCATACATATTGAAAATGCAGGACATCGTCAATCGCCTCTCTAGCCTCAAGATTTCCATAGATGAGTCATTCCTTGTCCACCAAGCCCTGAACTCCTTACCCATCAAATTTAGCCAGCTGAAATCCATTTATAATGCCCAAAGTGAGACTTGGAATGTGAACTAAGCGATTTACGTATTGTGTTCCAAGAAAGGAGGAAGAATTAAGAGAGCATAGTGAGTTTGTGAATCTAATGCAGCAGTTTTCCCATAGCAAAGGTGTTTCTGGCCGAGCTTTTGCCTCTAACCACAAGAAAGGATAATTTGGCAAAGGTTCCCAACAACAGAACAAAAACAATAAGTCCCATAATGCAGGAGGTCCCAAACCTAACATTAAGAAACCTAACACCTATTGGTTTTGCAAGAAGGAAGGTCATAAGAAGAAGGATTGTTATCAGTATAAAGCTTGGTTAGAAAGGAAGAATAAGAAAGGTAATAACATAACCTTTGTTTGTCTTGATGCTTCTTTGGTTGTTGTACCGCCAAACTCTTGGTGGTTAGATAGTGATAGTCTATTCATAAGCTAATTCCTTCACGAGGGGAGTTCATAACTTGGCCTTGACAGTGAAGGAGATTAACTTGCATGTGGGGAATGGAGTCAAAGTTGATGTCTTGTTTATTGGCACCGTAGTTTTGCATTTTAGGTTTGGTTTTAGGATTATCTTAGAGAACATTGCTTTTGTACCATCCATGAGACGGAGTTTGGTGTCACTTTCAAAGCTTGATGAGTCTAGATATCATTTTCATTTTGGGAATAAAAAAGTTGAAGTGTCTTTGAATTCATCTATTGTTGGTGAATGTTTGTTGCGTGATGGTTTATATCAATTAGATTTAAATTCGGATGCCATTGCGTTCCATGTTGATAATGTGGGAACCAAAAGAGCTTTAATGAAAGAAAATTCCTATTCTCTATGGCATAAAAGGTTAGGTCACATCTCTCAAGAAAGAATAGGAAGACTAATCAAAAGTCAAATTTTGCCACAAGTGGTTTATGATATCATTAAATCATGTGTGGGTACGCATTAAAGGTAAATTGACTAAAACCGAAAGCAACAAGGTGCTACTCGTAGTAGTGAACTTTTAGAGCGATTCACCACGAGACATTAGTGGACCATATTCACCACTCTCTTTGTGGCAAAAGTTTCTTTATGACCTTTATTGATGACTTTTCTAGATATGGATATGTATTTGATTTCTCATAAGTCGAGCTTTTAGAAAGGTTTAAAATCTTTAAGGCGAGGTTGAGGAAGCAATTGGGAAAGATCATTAAAATTGTCGGTCGGATAAATTGGTGAATATTATGGGAGACATGGAGATTTAGGACAATGTTTGGGACCTTTTACTGAATTTTTACAGTCTTATGGCATAAAGGCTCAGTATTCAATGTCTGGAACACCTGAGCAAAATAGGGTTCCTGAGTGTCGAAATCAAACCTTGATGGATATGGTAAGAAGTATGATAAGTAGAACCAAATTTGCTCAATCTTTTTGGGGTGAAGCCCTTCAAACAGCCATGTATATCCTTATGAGTGCCCGATGAGTTTTATTACCCAAGGCTTCCTTTTGAACTTTGGACTAATAGAAAACCCAGTTTGAACCACCTAAAGGTATGGGGGTGTCCTGCAGAAGTGAGGGTTTATAATCCTCATGAAAGAAAACTTGATCCAAGAACTACATCAGGATTTTTCATCGGCTACCCACTCGCCTCTAAGGGCTTTAGATTTTATTGTCCTGGGCATCATACGAGGATCGTTGAGTCCTTGAATGCAAAATTTCTCGAGATCACATTGATAGTTCTAGCTCCCAGTCAAGTGAATCACTGTCTACACAATCTTCTGTTGATCCGATTATTTTGCCCATAATGCAAGAAAGGATTATAACCATTCCTATGCAAGGTGAAGGACTTGAATCAAGTACTGTTGCTCCTGATTCTGCAATCATTAACGAGAATACACACCATTGGTGGCACTGTTCGACTATGCCTCTTAGGAGATCTCAGAGAGAAAGGAGATCTGCATTGCCTGATGACTATGTGGTTTACTCTGGTGAGGTTGATTATGATATTGGGGAGGTCATAGATCCTGTTACTTTTCTTAATGTTGTCCATAGTCCACAGTATGATAAATGGAATATTGCCATGAAAGAAGAGATGTTGTCGATGGCTAATAATGATGTTTGGGAGTTGGTAGAGATGCCTGAAAATTTTAAACCCATAGGTTGCAAATGGGTTTGACGAAAGATGCTAAAGGGGAAAATTGAAGGTTTAAAGCTAGATTAGTTGCAAGGTATACACAAAAGGAAGGGTTGATTACGAGACCTTTTCTCACAGCTATCCTCTAAAGACTCCTTTAGAATAATCATGGCATTGGCGCACTTCCCAATCTTGAATTGCATCAGATGGATGTTAAGACAACGTTTCTAAATGGAGATCTTTATGAGGAAGTGTATATGCAACAGCCGAAGGGTTTTGTAGTTGATGGAAAAGAGAATATGGTGTGTAGACTTCAGAAGTCTATCTATGGTTTAAAACAAGCCTCGAGGCAATGGTATTTAAAGTTTCACGATGTTGTCACTTCTCTAGGTTTTGAAGAGAATACTGTGGATTCCTGCATCTATTTAAAGATCAGTGGGAGAAAATTTATATTTCTCATCTTATATGTTGATGACGTTCTACTTGCGAGTAATGATTTAGGTTTGCTTATGGATGTTAAGAATGTTATGCAAAATTTTTGATATGAAGGATCTCGGTGGCGAATTTTGTTTGGGTATAGAGATCGTAGAGATAGAGATCATAAGTTTTGGGGCTTTCACGGGAAAGCCTATGTTGATCGTGTCTTGGAGCTGATTTGGGATGAAGGTTGTAAGCGGGTTTGGCTCCTATATTCAAGGGAGACAGACTTAATAAAGATCAATGCCACACAAAATGATGTTGAGAAAATGGTATGAAGGATATTCCTTATAGTAGTATTGTGGGGAGCTTGATGTGTGCGGTGTGCCTTAGGCTGGATATTGCACATGCGAGTAAGTGTCGCTGGACGTTATCGTAATCACGGGAAATGAGCATTGGGTTGCTGCAAAAAAGGTTCTACGGTATCTGCAGAAAACTAAAGACCATATGCTTGTATATAGAGAAGTGGATGACCTGCAAGTGATTGGTTATGCAGATGTTGATTTAGCCAGTTGTACAGATGACAAAAAGTCTACCACAGGCTTTATTTTTACACTTGCAGGTGGAGCGATTTCTTGGAAAAGTTCTAAGCAATCGTTGGTGGCTTCTTCTACGATGGAAGCTGGAAATTGTTGCTTGTTATGGCTAGTGCTCATGCTAAGTGGTTGAGAAATTTTATTCTGGATTTCAGATTGTTAAGTCTATCGTAGACCCTTCAAAACTCTTCTCGATAACTCTAGTGTTGTTTAGTTGCTAAAATTACCAAGAATGCGGAGAAGCAAAGTACATCGAGTTAAAAATACTTCAAGCTTAGAGTTGGGTAGATAATGGGGATATAGAGGTAGTCCACATTGCGCCGATGCATCTTGTTGATCCACTAACGAAGGCTTGTGACCTGTTGATTTTAATAAGCATGTTTTGCAGATGGGTCTTGCTGCATCTTTTGATGTCTTGGAGTGGGAGTATGTGATGTACTTGCTATTCATGATGCTTGCATAATACATTCCAGTTTCAATTCCCACTTGTGGTTATTTTGTTTATTACCTTTATATTACTTGTGCATGTTTGTAGGAATGTATAAACTTTTATGAGCTCATACAGTTATAAAGATCTTATGACATAAAGTTCTGTGGGCTTCTCTACGAAGCGCAAAGGGGATGTAGTCCTGCGGGGTTTCTATGAAACCATAGAGAGAGGCAGAATCCGTTGTCAACATGTTTATTTATTTTTGGGATCACAAGTGTCGACCACGCACTGCACTTTCACGCCAGAATCCATGTCGATGCAATTTTAGTGCTTGTGGTTGTGGAAGGTATTGTAACAATTGAGATGCTCTCACGCCTGATTCGGTATTATTTTGCATTGGACCGGATTCGAGCTGAATGTTTATTTGTGGCCACTACGGTGTTGTTCGATCGAGAGTCTTTTTAAGCGTTCTTAAAATTCGCAAAACTCAATTAGCATTGCCCGAGTGGGAGAATGTTGGAAATATTTTTAAGTGGGACTACGCTGGTGATTTTGTTTTGAAAAGCAGTTGAATGTAGAACCGAGGGTAAAGCCCAAGAACAAATTTATGTGATTCAATATGGTTGGGCCTAGGTTCGTCTCGACAAATATATATATATATATATATATATAATAAGTGTGATATGAAAGGTGTAAGTGAATTAAGCGGGCTCTTGATGGGAGGGCCCAATTATTATTATTAATGTGCTAGGTCCCTCTCCCGTCTATAAGGTGTGCTCACTTTGATTGGTGAACACCTGAATCTGATTTGAGAAATAGTAAAACCCTAGTGGGAAAGAGGATTAGGGAGAGGAAGGTCTAGTCGCTATTGCTTTCAACTGCAGGATCTTGGATACGACGGTAACTTTTAACATGGCACATCAATCGGGTATGTATTTTGATTTCCGTGTTTTGATGTGTTCTAAATCATCTACGCATCGATCTCGGGTTGTCATTGTAAATCTATCAAATTGTAAATCTAAGACCAAGATCAAAGATAAAGATGGCTAGGGTTGAAGATTAATCTTTCCTTCTCCCCAAAGAGTGTTCTACCAAATCCTTATGAAATTTTAGGGCTCTATTTACTTTTATATATATAGAGCATAAGTAAACAATTGGGCTTTGGTCCACTGTGCTTACAAAGCAAGGGAAAAGATAGAACCATGGGTCCATAGCTAGTTAATTTTAAACCATATCATAAATGACCCATAATTAACATGCATAATTATACAATTAAAATTGTAGTACGATTATGCTTAGTACATAATTAATAAATTAATCTAACATTATCCTGATGGTGCCCACTAGCAATAGCTAACCTTGTCCGTTGGAGAAGTCGGTGTTTTAAACCATGGTGGTTCAGATTAAGATAGATTTGGAAATTTCTAGTAATCATTGAAATAACACTAATTAAGTAAGCGTGGTTGACTTACAATACATAATGTATCTGTGACACCCTAAAATCCGGGGGTCTATTGATCACCCATTAACCCGTGGAAACCTATGGATATCGTGTAACCTGATACCCCTTCGTGTGTCCCATTGACCGGGATCCATAATTTAACAAAAAAAATCAGACATAGACCCCCGACCTATACATTATATAACAACATGACCCATCCCGGGCCCAATATAACACAAGGACCGCACCGAGTCCATTTATGAGTAAAAATTGACCACACCAGGCTCATTTATCCACATTCATATAAAAACATGTAAGACTATATTAAAAACAGTCCATATGAGTTCAATTACAACTCTTTACATATTAGTACATGCCAAAAATAATTTGTTCCAAATTATTTTGCAAAAATAATTACAAAAGTAATTATAAAAGCCACGTGTCGGCTTTCTTCACCCTTGCAGCCCCAGATAAGAACCATCCACCCACGCAAGTCCCACACCTGAAATGTTATCCCGTATAGGGTGAGTCACGCCAAGTAGAGTAAATCCTACACAGGCTACTCCCCACCTAAATGCACATGCAATGCTTACACCTAACAATTTTCACATTCACATTACAATTCCAAGTAATGTATATCCTAGGTTTGAAATTCTACATGTCATATGAAATGAGATGAGACTCACTCGTACATCATGCAGAGTCTTTGCGACTCCCATAATACTCAGTCTGCAGGCTCACCACACAATGTGAAGTCAATGTGTGATAAAATCCGTCATTGATGGATTACATCCAATGATCATTTTCAAATAAAATTCGTTTGTTTATAAACCAAAAGCTTTTTGGATATTACATCACAAATGATCATTTCATTTACAAAACAATGTGTCTTTTGTGGGCAATGAATTTTCGAGGTCCCATCGCTTGGGGTTTATACGCCAGCACTTTTGGACTTTCACCTTTAGGTGTACGAACCGATCAGGAGTCTTTCACCTAAGGGAGTGTCTAGCCCTTCTTGCTATTATTCAACACAAGTTTTCTTTTCCACTTCATGCAACCGTGCGAATTTGTTGGACTTCGTCCAACGATATCGAGCCCACCCATCAAACACCAAATGAGGTGTTAGATTTCAACCATGCACTCACACCCATGAAACGCGATGTTCCCGTGCCATTGCATGTCAATATCATGCCACATAAGTAATGAATGCCATATGGACAATATAAACCATACATTTTACCATGTATTATAGACAATTATAGTACATGCATATAATCTCCAAAACAAACATTCATCCTAAATGTCAATATATTAGAACACATATATAAACATTTTATCAACAACACCAATCAAGCATGTTGTGACGCCCCAACTCGGCATAGGATGTCAAGTGAGGGTCACTCTTTTTTTTTTTTTCACGTATATACTTTAAGCTAGTTCATTCATATAATGTTAAACAATTAACTTGTATTATATTCTGTAGCAGCGGATTACAAAATATATATACAAGCTCCATATATGGAAGTGTTTAGCATCTCTGATATTTACATTGGTTTACAAAATTTCATATAAAATAGACACAAAGGTCTTCAGTGAACTTACTATTCTTTGTGTAGCCTTTGGCTGCGATAATGGTGCTGGTCCTCACGGTCTCCTCTTCTGTACCTACATGGATTGAACACCCGTGCTAAACTTTACGCTTAGTGAGAATTAATACACATGGATGACCTCTATTAAGGGTTACCGCACTTCTCTAATCACGTATAACACGATTAACATTTCTGATTCTTATCATTTCTCTCATATATAAATACTTTTCATAAGTTTTCATTTCTGATCATCTTCCATATGCTTTTCATATATCTTGTACTTTTCTTCTTGTTCTTGTAGCGTATACTATCATCGCATATGATGTTTAATAACTTCTCATATCATGTCATATATTCTCTACATTTCCTTTGCATATACTGTCATTTCTTTTATGTTTCATGCATAAACCTTAGAAATTGGATACGAGGAAACCATGAGGGCAGAAAGGCGACGTATTCATTATGAAAGCAGTGGTCCATGAGGGACGAAGAAACATTATTATCATTGTGCGAGGCAATGACCATTTATAAAAGCGGGAATGTGATATATATTATACGAAAGGTATCATCCTTTGTCTTTGAGATAGTGACTATGCGGAGTAATATGATGCAGAAGGTATCATCAGCATGCGGGCATTGACCATCCATGAGGGCGGGTGTGGTGACCCTTCGGGCCCGCATGATCAAGCGGGATCTATGTCATGCGACCCAAGCGGGGCCTCGATATCGGAACTTGTATGCTGCGGACTTATTTTTCCCTAATAGGCATGCCCGTCTATCCCTCTGCCGGGTTATAGCGGGAACTGATCAATATGTATTTTTATGTTCGATTATATATCTCATATTCCCGAATAATTATTGCCATTCGGTATTTATATGGGATATATAAATATACAATCATTTATTCATATCTTTGCATTTTTCATATCTCGTTATATGTATAATTAACCATGCTTACCATGTATGCTTTTGAGCTATTTATAAATTCATAATATGACCCCAACTATGGTTACCTCACGGGACCTCACATTTTTCATGATTCTGGAACTAATATAAGTTCCAATTTTTATCAATCTATCTATGGATGGATTCTTGACTCAATGGGATTTCCATAGAGTCTAAGTACACCCGAATCGGAGTTCAAACGAAGGAGATATGACCTTCCGAAGTTGGAGGTCATGCGCAGTCGATCTTGACGAGTTGACCTGAATTGACGAGCTGACCTGTCCTGGACGAGCTCGATCTATCACCTTGGTCTGACATCTAATATCTTCCTCAGGCATATGAATGTATTCTTGACTCAATGGCCTTTCCATAGAGTCCAAGAACACCCAAATCGGTGTTCAAACGAAGGAGATATGACCTTCCGAAGTTGGAGGTCATACCCAGTCAACCTTGACGAGTTGACACGGCCCGACGAGTTGGTATCTGGAGCGAGCTAATCTATCACCTCGGTCTGACATCTAATATCTTCACTCAGGCATATGAATGTATTCTTGACTCAATGGAAACTCCATAGAGTCCAAGAACCGCAAATCGAGAAGTTCAAAGCGAGAAGGAGATATGACCTTCCGAAGTTGGAGGTCATACGCAGTCAACCTTGACGAGTTGACCTGAACTGACAAGCTGACCGGTCCTGGATGAGCTCAATCTATCACCTCGGTTTGACATATAATATCTTCCTCAGGCATATGAATGTATTCTTGACTCAATGGGCTTTCCATAGAGTCGAAACACCAATCGAGGAGTTGAAGCGAAGGAGATATGACACTTGAAGTTGGGGTCATACATGATCAACCTTGACAGGATTGACTGGGCGGCGGATTGAGGCATCTGGACGAGCTCAGTCCCTCACCTCAGTCTAACATCTAATATCTTCACTCCAGGCATATGAATTTATTCTTGACTCAATGGGCTTTTTCCATAGAGTCAAGAACACCCAAATCGAGTTCGAGCGAAGGAGTTATGACCTTCAGAAGTTGGAGGTCATCACAGCAGTCAACCTTGACGAGTTGACGGTGACAGGCGGCTGTTACGGGCAGGCTCGATCTATCACCTCGATCGACATCTAATATCTTCCTGGGCATATTAATGTATTCTTGACTCAATGGGCTTTCCATAGAGTCCAAGAACCTGTCGGAGTTCGAGCGAGGAGTTATGACCAGGGTTGGAGGTCATACGCGATCCAACCTTGGCAGTTGACTGGCCCGGCGAGCTGACCTGTCTGGATGACTAGATCTATCACCCCTGAGTCTGACATCTAATATCTTCCCTCGGAGCATATGAATGTATTCTTGACTCAATGGGCTTTCCATAGAGTCCAGAACATAATCGGAGTTCAAGCGAAGGAGATACTGACCTTCGAGTTGGAGGTCATGCGCGATCAACCTTGACTAGATTGACTGAGCGACGAGGATTGGCGTCTGCGGACGGTATTGCTCTTCGGGACGAAGCTGACCTCTTCGGGACGAGGTCTCTTGACCTCTGAGATGAGGTCTGGCGACCTCTCTTTGCATGGTCTGTGACCTCTGTACATGAGAATCTGTGACCTGCTTGCATGAGGTCCTCTTGACCTCTGTACGGGCCGACACCTCATGGGCGACCTCTCTCCCATTTGACTATTCAAAGTAAAAAGACCATAACTTGGTCTACAGGGGTCCGAATTGAGAAATTTAAAAGCCTAACATCAATTTCATTGATGTGGCTACAATTTATCAGAAGGACTTACTTCTATATTCCCTTTGTTTCTGACCCAAAAACTCGTTCTAAGGTCCGAATAATACGTAGGATCAAAAATACGGAAATTTACTTAATTCTAATTGCACCAGCTCTCTCCCAAAACACAACTATAGGAGCCTTAGAACTTTTCTCAACTCAACCCTACACGAAATGAGTTTAGGAGTTCCCAGACCAACCCAGTACCTGAGATAAAGGGTTACAAACCATGTATCTAGATTATGCAGACGAAAACTAGACTTCCCATATTCCATAGTTTTCCATCTGACTTTCAGAGACATGTATCCGGCCTCAAATTTAGTAATTCCATACCTGTGACCTTCTCTTTTCTTCTCCTTCTTTCTTCTTTTCTTTTCTCTTCTTCTTCTTCTTCTTCTTCTTCTTCCTTTCTCTTCTCTTCTCTCTCTCAGACAGGAAATGAATATTTATTTTGGTCTTATCACCTATTTCACTTTCTAGTCAAGGAGAAACTTCCTCCCTCTATCCTTTAAGCCACTTGTCTCTTCCACAATTTTCATCCTTATTTCATTCTTATCCCCTTTTTATTTTACTTTGGTCCTCCAACTCTTATAATATTTGCAAATCAATTTATAATATTTTCTGATAGCTCAGATCTTCTTTATTATTTGTAATTTGCTTATGCATATTCCTACTTTTGTTTTTATCTTTATTTTATTAGAATAAATATACCTTTACGTTTATTATACCCAACATGTTATAAGCTTTGTTAGGAGGGTATAATTTGAGGTGTTACGTGTCATTACTAAAGAATTCAACTCAATAATACCCTTAACCTCAAAGACTGTGCTTGGCATGTAATATGCTCTAAAACAGCCCTTGAACGACCTCGGAAACGACCCACTTAAAAGGCTCTAAATAGCGCTGACCATAAACCCCGACCCAAACAGGCTTTTAGCGCCATAAACAAATTTTCAATCCAAACAGCCCCTAAGGGCCATAAACTAGATTTTTCAATCCAAACAGCCCTTAAGGAGCTATAAAATCGGATTATCAGTCCAAATAGCCTCTAAGGAGCCATAAAACCTGATTTTTCAACCCAAACAATCCCTAAGGAACTATAATACCAGATTATCAATCCAAACAGCCTCTAAGGAGATATTTAATCAACAAAAAGTATGAATAAACCAAAGTAAGAAGAATCCCTACCTCTTGGAGTGTAGTAGAACCAAAGGAAGTCTCAAGAACACCTCCTATGTCACGCCCCTACCCCCGCCTAGGCGAAGAGGGGGCGCGACACTGGACTAGGACTCCTTAACCTGCTTTTAGAACATTGGTGGGCCCATTTCATATATAATTTCATAATGAAATACAACTTGTAATACAACCACCATAGTGGTATTTAAATGTCTTGTATATACATGCCTGAGTCTCCTTTACTTGTACTTACACAAACTCTACTATTACAAAAACTTTTACATTTACATTCCGAAAAAAAAAAAATCAAAACCTACATCAGATGGACTCCTATTGCTTTGTTGGCCCTGTTATATGCAAAATGCCTCGGATGTCCTCTTTACTACCTACATAGATGAAACACTTGTGCTAAGCTTATAGCTTAGTGAGAAACAAATAACAAATATGACCACTTGAAGTGGTCCACAATTACAGGATACATATAACATAATGCATATGTTAGAGTTTACGTATAACCTAATTCTCATCACAGAGTTTTCATATAGCATAATTCTTATAACAGGCTTTCATATCTCCCGTAGGAGTTAAGAACAGAGATCTTGTACAAAAGGTACTCGTAGGTACATTACATAACAACATTGATTCCTTATGCTTTCTTATTGTTCATTATTCAAATTCTTATCATATAAATGTTTGCTTGTATAGACCAGTAACAATGAATGAGTGAGACCATGACATAATAAATTACCAGAAGGTACAGTGCGATCTTGAGCAGAGACATGCTTGCCTACGTGCTTGAAGTGTCGGCGTAACTGCAATAAGTCTTTGAAGCACTTGAGCAGAGAACGATGCTTGCTCACATAACGAGTGTCGTAGCATTACGGGGGCTAGCACGAAAACCTTTGGATAGAGGCGTCAATACGCCGCGTAACGAGAAGTGTGCAGTATGTAGTAGGGTGTCGTGCCTTGTCGGAGTGCCTATTCATTCGCTATTCGGGCTTAGGCAGGCATACAATTATATATATTATTGAGCTTGTTCATGGTACTAGCAATCAGTAATAAATAAAAGCGAAAGCAAGAAGTCTGCCCATTAAACCGTAGCGTAAGGTTGAGTAATTTTGTATAAGCGGTAGAATTTCGAGCACTGTACCGGTCTGTGACATCCTGCAGGCTAAAACACTTTGGTACCCGTTGGTGACTTTCGATTACCGTCTTTCGACATCCTGCAGGTGAAATGGTTTTGAATGCGGGTGCTTCCCGATATCTCATGCCCGAAGCAACTTTGGTCTGATACTTTTCGACTTTCGATCATAGGTACTCACCTATGATTTCTGTAGAAATGGTAGGTTTACCTCTTTTCACCCATAATTTCCAACGAGCAAAACGCATCGAAACAACTCAAAAACGGCTTGAACAGTGAAACCCTTTAAAGCCCATAAAATATGGCTTGACACTTTCATAATGAAAGTTAGGTTTTTCCTAACAACCCATAAACAAGTATGGTTTGTGATAGTTTCCATACCTTGATTTCTTCTCTTTTTCCACTTCTTTTCTCTTCCTTCTCCTTGCTTGAATAATTGAAAACCCAAAAATGGCTTCTTCTTCCTCAACCGTGCCCTAATCCCCAAAGTGAAAAATATCTTCTCCTCAATCCATAGACCAATTTTTGGTCTTATCCATTTGAGTTAAATTTCACCCCTTGCATTTAGGTCCTTCAGTTTCATTTTATTTGCAATTCTAACTTATCACAATTCCTACTTTAACATATACTTTTCTTACATAATGACCTTTAAGTCCTTAATGTGATATTTTACCAATTAACCCTTCACTATTTAGCATTTAAATTTGGAAAAATTTAAATTTGACTTCTATTATACCCTAAACATATAATAAAACTATTAGGGTATAATTTTGGGTGTTACATCCTAATCCCAAAATTTGATTTCCCGAAATCTCTTCTTTTTTATCTTCGGTGAAATTCCTCATTTTTTTTACACACACACGTAGCCCTCGTCGAGTAAATGAACTTTCACTCTTTGCTCAACGAATTCCGATCGACGAAACTCTGTAGATCGAAGAGAGAAACTTTGAGTTCTCTTTTTCCTCTCTATAGCCAAACAGCAAGAAAATGTGGCCTTTTCCCCCAAAAATCCCTTTTGTCTAACCTTATCCACAACTTAAATGCTTGGCCCACAACGTGTCAAGTGTCCACGACTAGTCCGGGTCTGTTTCTGCCCCGAAATAATTATTTCGTCCCGATTTAAGTTCAAATTATTTGAAAATGAACTTTACTTAATTCAAAGTAATTCAACGAAATTCATCTGGATAATTAGATTTCGCGAGACGAATCCAAAAGTGATATTCGTTTTGTCATCCGAGATCTAGGAAATTTTCAAGTCTACAGTATGTACCGTAGCAGCAATTTACTGTTTTGTTTTTTTTTTTTGAAAAAAAATTGAATTTACTTGGGTTTTACAATATCCAAAGAACATTTGTTTTTCCTTTTGACGCACTATACTTGAAAAAAAATAGTGATTGTTTGTTATGACAATGCTCCTAGAGATGTTGCATCAGTGGTAGAGACAACATCATAGCGAGACCAGATCTTTCCCTTTTATGGTATGCAGTGCGTAGATTTAAGAAATGTACAAAGTAATAAGATAATTGGGTTAGATGAAAGATTATGCACACACACACATGAAAGGCGACAAGGATTGGTCCACGAGGTTGAGCCCAGATGTAAGGTGTTTCACTATTTATCAATCAGGTTATAGTTGGACTTAAGTGGACAACGCTCCCTTTTTTTCACAATTCGTCTTCTCCTAACTATCTCATAGAGAAACACTGAAATAAGCTCCCGTTATTTCTCATACGCATATGGGTTCATTAGTGCCCAATCACTCCATCTCAAGTGGAGTAAGCGTATTGCTCACATTAAAGTTTCATGCATTACACATGGCTTGCTCTTTCCGAAAACAACTCCTCCGAGAGACCTCCGTTATGTGTCTTGTCGATGATACTGGGTGCTATTACTCTTTCTACTTGCTTTTAAACATGAAGATGGGATTCTTCAAATCCATACATTTCCAAAATTGTTTTACATGTTTACCATCACTGGTTGATTCCTTTCCTTATGCATGTAGTAGAATATTTTTCGGGCTCTTATAGGTAAGATCTCCTACAGGTTAGATTTTCAAGATTCAGAATGAGCACAATTATTCCTTATATACTTCCTTCCTCGGCCTTTTTATGGGTGAAATCGGGATCTTCTAAATATCTTACTGATTTGAAAACTTTCAAAGCGGTGGTAGCTAGCTAAGGTGAGGTCCACCTTTCCTTATGCTTGGTCATACATGGCTCTGGACACATGAGAGAGACGATTTGCTACAATATCTACTGCGTCAACAGGTGAGGCACTTCTCCCCCTTTAGCATGCTTTGGCAAAAATAAAATTTATGAATTACCAAGATTATAATCACACACCAACTAACCATCCACAGCTAAACAAAACATGTGCAAGGAACCATATGCAGATAATCATATCGAAAACATAAAGAGAACTATAGAGAGTAGTGTACCCAGCCATCATCCTGTTAAAGAGTGAGTGACATCCCCACCATTTCAAAGAAAGCGACAAGCAAAGAACTACAAAGAGTAGTGCACTAACCATCATCCACGACCAGGAAGGTGAGAGACGTATCCTGTGTCGAAAGAGAGGTAACGGAGAATAAATTATCTCCCCCTTTACTTGAAAGAAGGCTAAGAGAAGCGATGCAAGCAGGAATCCAAATGCTTGACATTCAATATCACCCACTACCAATGGGTGAGGTGGGAGGCACACCTGTAGGAAGGAGTGGGGGAAGACTAACGGGGACAAACGAGTCAAGTGACGGGTGGTAGTGTGACTTGTCACATCTTGGTTTGAAGGGTAGAAGATAAATGACAAGCATGGTCCCCCATTCCTTTAGTCATATTTGAGTAGAATTTGAGTACCACTGTTTTCACAGAAGGTGAGACCTTCATCACTATGGCGAGTAGAATTACAGTTCCCACGACTTCAACAACCCATATGGGTTTGAGATCCCGATGATGTATAGTGTGTTTAGGGATGAACAATCTTTGGATCATAGAATTCCATAACTCAGTGTGAAAGGCAGAGAGAACATGGGAAGATGATTGAGAGACAATTGAGGCATTTGTAGGGGTAGAGTGCATCTAGGTGGTGATGACATCAAATGACAGGTCTTTGAAACCGGAAGAAGCGGTGAGAGACTTTGACCGAGATTCGCGAGGCGATTGCGATGGGTTAGCCCGGGAAGGCGATGGATCGACCTCACGGATTGAGTCACTTTCTTTGTGTTTGACTTGTGGGGCCTCACGTAGTGATTTCTCGAAGCCATCAAATGGGATATGAGCGGTTGGAGGCATGGCGATAAGGGGACAATGAGGGACTATTCAGCGTTGACTATCATCTGGGTTGACTTGGAGTCCCCTTGAGGCGGTCTGAGGCATCGAGATATATTCCACCCGACCCTTGTTGGCCACACAATGAGGAAACCATAGTTGAGTGAAGGGTTATGAAGAAAAGTGGGTGAAAGCTTCACTCCAAAGGAAGGTTGCCAAAGACGCTATGAAAATAGTCAAACATAGCCAAGGAAGGTTGGTCCACTCAAAATGCAGGTGAATCGTGAGTAAATCTCAACTACCTTTAAAGTAAGAGAAGACACTTGTCACGCCCATCCCACTTATTTTGAGATATCTGGTATGTGAGGCCTTGTCATGATAAAGAGACACAGGCATCAACGACGAGAACAACGCCGTTGATCGATTTTATTTTATTTTGTTTTGTTTTTTATTTTTCTTTGTTTTTGTTTTTGTTTTTTGTACACTTCCAGTCGATCTACTCCATTTACTAGATACCTGACCCCCAGAGAAGTGCGAAGGGTTTTAAAGTATGAAGCATCTAGTCCTTAGTGAAGGCTCGGTGGTTTTGATGCTCGTACCAGGAACATGCTTGAGCTCAATAACTTTGTCTTCGACAAGACTTTGAATAAAGAGATTTCGAATGTCGATGTGCTTAGTGCATGAGTGTTGAACAAGATTCTTGGAGATGTTGATGTCACTGAGATTGTCACAATACAATGTCATACTAGATGATGTAGCATCCTTTGTGACACCATAATGTTGAAGCATGCTTTTCATCGGATAAATTCACGAACAAGCCCATTTTCAGAGGCAACAATATACCTGATGCAGATATATACGATTTTGTTTTTCTTCAAACCATGAAACCAAGTTGTTCGAAAAAAAACACACTTTGAGGTACTTGCGGTCGCCCGGAGTTCTTGGCCTGAAATGACATCAAGTACCTGCATCAAGGTTGTGAGAGAACCATAGTCCGAATTTAGTAGTTCCACTAACTTATTTGATAATTTTCTTTACATAAATCAGATGACTCTCCTTGGGGTAGGCCTGATAGCGAGCACATTTTCCAACACTATAGCATAAAAATGGTCTTCTTATTGTGAGATAAAGTAAGCTGCCAATCATGCTTCTGTACATTGTTTGATCGACGTTCTTGCCTCTTTCGTCTTGAGAGATTTTATATGAGTCGACGGTGTGATGGTGGTGTGATTCTAATAAACATCTTGACCGGGTTCTTAGTATATTTGAATTACGTGAAATAAGGTTCCATTACGCATTTGGAACGACTTTTAGGCTAGAAAGTAGAACCGATTAAGCCCACCTAGACTCATTTCTGGTGAGCTCATGCTCCGCCAGTGATCCATCATCCTATAGTTTTGCTAAACGCCTCTGCGTTTGCGAACTCCTTGCTTAGGATCTCGATAATGCATTTGTATAGTGGTCCTTTTTGAACTTGTTTGGATGTTTCTCGATTGGACCCCACAAAGCTTGTTGTAAGATCTTTAGGTTGAGAAAGTGATTCAACAAACGGTGAGGCATCTTCTGTGTCAGTTGAGGCATCGTCTCTAGATCTATGAAGTGAGCCTTCAGTCTCACTTCCATTTAACCTTGGGCTTGTAGAGACAGTTCCTTGATCTCGATGACAACGTATTGGCTGTTCCTCATGTTTTTGAGTAAAGCATTTGATCACATGTAGATTCTGCTTTGTTTGGGGAGTATATAGAGACACACTCATCCTCTTTGGATCAGAATTTTCTCACTTGTATTCCACATCATTGCATGACATGCCTTGAATATTTGATATTTGGTTGAGCTTATTACCACCTCATTTGCTTGTAGATTATGGGTTCTTGGAATCAGATGGTTTGGATAACACTTTGTTGTATTTAATTACTTAAACCCAGGTTGGTCGGGCATTTTGACGACGCGTAACGTATCTAACGGTATTATATTTTCCACTCCATACCATTAACGGGATCGTAGAGCGGAAACTCTTTATATATGTTTGACAAATTCTCAGTGAAGTTCTGACTCATATCTTATTTGATCTTTCTAATTGTTAAACATTATGATGGTTTTAACATAATCTTAGTCAGTAGATATGAGATCATCTGTTAACCAGAAGTGTATCATTAATATCTAAGTTATCATTACACAGAAGGCATGCCTTCCTAAAACAACTATGATTAAGGTCGTGTGAATAGTTAGAGATCTTGATGTATTGATCTTTGTGAATGTGGTTGCTTACCAGTTATTTTAATATATATTTTAGTTTGGCACCATTTTGGTTTCCAGATAATCTCATCTTGATATTTGACTGGGACTGCCGACCTGATGGGTGCAGAATGTGTAATTATTAATCTGGAAGCGGTGATCACAAAGGTTGTGGGTAACGGACATCCAGTGACCTGCTGACACCAGAATGTAAGTTGAGTTGGCGAAATGGTGTTTCTTGCTCAAACGAACAAATTAGTTGTCATTACGGTTGGCTAATGCTAACTGAGGTTACCTTTTGGTCATCCGATAAGACATTTTCGGTTTTGAGATACTTGGGACTTCGGCACACTTCCTAAAATGTGCCTTTACCTCCATCACCCAGCGTTGATTCTAATTTGCATGGTTGTGGTTGATCTTAATTCATATTACCGATCCCATATGCACCAACATTCTGTATCAAAAATACCATTTCTCTTCTACCTTTGTCTTTCAGAGAAGTCTGAGACCAATAGCACATCCATCCCTTTTATTATGCACCTCTGTGACTTTCGGCTGCACTGTGCATATCTCTTGACGCGCCAGTGAGAACATTCCTTCTTGATATGTCCTCGTTTTACTGTGTGTATCTAAGTGGTAGGAAGATGTCTCTCATGATGGCGATCTTTACCCTTTTGAGTTTCTTCCGTTAGGACGTTGTTTCCGAGGTTCTCTCCCTTGAACTAGAGTCCACTATGGTCTTTAGATCTTTTTGTTTCGATGTCGCTCTAGGGTTGTAGTGCTGGTCAGCCTCCGCATGAGCTTTATTTCCTACACTCCCAGTTCATTCAAGACTCTTCTTGTTAGCATACCTTGTCGAGACATATTGTTTTGTTTGTAGTTCTTTCTCATTGCTTAGTAGGAAGCTTGCAGCGTAGTCCTATTCTCATTAGGTCTCTTGTTTCTCGTACATGACCCATGGAATGGATCCTTCCTTATCAAAATTTTCTTGTCATCCTCTTCTGATATCTACCCCGGAGATGATCGACGTTTGATGCAACACTTGCGGGAGGATCTTCTATTGTGGCTAAGCTAATTAGGACCATAACTTTGTTGAAGGGCTCCTCTCGTTCCTCAGACTCTTCATTACTCCATGTCACTATGTAGGACTTGTTTTTCTTACGGGTGTTGGCTCATTCTGCTTGGATGTGACCATAGCCTTCATATTCCTTGCACTGAATCCTTTGACTCTTGTTTGCAGTTCCGGTGTTGACTCAAATATACAACATTTTCCTTAAGGAGTTGTGAAAGGGTTCATTCAAATTTAATAAACTTTTTGGTTTAGTAGGTACCTTTAATCTGTTCTTTACAGCTCATAGTTAAAGTTCTTTGTCAAGAGAGCCATGTGGATTCGATTAGGAGTCGTCTCATGCTTCTTCCTCGACTTGTTGTTGTTCAACTTCTAAATCACAGTTATTTCTTTTCCTCTGTTCCTTGTTTCGTCGAGTTCAAACAGTATGAAGTGACGATTAATTCCTCCAAACTTCATGGTTTCAAGGTTCTTTGCTTCTCAATGGTAGCCTTATAAAGCGGGCTTCTTTGACGGGGTTCTTGGCACCTTACAAGGCGTTCCTGCATTGTTCCCATTGTGGAAGAAAGCCTGAGGAGATTGTTGGAAAGTGGTAGTGCTTACTTGGGTTGTGGATCCATGGGCACAAAATACGAGGAGAGTGTAATGAGGCCCACGTCCTTATCGCACCCCCAATGGGGGCAATGTTTCATCGATTCGAGGCGACAAAGTGTTGCATCGCTGAGTGTTAGGATAAGGGACTGGTGAGTAAGCAGATGGTCGTGCTCCGGCTAGAGCATATGCGATGAAGCCGGAGTGGAAGATCTAGAGCGCCGGATGTGATAGTCGGTGAATTTCGCATCTTTGATACTATTGTGCATGCATTGAAATGGGACCAGGTCAACATTCATATGTGTGTACTAACACTTTTAACAGGAAATTTACCCAGGAGTGACATAATTATGACATCTTGGTGTGAACGCTCGAACATAGTGTTATTATGAACCAGTATATAGGGATTGTCCATCAATCTGAGTATGAATTTTGGAGGGCCCAGTTGAGTTATCCTTGAAGAATTTGATGTGATGTGGAGATGGTAGAAAAACGAGTTTGAGGTAAAGGAAGATGGATCCTTGTTTTATAAGGATAGGGTTTGTGTACTGATGATTATGAATTAAAGAAAGCCATTTGGAAGATATGTTAAAAGGGTTGTGTGATCGGCTATGAGGAGTAGTTAGGATAGACACATCCCTTTTGATTGTTACTGTGATAGTTTCCAATCAAAATTGGAATGGCGCACTATGAGGCTTTATAGGGGAAAAATGCAGAACACCATTGTGTTGGACCAAAATTTAATAAAGAAAATAAGTGGCCTCGTTTAGTACAAGGAGTGAAGAAGCCACATGGGAAAGTGAAGCTTACGATCATTGTGACAATATATCATAGCCCCATTTGACTAAGGTAATTTAGAATGAATTTAATTAAATTAGGGAGAGTTGTA
This sequence comes from Tetrastigma voinierianum, assembly GCA_016808115.1. Lineage (NCBI taxonomy): Eukaryota > Viridiplantae > Streptophyta > Magnoliopsida > Vitales > Vitaceae > Tetrastigma > Tetrastigma voinierianum. The sequence goes on along the minus strand of JAEQBH010002268.1, from coordinate 308,545 downwards.
GTAGCCCAGTACCTAAATTTTATAATAAAATTGTGCTCCAGGAGTATAATTAGACCTTTGACTTAGGTATTTTTAAGGTGTTAGATGAATGTGATTAAATGGTGTAGATAGGAAATAAACCCAAGTGAAAAAGGAAAATATAAAATTGTAAAATGGAGGACCCAGGGTCATAATTTAATAAGTTCATATGCCAAAGTAGGATTTTGATAAATTGAATAGAGAATAAAGTAGAGAGTGAGGACCCGAGGTAATAAAGAGAATCATTATAATAAAGTAAGGAAGAAAAAAATTATAAGAAGAGACATGTAGCATGTAGGAAAGAGGAGAGGCTTTCCTCCTTTTTAAATATGATTAAGAGTGATTCAGAAAAAAAAAAAAAAAGGGAAAAAAAGAAAGGGAGGGAGTTGAGAGAGAGCTCCACCTTCTCTCTAGATTTTTCAAATGATGGACCATAGGTCTCGGCGAAGCACGAAGTCTTTCACAGTAATGAGAGCATTCTGAGTAGAGACCCGAGTAGGGACTTTCGACAAACTCCATGGGGTGAGTCTTCTCCTGCTTGGTCTTCTTCTACAGGATTGTTAGGTGATTATACGCCTTAGAGAATGTTTGGTTGCACATTTTTAAACCATGGGAAGGCTGCCGCGTGTGTTAGTCTTGTGATAATGAACATAGAGCTGATTTTTTTGGGGTATTAAGTGGGGAATTTGTGGTAAATCATACAGTAAATTGTAGTGCATGATTAACTGATATTAGGTTTTTCATTCTGGATTTGGGCTCACAGCAGACCGTTATAGTCCTTTGCGAGAGTCGGCCAAAGTAAGTCTGGTGGTCGGTTAATCGATTCGAATTCGACTAGTCATACCCAGCAGAACAGTTTTTGGGTCAGAAATAAAGAGAATTTTGGCAGTAAGTCCTTCTGTGAAATTGTAGCTATCGATAGACGATGTTAGGCTTTAATTTTCTTAATTCGGACTTGTGGACCAAGTTATGGTCTTTTTACTCACGAGGCAGTCAAATGGGTGAGTGGTGCGTCAAAATGGGGTCGTCGAAGCGATTAGCCGTCCAACGGTGGTGTTCGATCAAGCGATGATGATCAAGCGTTAGTGCGTCAAGCGGAGAGTGCGTCAAACCGTGTCCGTCCAGCGGTGGTGGTCAAAAGCGATGCGATGTGACGGTGGTAAGTGGCGGTCGTCAAGCGATTACAAAGGTCGCCCAACAAAGGGTCGCCAAACAAAGGTCGCCCAACAAAGATCACAAACAAGGTCGCCACCGGTCAGCTCGTCAAAGTTGACTACGCATGACCTCCAACTTTTGAAAGTCATATATCTCCTTCGTTTGAACTCCGATTTGGGTGTTCTTGGACTCTATGGAAAGCCCATGGAGTCAAGAATACATTCATGTACTTGAGGAGGATGTTAGATGTCAGACCGAGGTGTTTGACTGAGCTCAGAATCTCAAGGCAAATGTCACCAGGTCGCCTTGTCGCTGACTACGCATGACCTCCAACTTCGGAAGGTCATATCTCCTTCGTTTGAACTCCGATTTGGGTGTTCTTAGACTCTATGCAAAGCCCATTGAGTCAAGAATACATTAATATTCCTGAGGTGTATAGAAGATGTTTGACCGAGGTGATAGACGAGCTCGTCCAGTTCAGGTCTGCTCGTTAGTTCAGGATTTGACTGTGTATGACCTCCAACTTCGTAAGGTCCTAACTCCTACGTCCGAACTCCGATTCGAGTGTTCTTGCACTCTATGGAAAGCCCATTGAGTCAAGAATCCATCTATATATAGCTTGTTTAAATTAGAACTCATAATTACCTCCGAAAAATCAATCCTAACCAAAACTACTAAGACAATACCGAATAATATCGTTTTTAAACTGGGTTTGGAATAGGGACCGACGAGGAGGAAAAGCCAACTGAGATCGAGATTCCAAGGATTGGAATAAAAGTGCAAATATTTTTGGGTTTGTTCTACTGAATCCTATTCTTGATTCAAGTTTTTACGTTTGTTCTGACTCTATTCTAATAATGGCATTGGGGTAGTTTACCAAGCATATGAAATGAGTAATGAATGAGTATATAAAATGAGTATGTGAATGTGTACATGAAATGAGTACATAGATTGAGTATATCCTTGAAAAGAGAATACGAGTTAAATATGGAATTGAACTCGTGATATTTAAACCGAATGAATGTGATTGATAAATCGAATGTAAATGAATCTGATAATTTTACATCTTGAATTGCATCGATATACCGAATGAACCGCCCGACGGGATGCACCAATATGCATCCGTCACGAAGGCACCTGAAATTGTCCAATGTCCCACTCATGGACGCACTAACCCAAGATCCATGATGGCGCATGGTATCAAGAAATGTCCCACTTCAAGGGATGCACCAATCGGCATCCGTCATGATGGCATATGGCATTTAAGTGATACCACATGCCTGGTGCACCAAACTAGCATCCGCGACGAGACCGAATTCGTTAAACGCAAAGACATTAACACACATTAAGGGCGGGATTCATCAAACGGAACTGGCCGAAGTGTGAATTGGAATAGTCGAAAGAAATAACCAACATTGAGGAGTGCAATGATTTTTTTATATGTATATACAAGTTAAATCTCATAAATTAAATTTAGAAATGAATTGTTGCATTGAAATTGCATGATGAGATTTGGTAAATTATTTAGAAATTGAAAGCATGTGAAAAATAAATAGAATGAGTATTTGTTGAATTAATAGTATGGTTTAATGTTAAATTCATAAGCCGAAGTTACATTGAATATTGAATAGAACTGATAGAAACCACTAAGCATGAAAATGCTTAGCGATAGTTTTACCCATGAGCAGTTTCGAGTGTATGAAGGGAGACAAGATCGTGTCAAGGCAGAGTCATAGAGAGTAATAATGAACACGTGAGCAAGTGTATACTCCGCCATTTGTATATCATCTCTTAGAACAATTGGTATTTATTTTTTTAAAACAAAAGGGTCAACCCCCGAACTCGATTTCAATCATTTAAAGGCATGAATGCCTTCAGAAATGTATTTTGTAAATGTTTAAGGGTCTACCGAATTGCTTGAAATTTGTAAATGATTGTGGGCTTGCCCAAAACTGAAACCGCTTTCGCAACTAAACAAATTAATTAAACGTTTTAATAAGATAAATAAAAACGTCGGAGTAAACCGGGCTCCGGTTCGGATCCGCCATTCAGCCTGCCAGTGGGATTCAGTCGCGACACTTTTTGAAAAATAAAACTTAATAAATGTAAATGAAAGAATTAACGGGCGTCCCCGATTTGTCTCTGACTCACCCACCATTCGGGTCGGGCTCGGGGGTCGCACGTAAAGATACCGGCATCGGGTTCATCACGACGGGTTAGCCCAATAGCCAGCACGCCCAATTTTGACCTAATTTGAGGGGGCTTATAAAAGAAAAGCAGTGGAGGACTGGAAAAGGGGGGTTCGACAGTTTGGAGAGAATGCTTCTAGGGCATAGTTCGAATTTAGAGTGAGAAAACCCTCATTAGGGTTTCTCCTCTCTTGATCGTGACTTTGGGACCAAAGAGGAGGCTTGGTGGTTGTCTGCAAGACTTAAGAGAAGAACCAGGGATTTAGAGGAAGAAGATTGAGGACTCACATCACTATCTAGCATTAGAGTTCCTTCTTTCCTTTTTCTCATGTTTTATCTTGATTTTGGGATGTACCAAACCTCCATTATGTTCTACCTTTGTAGTCTAGGGTTTTGGTTAATTTTGGACATGAATCTTATGTTTATTTGTTAATTTTCCTTTTTCTATTATTTCTCTGTAATTGTCTATCTATTGATTCATGCTTGATTCTATTTACATATTGATTTTTAACTAATCTCAATATGGTAAGTGGTTCTTTTCGAGATCTGAGAAGGGAGTAAATTATTAGACATAGATGAATCAACCTAATTAGTTGGGTAATATATAAATACGTAATTAGAGGATTTAGTAGATCTTTATTTTATCTTATCGAGGTTGATGTAGTAAGAAGACTCCAGGTGTTAGCTGGTATGTCTGACTCGAGAGAGGAGAGGTGGTATAAGATCATCCCACTGAGGTCTCTAAGATGTCGTAACAGAAATCTTTGATTCACAGAGCAGATTATTCAATTTGCACAATCAACCCTAGATTCACTCATTCCATTATCCAACTGAAAAATCAAATAGCTCTCTTTAGTCAACAACTAAGAATGAGGCAATTGGCAAATGAGCATCAAAGAACAGTAACAACTCAAGTGAGGAGGCAAATGTGGCAACCATATGCATCAATGAATTATGCTCAATATGGAGTTACCCCATACTTGACCAATCATAATTTGGGATGGAGTCATCACCCAAACACCTCATGGAATACAAGCTACACCACTCTTCATACTCCACAAGTCCAAAGATCAAGCCTAGAAGAAAAAATGGCTCAATTGGAAAGAGTTCATGTTGAATTGATGATCGAGATGAATCATGTGTGCATTTCAGTTGAATTCTCAATGTTCTTTATAGCTAAAATGCATGATTCACAGTCTTTTTCATTAATATCACGCTAATTCCTCATATATATTGTTCTATAGAATATGGCGATGTTGGAAACAAAAAGGGCGCTAAAAGATTAAAAAATGTATCGTAAGTATGGTGACAAAAGGCAGAAAGTTAAAGGCTACCGGTTCGTCACTTGCCAAGCACTTCGCCACTAATAAGACCCTTTCAAAGAGCGAACCAATAGGGGATTTGAGTTGAAGGCCTTAGCTACGCAAAGAATGAAGCAACTCACTGTGAGAGCAAAGTCCCCTTTCTAGAATGGGAACTCGCAGAACCCTAATTTTTCCTCACAATACGGCCCGCCTCGAGGTATAAAAGAGAAGATTTTTACAAAGGGGGGATCGATCGAGAAGAAGGAGAGACAGGAGGGAGAGATCAATATAAACAGATTCGGGAAAGATCGCGAAGACGGAGTTTTCTGTAGTTCTTCCTTCAACCTACTTCATGATTCGAATTCTTCAATCTGTAATGAATAATATGATGAACTAATTCTTTTTTCTAGGGTTTTTCCAACCCTAACCACAGTTTGATGGATTGATTTTCAGTTTTGGTTTATTCGAATATTAATATGAGTTCATACGTTTTCTTTAATTCTGGGTTTAATTACATGTTATTATCTGGCCAACCGTGACATGCTAAAGCTGGGAGTTTGAGATCGTAGAGAAGATAACTTCTTGTGGATTATGGTTAAAGCAACACTGGGTAGTCGAAGAATGTAGATATTCTAGACTCCAAATGTTGCTTACTGTGGTTTGTACATTTAGTGCATTTCGAGTCGAGGGGTTAAGGCGTAGATGCAATACATCCCACCGGCGATAGCAAATATATCTCGAGAGAGAATATCTTGTAGGAAATATCAACCCGCCAACATAACTCATATGAATACTTCAATAAGTCCTTAATTGAATTGACATCTATCAAGTGTGATAGAAGACGGTAAAATCCAAGGTTTCTCATCATCGATATAATTCAATACACGCAATTTTAAGTTTTTGTTAATTCTAGTAATTTAGTAAAATTCGCTTTAGGTTTAGATCCAAATATTGTCGAAGTCATTAAATTAGTAGTCAACACGCTTCTCTTCGAGGGAACGACACTTGACTAACCACTACACTACGTCAACTTGACGCGCATAACAGGCACACCTGCCTATGCTTCCACCAAATTTTGCACACTCACTTTCTACCACAAGCTGGGTAATCACTACGGAGAAGTTTAGTATTGATATTGACAATCGTACATAGATAGTACTTTTTGGATCAATTTTTACTTCTTCTTTAGTTCTTCTCACTCGATCATTTCTTTTACTTTATCTCGGGTTTACGTGTTTTCTTTTACTGCACCCATGTTGTGATTTGGTTTCGTTCTTATCCTATGATTTCAGGAAAGTATTTAGAGTGCATGCAAAGATAAGGGCACAAGGAACTGCTTCCATTCGATCCTGAACCAGAACGGACATTGCATCAATTACTTAGAGAAGCCCACGTAACCCAGCCTCCGAATCATGCAAAGATCCAAGTAGGACGCAGCATGATTCATGATAGGGATGAAACCTCGTGTGGAACAATAAAATGGACAGAATCCATAGAACCGCCACCACACCCCTTCAGACAAATTCCTCGATAATCCGTGATATGCTACTTGAGAAGTTTGCCTTGCCACCTACAATTGTTAAGTCGCCTATAATGTCACCACCCATACAAGCTAAACAACTTTAATAAAGGAGTAACGTTTGAAATGCTCCACAATATACAATCTACGGGCTACCTAGTGAGAATTCGAACGCAACATTCTAATCAGCCTTTATTGAAGTCCCCGTGACACAAACAGTAATGAGGTAACCGAAGAAGCTTCCTCGGGATCAAGCATATTCCATCACACTTTAAATACTGGAGCAACACCGTCGACCACCAACCTCCGCACTCCATCACCTCATGGAATGACTTGCGTAAATTCACCAAAATCTTCCCACTTCAAGATAGCTCAATTAGTGCGTGAAATTAATACGTTTAGGACACCTGAGGGGGAGAACCTAGTCAAGCTCGGGAGAGATTTCAAGGAGCTACCGAGAGGTGCCCACATCATAGATTAACCAAGTGGATGTAGGTGCATACATTCTACAATGGTCTAAGCGACTACCAGATTAAATCATTGATGCTTCAAATAGAGGGTGCCTGATGAAGAAAACCACGCATCAAGCCCCATGAGATCTTGGAGGATACAACTACTAATACTAATCAGTGCCCTAGATAGATAAGCACCTAAGAAACCCTTAGCAGGAGCAGACACAGAGGTTCTCAGTAACCTGGTAAACCATGTCGCACAAGAACTAGACAAATGCAAAGCAACGTGGCACAAGAATGCTATTCAGACAATCCATGGAAATTGTGAATCTCGTGGCACAGCACAAAGACTATGAAGTGTCTACCATGGCAGATGATTAAAGAGAGCACGCCCAATATGTGAATTAGCATAATCAACCACAACAAGGGCAGTATGGAGGCAATGCATATCATAACAGATACCAAAATCAGAATCAGAATGCAGGTCAGGGATGGAGAGGCAATCAGAATAGTCATAACAATCAGAACTATGGATGGAGGAATAGTCAAAATAACATGCCACTACCCCGAGTGAATGAACCACCCCTTGAGGAGAAAGTAGACTTAGAGCAAGCACTTGCACAAATGCTCACCTCGCACACCGCCTTTATGAATGAGACCAAGGCGACCTCAGCAGAACCGCATCACCCACCAACAATCAGCAAAGACAACCGGAAAACCTAGAGATGCAAATGAGCCAAATGGCCGGTCTATTGACTGAGAGGCAACGGGGAGCATTACCGAGTAATTCTGAAGTAAACCCGAGGCAAGAAGGTAATGAACATGTAAAGGCTATCACATTAAGGAGTGGCAAAGAACTAGCAGCACCAGGGCAGCCACCAGTGATAGGGGAGGTAGAGACAGAAGAGGTAATCCATCCTATCCAGACTGACAAGGTAGTAGGGGAACAGCCCCATCAAGAAAAGTTAGGTGAAACAGAAATAGAGTCTGAGGGCCAACCACACAGGACTGAACCCACTATCCCAATTTCGTACCCTTAACGCCTGAAGAAGAGTAAATTGGACAAGCAATTCACCAAGTTTCTAGAGGTGTTCAAGAAACTGCATATAAACATTCCGTTTGCCGATGCATTAGAGCAGATGCCCAATTACGTGAAATTCATGAAGGAAATACTGTCCAAGAAAAGAAGACTGGCTGTGACTGAGACAAGAAACCTCACCGAGGGAGCAGGGAAGGCCATCCTCGCAACAACGAAACTCGCCACAAAAGTCGAGCACTCGATAGTTTTACTATACCGTGCACAAATTGGAAATTCCACCTGGAAGGCCTTGTGTGACTGGGAGCAAGTATTAACCCCATGCCGCTTTATCTATATTTCTGTATCGATCGATTAGTGAAGCTCACTAAACTACGTCACACCCAATAGCGTGATGTCACTAAGCACCCTGCTGGGGTGATAGAAGACTCTTACTAAAGTGGACAAGTTCATCTTTTCGGCATATTTCATTGTTCTGGATATAGAAGAAGATAAAGAAATACCAATCATACCTGGGTGTTACTACGACTCACAGGCAATCGACATGTGCGGCGGAGAACTGAAATTGAGAACCCTAGGAGACAAGATCACCTTTCATGTATTTCGGCCTATGAAGCTCCCAGATGACTACCCTAACAAAGATACCTCGGTTCTCCACCCCAAAGAGATCTTGCAAGGCGAAGTGGTAAACCCTCGAGATAAGTCTCGTGTAGCACAACAAGTTACCCAAAAGATCAAGGGCATGGTAGCCAAAATAGTCCAATCGCCCTAAGCAGCGATTTTGAGCACTATGAAGGTGCGTTAGCATTCCCAGTTCCCCTAGAGTACAACATCTACGTTGCAGGAATGTCGAGCTAACGACGTTAAACATAGCACTTCTTAAGAGGCAACCTAAGCATTGTGAGATTTTCTTTTTCCTTAAACTCGTATTACTTCCAGTTCTTTTGATTGCCTTATGGAAAAATTTTTGTTTTGGGCGTCCTACATGTGCTTATTTTTAATACGGTGGCGAATCTTAAAGAAAGAGGATAAAAATACAGTGTGCCACCTTCTGGTCCACCGTGGCGAAGCGGGAAACAATTTTTCAGCTAGCCCTTTGGTCGAAGCTAGGACCAAACTTTCTGGTCCGCAGCAATGAAGCCACCTTCGCTGCTGCAAGGCTCAGTCCTTCGCCACTGTGAAGTATGTCTTTGTCGTAGCAAAGGGACCCTTTGTCGCGACAAAACGACTCGTATTTCGACGCCTATAAATACCGTGGCTATCCATTTTTTTCCCTCCACCCATTTTTTGTGCTACCCCTTATCTCCTGCTCTTGCCTAGTGTGCGTTTTTTGCAGATTCCTAGCCGATCGCAACTACTATGGCTCCCAAGAAGACCGTGCCAACCAAACAACACCGCTCCTACCCACATCATTGCGTGGCACCTCCCTCCTGACGATCCGCTACAGATTCATCTCCCGAGCCGAGCTTAATTTTCAACCACAAGTTGCTTTACATCTGCCTATCTGCTTTGAGAGGGATTTTCTACCTCCAACGCATTCTTCAACTTCGCCATCCAGACCAGAGGCTGGCAAACACTGTGTGCTCCCCCGACCCTCGGAGTGGCCCTAATCATACGAGAGTTCCATTCCAACCTGCATTTCCGTGTCAATCTCTACGCTGTTTGTCTGGGGTGTGGGCCGACTTCTGGGCACCGGGTTATGATTAGGTGCCCAAAAAGGTTATTTTGAGCCCTATTTATTATAGGTTTTGAGTGCTTTTTGTGTACTAATCATTCTAATTAACCCGATTTGCATATTAAGGTCCCTACTATTCTACTGATCGCATTTTGTGGCAAATTTTGCAGTTTTTTCTAGCTAATTATGCCAAATTTATCGAGTCAATTCAAACATGAAGAACCCAAGTTGAACTCATCGTTGTAGATCGATCCGTGAAGGAAGAAGAGCAGTAAGTGGAAGAAAACACCACTCGTAGGAATGCTTCTCCGCGAAAGACTGTGCATCTCGCACCATCCTCACAGATCGCTCCTCCAAAGAGTCACTGCTCTCCCGCATTTCACGACTTGTTGTTTTTGCTAAGCAATTCTTGGTTTTTCCTTTCTAAATTTTTGTCAGAATCACTTATATTCGATTGTATGGTATTTCACTTGGCTCGTAAGGCTATATAGTTTGGTTTGTATACACCGTTGAAAGGGACGATTTTTGGCCGTGGAATAAAATTGGGCTCAGCCTGCTTTTCTTCTTTCTCTCTCATTTTCTCTCCCTTTCTTGGTTACAAACACCCTCCAAGGATGACAACTCTGGAGGATGAGCGGTTAAAACCTCTTCCTCCTTTGAAGAGGAAGGCTACCAGGCAACGATCTTAAGGTAAACCTATGGTTCCCCCGTTTCACGTTAAAGAAAAGCCTTTGCATTTTGGTTCCCAAATTTGCAAACTCTAGGTTTAAAGCTGATGTACTTCTTCGCCAATACTTGGCAAGCTTAGGTTCAGTATTCTTAGCTTAGATACACCGATATCCATTAGTTGCCCTTGTGCCACTGGAGGTAGGTTAAGGTCGGATTTCAAACTTTCTTGTGTTAAAATCTCAAGACGCTTCCCTAATATGTATTTGGCAAGCTGGGGTTCAATGGATAATTTCACTAGATTCATTGATGCCCAGTTAGTCAGCTCCTATTAGTTACTGAAGGGTAGGTTTTTATATTAAGCCACCGTATGAACCATAAATGCTAAATAAATACTTTCTATCACAAGGAAACTTATGAGGGTTTAGTTTTTAAAGCTAAATGAAGATCCGGTTCGGGAGATGACCATATGTCATCCTCCCCAACGCGAGGAAATGAACCCGGACCTCTTCATTTGCCTTTAGACTGAAAACCAAGAGTCAGCCCAATGCTTCAAGGAGTTCTTTCTTATTTTTGTTCAATTTAATTTTATCTCAGACACCATCAACTCCCTCCCACCTGCTTTTCACCAAAATCCACTATTTTCATCAAACCTAAAAAAATCCAAATTGAATTCACCATTTTTGAATCACCGGCAAATCATTTGTGTATGAAGAAAACCATCCCCGTGTTCGAATTCTAGAGCCGCTATACTCAGTAGTTTTGTGAGCACGGCAGAGAGCCAGATATACTTATTGATTCCAATACACCTCCATCAGGGCACCTAATCGTGCCATCAACTAGGTCTATCATCTATGAGAGGATGACGGTGAGGAGTACCAGGCGTTATTTGTGGCCACTGATTTCAAGAGCCTAATGTAGGAGCTCACACAGGGCTAGGGCGTGTGGCGACGCCATCCATCGACGAAAGGCAGTTCACCACATTTCAGATGACAACACTCACGCCCGTGGTGAAGGTTTGGTATAATTTTTTATGTGTTAAGATTAAACCTTCACTGCATCTCAATACATTGACAAAGGACAAGACGATCCTCCTATATGCCATGAACAAGGGATTCCGGGCCGAAGATCGGATCGCCATCAGCGAGGGTTGAAACTTGTCGACCACTCGACACCGCACCGGCGCCCGATCCACCCCTCCCCGATCACCGAGTTATGCCGACTCCACTTAGTTTGATGCTAGACTCGAGGAGTTAGTCCGAAGAATCGCCTCTGCCGACCTTCACTCTGTGTAAGTTCTCTGAGAGCCGATAGGTGTCCATGACAAGCATCCGACTGATGATTTGGTCCCCCGAAGAGCTGGCACCTAAAGGCGAGGACGCTGGATACGACCCCGAGGTCCCCCAGTTCGACCTACCCCCGTCGACCAGATCCATGCACTCACTACCTGCTTCGACGCCTATTAGAAGAGTCGCAGGAGCACCAAGTTGCCCTGAGCCAAGACATGGATTCCATCAAGGCTGAGATGGCCGCCATCCATGCCACCAGACTGTGATTACTCAAAGAAATAAATTTCGCTTTATCATTTCACACGTCACGCCACCACCACGTTGGGATTTTTCTCGGGACGTATTTCTCACCCTTTTTCTTTCTTTTAATCGAGGACACCGGTCTATTTTAAGCTCAGTGGGTGTATGGGGTGTGACTATGTATGACCTAGTTTATTTTGACTATTATTTTGACTTAGTTTTATTTTGACTTGGGTTATTTGTGCTATTTTTGCATGTTAGGTCCTTTTTTTTTTTTTTTTTTTTTTTTTTCTTTTTTTGCTATTTTTGCATGTTAGGTCCATTTTTTTTAGGCGTGTGTTAGGTTGTTTCCCATGCACCAACATGTATGCAAATTGCACATATTAACAGACAGCTCCAGAGTTAAATGATTAGCATCCCCGCTCACTTTATATGATGGCAACAAAAGTGAGCTAGAGTAATCGTAAAACAACCTATGTCTAAATTTGGAGTAGACCCCGAGGTTATTTACCACCTGGGGACTCATATTGTGTGTAAGTCGGAGACTAACCATTGCCCGCCACCTTTGAAGATCTCAGACCCTCACCAAGCAGCTATCCGGCACACATTACATCGGATCTCTTCTGGCAGCACAAGCTGACTCCTGGGACCCACCCACACAAGAGTCCAACAACTCTGAGGCAAACACCCATGGATGGGACCACCTTTAGCAAGAGGACTGCTTGTTCTCCAAAATAATACAATAATAATTAATGTAATTGGGTCAGGATCATCCAACTCGAACTCAAGTATCAAAACTGAGGGCTTTCAATCACCTTCTAATAATTTCAAGCCAACTAGTCAGAGCTTATTTTCGACTCACCCGCCAATTTACATGGGACAGAGGATGGATTTGATCTACAATAATCTGAACCTCTGAGGTTTGGTCGAGTGTTCAGGTGAAGTTCTAGTAGAATCGAATGCCCTGCATCTTAATCCAATCGGGTGTGGAGTCACCACTGGATCCTCGCATGGGAACCCTCACCTAAAACCTCTCAGACTAGTACTTTCCGGATTTATCTTAGAGCTAATCCTTATAGTCATGAATAAATTGGTGTGTTCTCATCTTTTCTCGTGTTGCTTATTCAAATAGGCGAGTTCGATTCAAGTTTGGGGGTACTGCAATCAAACTATGCATCGAAGATCACACTTTAACGACGAGACTTCAAAAAATTATCGAGCATTAAAATGGGTCGAATTTTACTGTCAATCGAGACCACTCTTACAAAAAGTTCTTGAAAGCCAAACACCAAGGTAGTAGTCCTGATCTGAATCGGTTAATATGGCTCCTTTCCTTGCTATCACATGTGTGCTAAATTCCATACTGTCATCTGCTATCTTCAAGTGCTTCTGATTTAGCCCATTCTTCCTTCTGACAAGCAAGAAGCTAAGTTTAGGGTGTTGATCTGATAAATCATGCCTCCGCATTTCATTGAATTCTGGTTCTTTATAGCTAAAATGAATTATTCATAGTCTTTTTCATTAATATCACGCTAATCCCTCATATTATATTGTTCTATAGAATATGGCGATGTTGGAAACAAAAGGGTAGCTAAAAGACGTAAGTGTACCAGAACAAAGCATAAATGACAAAGGTAGCAAGAGGGGCTTCGCCATCTGGCTAAGCACTTCACAAGACCCTCTTCGCAGCCTAAGTGAAACCAAGAGATTTGAGTTTAAGGGTCTGGCCACGCGTTAAACGAAGCAACCTTCGCCGTCATGAGCAAAGTCCCCTTTCCGCAACTAGAACTCGTAACCTTAATTTTTCTAGCCATTGATGGGCCCGTCTCGAGGCATAAAAGGAAGATTTTTAAAGCAAAAAGGGGGGATTGACTGGAATAAGAACGATATATGAGGAGAGACTGGTTTATAGAATTTGGACAGAGGGAAAAATGATCAGCAAGAATTTGAGTTTCGTAGTTCTTCCTTCAACCTACTTCATGATTCGAATTTCTTCAATCGTAATGAATAATATGATGAATCATTCTTTCTCTAGGGTTTTCCTAACCTCAACCATAGTTTGATGGATTTGATTTTCGCTGCTTATTCGACATTAATATGAGTTCATACGCTCGCTTTAATTATGGGTTTAATTACATACATTGGTCTCACAACCGTGGACATGCTAAAGCTGGGAGTTTGAGATCGAGAGAAGATAACTTCTAAGGACATGGTTAAAGCAACACTTGGGTAGTCAAAGAATAAAGATATTCCAAACTGCAAGTGTGGTACTAAGGTTTGCACATTTAGGCGTTTTGGAGTCGAGGGTTGAGTGGGGAGATAGGTAAATATATCTCGAGAGAGAATATCTTGTAGGAAATATCAACCCTCCAACATAACTCATATGAATACTTCAATAAGTCCCACTGTACCTGACATCTCATCATGCAGAGAGAATTTCAAACCTAGGTTTCTCATCACTATATAATTCAATACACGCAATTTTGGGTTTTTATAATTTAGTAATAGTCAAATTCGCATATGAATTAGATCCAAATATTGTCAAAGTCATTAAATCAGTATCAACACGCTTCTCTTCGAGGGAACAACACTTGACTAACCACTACACTACGTCAACTCGACGCGTGTACTTGAGCACACGGGTTTGCGTTTCCCACCAAATTTTGCACACTCACTTTCGGCCCGTCAATTGGTCTTGGAAAATGCTGAATTTAGAAGATCAAGGGCTGAAATGGACTATTCTCAAGTTAGGTTGCCTAGGTTTCTTGATCAAAAGGAGAAAAGTCAACCTCCACAAGAAAGAATGACAAAGTTAGAGATGGGCTGAATTAGAAAGAGTTTGTGCTGAATGTGCAACATCTCAAGTTCAACTCATGGAAGTAAAAAGGGCTAATGTTCAAATTCAGCCTACGCCATTCTAAAGCATGAAAAAAGAGATGACTCCATTGTCCACTTCTTGGACTCGACTTACATTTGAGAAAGAACAACCTAAACAAGAAGAGAGTATGAGTATATAAGAACTAGTGGCTAAATACATGAAGGAACAAGAGAATATGGTTGCAATGTCCTTTGAAGGACAACATGAGAGCTTGCCATGAGGTAGCTAAGATGAAGAAAACTTTAGCTACAATGAAGAAATCATCTCAAGAGGTAATGAAGAACATGAGATATTTCAAATAGTGGAGAATGATACACAAATTTTGAAAATCTTAGTTGTGAAGGAAGATGAGTCAACTTCTCCGAAATCACATGAAAAGATAAAAGGTGAAGTTGTAAAGACTATTCCGAAGATGGCTCCATGGGGTGAGATGCATGAAGAGTTGAAAAATGAGAAGATGGTCCTTATTCCCAAGGCGGAGGAGTGCACCATTTAGTTGTTTAAGGAAATGGAAGCCATCATTGTGAATATATATATATATATATATATATAGATAATCTAAAAAAAATGATCTTGGAAGACTATGTGCCCAAGTTGCTGATTGAGCACAATTATCGCCTCGTAAAAAAAATTGAGGTAAGAATTACCAACCCATCCCATGATCGTAAAGTTCAAATGACTGAAAATCTGAAGTATACCTTTCTGTGGAGGCCAAACCTTGTCTAAGTTTCTTCTTTCTTTTCACAAATTTTTGAAGTAGTTCTTAAGTTTTTGTTTTTTAAATAAACTCTTCAAGTGACTTGACTCTGGACATTTTCCTTGTCTTAGCTTGGGACTTAGGGTTTTTGATAGATTCAAGTTTGCTCGCTTTGGGTGCCATGAAACCTTGTAAAGTTCACCTATTCTACAGGCGTAAAGAACAAAGAGAAAAAACCATATTCAAGCACCCCTTTCATGTGGACTTAAGGTATAACCCCTCTTGACACCTTTGCTTCCAAAGCGAGCCATATTCATTGGAGCAACTTCCGAAGACTTGATCATCCTCAGGGGAGTACTCATTATTCATTCTTGCTTTTGTTTCACATAGAGGACAATTTTTAATTCATGTTTGGGGGGTGAATTCAAGAATTCAAAATAAAAATTCAAAAATCCAATTGTTGTATCTCCTTACATGTTTATTTGCATGTGCTTTTCTTTCTTTCTTTTGTTTGTTTCGTGTCTCATATGAGTGAGTTTGATGCCTTGTTGGCTAAATGTAAGGTCATTTTTGTGGAAATAATAAACATTTGAAAAGTAGTGTAAAGTGGATTGACCCCAGTTTTAATGATCTAGAATTGTGTGTCATGCTGTACGGGTGACTTGAAGATAGTCCCCACCTCTTTCCTTTGTGCTTTCCAAGCTATTTCTCAAGGAATCTATCACATACACACTTTTAATCTCCCTTGTACACCTTGGTCCTGGACACCTTTGCCTTATATTCAATTAACCTTAGGGGATTCAAACCACCTAAGTGATGAGACACCTAATCAAAAGAGGATTGTCATTGAGCCCCAACCAAAAAGAGAAAAAATGCAAAAACAATAGAAAAAGTGAAAATGAAAGATAAAAAGAAAATATAAAGAAAAATGTCAAAATTAGGTTTGTGAATAAGGATAAGTGGGATCATCCAATCCAAATCATAGGAACGATATGAGGGGCCTTTCAAAGCCTAATGCTTTGAGCCAACTGGTCGAGAATCATCAATTTCCATCAACTCGCATAGATGTAAGATGATGATCCCCACAACCCTGTGGGCTTTGAGCTCGCTGAGTGCTCAGATGAAGTTTCTAGCACTTAATGTCCGGTGCCCTAACTAACTAGCTGGAGCCACCACGGATCCCTCGCTACAGAACACCTATCTAAAACTTCTTGGCACTTTTTTTCTTTCATTTTTATGTATTTAGGTAATTTTTAGGTATTTTGGTATGAATAAAAAGAGTGAGTTCTTATCCTTTCTTAGTTAGCTTCTTCCAAATAGGTGAGTTGAGCTTAAGTTTAGGGGTACTAAGACCTTGCTATACACTAGAGATCATGCTATAACATACACTTAGATTCCTTAGGAAAGGTCATTGAGGACTTAGGGGTTTGATTTGCTTTGCTCATCTTACTTTGCTTCACAAGTTCCCAAAGAGCTTAACAGCTTATGATCCCAAATTATTGAAAAAGGCTAAAATTGATAAATTGTGTTCATGTCGATCCTTCCATTTGGCATCTTGTTATCATATTCATCTCATTCTTGTTAGTTTATTTCATTTTCAATTTTTGTTTTGTTTTGAGTTAGTCTCTTGTTTGGAGACAAGCAAGAATTTATGTTTGGGGGTATGATGAGTATCTCAAATACTCATTTTATCCCTATGTTTTACTTAGATTTTTAGTATTTTTTTTTACGTTAAATAAGTATCCTAATGCTCTAAATATTCATCTTTATGATTAGGTCAACCATTTTGCTAAATCATAAAAATGAGCAAAAAGAAGGAAAACCCACTCACTCCATATTAAATGCTAACGCCATCGTTCACGTGATTCGTGGCTACAGTAGGTTGAGATGAATCAACAAAATTTATATCCTAAGTTCCTCCTATCGCTGTGAGTCAAGCTACCGCAGTGATAGCTGTCTGTGGTCGAACATTGTGGATGGGTTTTCTCAGATAAATGATTTTGAGTGAAATCAAAACTAGTGAATTAAATTCGATTGGGTTTGGGTAAAAACAGGGGTTGGTGGTTTGCAAACTGAAATTTAAATAAAGTAAAATGTAAAATAACTCAAGTCTCACACGTTTAGTAGGTTCTAAGGTAACCAACATGTCCCCGGTATTTTTTCCTCAAGGCTTGGGGGAGGATGACATATGTCATTCTCTCAATCCTATCCTCATTTAACTTTAAAACTGGGGAACCCTATGATTTTCCCTTTTGAAACATAGCATTTTAAATGGGCATAAATGTTCTGCAATGCTGGAAAACACATCTCAAAAACCCTACTCCACGATAACTAGCAGGAGACAACTAATTGAGCCTCAATGGATCTAGTGAAAGTATCCATTGAACCCAAAAAGCTACAAATACACATTAAAGAGAGTATTGCTTTTAAGAGATTTTTAACCTAAGTGAGAAGCAGAAACACAAACAACCATAAATACATGCGTTAAAAACAGGGGAACCGTGAGTTACCTCCACACCCTAGCCAACAGCCGTCCTCTTCAAGGAGGAAGAGGTCTAGCCGAACATCCTCTGAGTTGTCATCCTCAGAGGAGTGTTTGGCAGCCGAGAAAATGGAAAAGAAAAGGAAAGAAAAAGGGAAGGCCAAGCCGTGGGAAACTCCGCCCGCTCTCATATCCGGGTCAAGTCTATCTTTGATTTGTACAAACTGAGACTTATATAGATGCTCGCATATGGGAAGTTACAAAAACCAAAATCGGTTATTACAGGTAAAAATGAAACCAAAAGCAAAAGCAAACAGGTGAAGGCGGAAAAGTGTGAAGGCAAATAGAGGAATGCTTCCAGAGAAGCTCTGCAAAGGGTGTTTTCTTCACATTTGCTTTTCTCGATCTTTGATTTGCAATGTTGAGTTTGACTTGAATTCTTCGTAAGCTTGGATCGACTAACAATATTGCATAATTAGCTCACAAAACCGCAAAATTTACTACAAAATGCGATCATAGGTCAGGGACCGTAATGTGTAAATCCCAAGTTAATATAACACTAGTACACAAAAAGCGCTCAAACCTATTAAAAATGTGGTTCAAATAGCACTTTTTAAGCACTAATCACACCCCCCAACCTACACATTGCTAGTCCCTTAGCAATGAAAGAAAGAAAGAGCAGAAAGAAAAGCATTACTTAAAACTGATAATGGAAAATTCATGTTATGCAAGGTTTGTAGTTCTAAAAGGTTGCATAAGTTAATGCCTAACCCTTATATGAACTATCACCAAGCCGGTTCACTGAATTACCATGAGAGGAACAATTCCGTATATAAAATTTGAGTTACTAAAAAAGAGTTCCCCAGATCCCATGAATCAACTTTAAACTTTCCTTCACCCCAAAATCTTATGGTTTTATTTTGATTAGTTTCAACAATAAACTCGTCAAACCTGCGACTTCTCAACCTGGCTGTGATAAACTACTTAATTTTAGTACGGCAACTGGAACCTCTAATAGATCAGGACCCACCTCTTATTCCATTCTTGTGTTGTAGGTGTACGCCGAGGAATCGACCACCAAAGTCCATGTAAACTAGATCCATCATGACTCCTCAACCAATTTGGGCGGGCTTAGGGTACCAAGCCATATGATCTTCTGACCACTGTAAACTCCTTCAGTTTCAACTTTAATTTTAATGATTCTTTCAGACCCACTCTAAGAACTTGTTTCAACCTTTTCACTCCATTCCACCCCAAGGTGAAGAACACTTGCGCCTATGGACTCCCAAACTCAATAAATATGGTTTTAGGGCACTCATTTTTGTAAGTATTTTTCACGAGATAATCTCTTTTTAATCATGTCTGCCTTCAAGTGCAAGCAAACGGTAATCTTTATTCTTTTTTCTTTCTTTCTTTTCTTTCTTCTTTTTTTTTTCTTTTCTTCTTTTCTTTTCACAGGGTCCTTAACCTATTAAAGGCGGTCACCTTAAAAACTTAGGTATATGAAAATATGGTGTTGAGGTCAAGGCAGCTCTTTTCACTTTTATCATTAAAACTGAATGTGTTCTTGTGGTGTGTGTTTAGCTTGTGTGGCTGTGGAAGAAAAATATTGAAAGCAGCAAGAATTCAACTAATCATTTACTCAACCAAGCATGGAACCAATCTAACATTAATAGAATTGGACAAGGTTTCAATTTTTCAAACTATGAGCTAGGCAAAACTACAAAAAATTTTGATTGCAAAATGGGTCCAGATTTTGAAAAGTGTCGTTTAGTATCAAATTTTTATAAAAGCGGAACCCAAATAAGCCACTGGAACATCACAAAAATGGGCTTGGAAATAAAATGATAACAAAACATAACATACAAAATCCACTTCCTTTACTAACTTTCCCCCAACCCAAACATCTCTGTCCTAAATGGGGCCTTGATTGAAAATTAGAGAAGGAAGTGTTACCTCCTTGATGAGATGTGATCATTGCTGAATAGGTGACTTCAAGCTTTCCATCGACATGTTATTCACCTCGCTTAGTTTCAAATAAACAAAGTTAGAGAAGAAAGAGAGAAAAAAGTGACCGCTTGGAGCATTTTAAAATTATACCTTCATAAAAGTGTCAAAAATGTTCTTTCTGGTCATATTTGATTTACACTTCTAAGCTTTCCAACGCATCAAGAACGCTTAAAACTGAGTTCTAATAAGTTTACGAAATTAAAACAAAATCGAGCAGTGCGCCCATAGCTAAAATTTTCGCTAACTGGCCGAAATTCTTCACTGCTCAATGAATTTTCGCAACAATGAAAATTACGTGATTCTCGCTAAGTTTCATAAAAATTTCGCCATGTCTAATAGCGATTTTTTTTTTTTTTTGAAAATTCAAATAAAATAATAACTAATAAAATAAAAAATAATATATATATATATATATATATATATATATATAAACAATAATAATAAATTTTTTTAAATAAAAATAATATATATAAAAATAAAAATAAACTAATTTTTTTGAAATAAATATAATATATAATAAAAATTAAACGTTTTTTTTTTTTTTTTTTAATATATAATAAAATATAAAATAAAATAAAAACAAAACAAAAATAAATAAAAACAATGGTACTATATACTTTTATAAAGAAATTGTCCCGTAGTGATTTATTAGGAATTTGAATTTCGCTAGGCACTGTTCCTAGCGAAATTTTTCATTTTCGCTTCATTGTAGATTCGCTGGTTAGCTTAAATTTCGCTACCAATGAAAATTCCATACATAGCTTAAATTTTCGCATTGGCTAGACTGCGAACAATTTTCGCTATAATTGCGAAAAATTCTCCGGTCACGCTTGTCGATTTTCTCAATTCAGTGCCTAAAATTTGCACAAAACTCAAAATTAGTGCAAGAAAAATTAAGAAAACTTGCAAAAGAGTAAAAATTAATCTAAAAACATAAATTAACTAAAAATTAGAGATAATCTAAAAAGAAAAATTAAAGAAATCAAAATAAAATACGATAAAATAAAACAAAACAAAAACAAATTAAAACAAAAGGTAGGTGGTTTAGAAATGCCGAGGTCTCGATGCTCCAACCGAACCTAAGATTCTAACCATCCACCGCGCCATGATGCGAGCAACCGCCATTTTCTTGATGCGCTGGCAAAAACTGGCAATGGCCACTAGTCTCTTGAATTTTGCAATGGTCAGATAAAGTGTTGGACTTAGCTAGAGTCACAGGGTTTTGAGTTTTCCCGCATGTGTCATCAGGGTGCAAAGTAAGTGTAGAATATATACTGGTCACCGCTGCCACCGGCGCGGGGTATTTCCGTGTCTCACTAAGGGCGCTGGTGTCCAAATCTATGGATTTGGGTTGGAATGACATTCTTTGCACTTCCACCGCTTTGTTTTACTCGCCTCCTCGCCAACAAGGAAATGATTTCTTCGTTCTCCCTGGAAAACAACATCACACATATCCGAGGATTCACCCAATCCTTTCCGCGATAATTCAATAAAAATCCTATAAGCCCCTCGTGTGGTCATTGCTCACACCGGCTCCTCCGCCATTATGTCACTTTGACAATCCTCCTCCTCGGGTGGACATTGTTGCCGATCAATTAGGGTCTTCAATGGAATCTTATGTGTTGTCCCATTTATGCTCAAAATCAATGTTCAAACATCTAATTCTCGTCCAGAATTCTCCTCGCATGGATTTTTCACTAATCGGGCATTGAATTCTTTGTTTCACCACAACATCACCCACCATTGGTAAGGTCAGAAATTTGCTCTGCCGAATTGGGGGAGGATTTAATGTATTGGAGGTCGGGAGACTAAGATATATTATTTGTGATGTGGGAGGAGTACAGCTTCGAGGGAAACACTTATGGTTAGCGCACTATCCATTGGTCTCTATAGTCCTCATAGACCTATTTGGATTTGGATTTCTCCTCAAGGGGTTGTTGATTTTGCCATACGAGGTTCCTATAGTCCTCATTGTCATATATGCCCCAGAGTTACCTCCGACTCGTATTGCTCTTCATGTGGTTCCATTTTCTCTCAATCTAATTTTCCCGTAACCCGAACCTGAATGCTTGCCTTCTAATTTTTGATCCAATTTAAAATGGACTTCAGTGAGAAGCAGGCAACCCAAAACAAATCGCAACAACTTTTTTTTTTTTTTTTTTTTTTTTTTTTTTTTAATAGTGAAATAAAACTAAGAAAAAATGACTGTAAAATGATAAAGGAAATTCACCAAGACTTGTGATGAGGATCACAAGTGTTCCACACTCATCAAATGCACTAAGGCACCATCCCCTATGAATCTGCCGCCATTTGATTGCGCCACGAGGTTGAGCTAATCAACAAAATTTATATCCTGTTCTCCTACCGCCGTAGTCAAGCTACCGCAAGTATAGCGGTCTAGTAGTCGAACACAGGATGGGTTTTCTTCAGACAAATGATTCGAAAGTGAAAATCAAAACTAGTAAATTAAATTCGATTTTCGGGGTTCGGGTAAAACAAATGTGGTTTGCAAACTGAAATTTAAATAAAGTAAAATGTAAAATAGAACTCCTTGAAGTCTCGTCACTGGTTTAGGTCTTAAGGTAACCAACATGTCCCCGTATTTTTTCCTCGCTATTGGGAGGATGCAGTCATTTCCCGAATCCTGATCTTCATTTACCTTTAAAACTGGGGAACCCTATGATTTTCCTTTGAAACATAGCATTTTAAATGGGCATAAATGTTCCTAACAAAGGAAAACACATCTCAAAAAACCCTACTCCACTATAACTAGCGGAGACAACTAACCGAGCCCCTCAATGGATCTAGTGAAAAGTATCCATCAACCCAAAAGCTTGCCAAATACACATTAAAGAGAGCATGCTTAAGAGATTTTAACCTAAGTGAGAAGCAGGAACACAAACAACCATAAATACGTATAAAAATGGGAACTGAGTTACCTCCACACCCTAGCGCTAAATGTTCGCCCTCTCTTCAAGGAGGAAGAGGTCTAGTCGAACATCCTCTGAGTTGTCATCCTCAGAGGAGTGTTTGGCAGCCGAGAAAATGGAAAAGAAAAGGAAAGAAAAAGGGAAAAGGAAGCTGCGGGGAAACTGCCTCCCGCTTCTCTATATCCGAAGTCAAGTCTATCTTTTGATTTGTACAAACTGAGACTTATATAGATGCTCAGTATAAGGGAAGTTACAAGAAAAACCAAAATCGGAAGGTTATTACAGGATAAAAATGGAAAAAACCAAAAGCAAAAGCAAACAGGTGTAATGAAAATAGAACTGGGCAAATAGAGGAACGCTGCTTCCAGGAGAAGCTTCCGCAGCGAGGTTTTTCTTCACACATTTTGTTTCATTCCCACAGATCTTGATTCGCAATGCCAGCTGACTAATTCTTCACGTGATCGACTCAACAATATCAGACAATTTTGTACTCCCCAACAAAACTCAAGTAGTAATTTGGCCACAAATGCGTATCACAAAAAGCCTAGGTAGGGACCGGGAAGGTGTAAATCGGGTTAATTATAACACTAGTACACAAACGCTCAAAACCTATTACACACAGGTCTCAAAGACTAAGCATTTAATTTAGCAAACTCCTTTGTCATGTATTTAAGGTGTTCATCCACGGCACCTTTTCGCCCCAGTGGAGTATTTAATACAATTGCAGGCAATTTCTTGTCACTTACGAACTTTGAAGAATTAAAGATATTGGCCCGAAGTTTGTCACTTCTATTAAAGCTCCTTCGCGCAACGGTTTAAGGAATTACGATCCATATTCATGGGTTCATCGTGATGAAGGCACCTTCGTCATGACGAAGCATCAGGCCTAATTGTAGGAATAGCCCGATTTTGACCTAATTTAAGGGGGCTTATAAAAGGGGAGCGATGGAGGATGGGAAAATGTGTTCTAATCAGATATGGAACGCCTCAAGTGGGCGAGGGTTCGACGAGGAGGAGAAACCCTCTCAGGTGCTTCTTTGCTCACAGACTAAATTGGCAGATGAAGGTTTTAGTTGTTGTCTCAAGACTCGAAGAAGTAAAACTAAGGATTTCCTCTGGAGGAAGACTAGAGGGCCTCAAATATCATTATCCAAATGATTAGAGCTCCTTTCTTTCTTCCTTTTCTTTCGTTTCTATCTTGATTTTGGGATGTACCAAACTTCCATTGTGTTCTAACTTTGTAGTCTAGGGCTTTGGTTAATTTTGGACATGAATCTTATATTTATTTGTTAATTTTCCTTTTTCTATTATTTATCTGTGATTTTCTATCTGTTGATTCATGCTTAGTTCTATTTACATATTGATTTCTAGCTAATCTCAATATGGTGAGTGATTCTTTGCAAGATCTGAGAAGGGAGTAAAGAACTAAACATAGATTAATCAACCTAATTAGTTGGGTAATGTATAAATTTTCGATAATTAGGAGGCGTGTGAGACTTTTGGATCTTAAAAGATTCTGACGTTTGGGGTCGAAGCTAAGAAGCAAAGACTCCAGTGTTAGTTAGTAGGTTATTCGAGCTCAAGAGAGGCTTATAATTAAATTAGGTAAGAGATGTCTCAAAGAGCTTCCGCAAAAGATAATAGAATGGAACTTTGATCTAGATATACTAGGATTGTCTAACTGAACCAAATACCCTAGGATTTTATCATCTCTTGGTATCCCTTAGTTGCACATTCCATTAGTTAGATTTAGATTTCAGTAATTTAGTTTAAATTATATTTGATCTCATCTTCAACTGTTTGGATATTAAAGAGGTATTCTAATTTTGGTACTTAGCTGTAGATCGATATCTGTACATCTTGTACACTTTATTACTTGACAAACGTATACTTGCGCAGAATAGGCACTTTATTGCATATTTTATTTATATATCATGTTTACGCCTATCAAGCTAAGGCCGCAATGTAGCCCAACAGTTCGTGCCGCGCAAAGCGCTATCAGAATGCACCATGCAAGCTTTCTAGTACCCATAGTTGGTTCCATCCAATAGAGGAGGATGAACAACAAATCCGCCTTCTTTCAAGAGATCCATCTGGCACTTAGAGGTAAACAATCATAAACATTTTGTGATCCACTAAGATCTTGGGGAATCGACCGCCTGACATACTAATTGAAAAACATAGTGATCAGCCATATGACAAAGGGTCTTGTGAGATGTTGCATCAACTAGTAAGGCATTGTTATAAGTGAGGCGTTTAGCCCTTTTATGATATGTGGTGCATAGATTTAAGAAGTGTACAAAGTAATAAGATAATTGGGTTAGATGAAAGATTATGCACACACACACGGAGCAAAGACAAGGATTGTTACGCAGCCGGAGAATCGCTCTACTCCGCGAGACTGAAAGCTTTTGGGAGTGTAAGTGGCTTTACCATATTTATCAATCATACAAGGCTGACTTAAGTGACAAGGCTCTTTCTCACACTGCCTTATCCTAATCCATTCCATGTAAAAAATAACAAATGTTCTCCCCTTATTCTCATACGCATCTAGGTTCATTAGTGTCCAATCACTCCATCTCAAGTGGAGTAAGTGGGTCATTTCATCAAAATTTCGTACACACTGTGAATCGCTTCTTCCGAAGATAGCTCCTCCAAAAGACCTCCTTTTGCGCTTAATCACGATCTACAAGGGTCTCTCTTCTACTCGCTTAAAGACTAAGACGATTCTTCAACCACACATTTCCAAAATCGCTTTTATATGTTTACCATCACTAGTTTATTCTTTCCTTATGCATGTAGTGCATAATATTTTATAGCTCTTATGTGCAAGATCTCCTACAGCTTGGGATTTCAAGATCTCGGAATGAGCACAATTATTCCTTATACTCTTCCCAATACGCACTATAATGAATCAGATTTTCCAAATTCTTGTCACTCATATGTTAAACTTTTCCCAAAACAGCTTTATAGCTTAGTTGTACAGATCCATTCTGTCCTTTATGTCGGACTCACATACTTGTCGGGATTTACGGAGATCATATAATATCTACTACATCAACAAGTGATGTACTTTATAATTTTATTTTTGATAAGAGTTCTGCCAATAATAATACCCCAATAATACTGCAATTCCTGATAAGTGATGAAAACTCTCTAGGATTCATTGATCATAACTTCTTTGGAAATTGATTGACTCTATTGATTGACTCTTGTTTCGGCTTCGATCCAGGAGTGTGTGATGATGGTAAGCTTCTTCATAATAGCGTGACATATGCATGATGCCCATATTCCCATTTAAATATATTTCTTTGACTGTAAATTAAATGTGAGCAAAAAAAATATCGTACGAAAGATCAAGTTGGAGAAGATTGGACAAGATGTGGACCAAGTTTTGTTTGTTTCTTTAGGTTTTCTTTTCAAATATCAGAGTTGACGGCATGGCATGTGTTTTATATTTTTGGTTTTCTAGTTAAGATGGTGACTGTACTTGAGATGCATGTATACTGTTAAATTCACTTAATTGTACTAATTTTGAAGAGGTAAAAGTTAAGACAGGCACGTGGAATGGGATGTCCTTAAACGGTGCAGAGTCCATACCTAGATCCAATTGCGGAAAAACCCAAACCTAGATCCAATGTGAAAAGGTAAGTTGGGTCCCGAACCTTCTATGTGCGATTGCACTCCCTTGAGCAAGATTTGTTTTCCTTTCTTAATAGTGTATCAGACATAACAATACTTGAGCCTACCAATTTGACACCGCTCGAGGAAAACTGCACCCTCTGCTAGAAGAAGAAAAAGTTAACGACCAAAGTCATTACTCCACTCGTTTGACGTGGGGACACGTGTCACTACACACAATTGATAACTCTCCATTGCTTGGATCCATTATAGTCATAAATAGAGTATCGCTAAGGTCTTGTCACGTAACTAATTGCAATAATATAAATAAAATATTTTGTAGTCGAAAAAGGCTAATATATACTGAATGAAAGAGATCAATAAAAATCCGTGGACATACTTACGTTTCAGCATGTCTATTGCTTTATATAGAAGGAATTTCGGATTTTAAAATTTTTCTTTCTTCTATGCTTTTTAAATCGCTCTCAATGCTATGTCTTTTTACCCTGCAGAAGGTAATACTTTTTATCTCCACAAGAAGGGTTTTTGATTATTTTTCAATTTACACAAATTTGTTGGCTGGATTGATTAAAAAAAACCCTTAGTTCAAAAAATGTAATTAATTGAAGATGTTTTATGGAACTGTAAATATAGTACGAAGAAGGAAGAAAAATCTCCTTTCTATAATATGAAACCCATTGTATGGGATTAATTATTAAAGCTAGTGTGAACAATGATTTATTGGACTTTTTAAACGATTTTAGACCCAGCGTCAACAGCCCACCATCTCGAGGAATTGACTTAGTCAGATTCATTGTAGTACTTTGACCCACCATCTGCAGCCAGCCCGCCACCACTGACTTTAATAATGCCTTGTCCAATCCAGTAGCCCAATTGGAGTAAAATATAACCTCAACTATAATATATACTACTATCTATAATCCGCGTAAGGAATTCAATTATTCAAATATTTGATATTAATGCTAATTAATTTCCCATGCTCGAAAATCCATGTGCAAATTGTCCAAAAGTTTAATTAAAGCAAAATCGTACAGCGACCGGTCAATAGTTACTTGCCATAAATTGATTTTGTATACTGCAACTGACCCATCAATTGGGCATTCTTATATGGAGAAATAATGGTTTTGTGAGCCCTCATCATTAAACAATATGATAATCCCCAAATGCACCGCGCCCCTTTAAGAAATCAAACTCACTAGATATATAAATACATAACCAAAATTGATTAATTCACAACGGCATCACAAAAATTAATCTCTCCCCTTTTGTTCCAGAATGAAAGAATTCATGGGTTGTCACCACAAGAAGCTTATGCAAGCTGTGTTGCTATGGCTGATTACAGCAGCAGTAGCAGGAGGAAGAGGAACAGTATCAGCCCAGACCATTTCGCCGGATTGTCAAGCTACTTGTGGGGATGTCTCCATTCCGTACCCGTTTGGGACAAAGGAAAGTTGTTACTTGAACAGTAACTACTTGATAACTTGTAACACCAGCTTCAGCCCTCCAAAACCGTTTCTCCGGACCGGCAATATTGAAGTCCTAAGCATATCGCTGGCTGATCATTATTTGCGCGTCCGCACCCCTATAGGCAGTGATTGTTACAACGAGACGGGCCTGGGTGAGACAAGAGAGTTGTATGGGGCTTCAAAATTTACGCTATCATTTGGCCCTTCTCCAATACCCGCAAATTAAAGCTCCACAGCCGACAAGTGCGGACACTCAGGTGGCAGATCAGGAACGGTATGAACGGCCAAACCATCTCGACCGGATGTTTGTCCATGTGCAACACTATCCAGAGCGTCACAAATGGGTCTTGCTCCGGCATAGGGTGTTGCCAGACCTCCATTCCTAAAGGTCTTCTTAACTTTAATGTGACCGTTAGTAGCTTTAGGGAACCAATTCCGACATCTTGACTCCTTTAATCCCTAGCTATACTTAGTTGAGGAAGACTCTTCACTTCTTCTCGAAGGATCTTACAGATAACCAGAACAGAAGCCGCGTTCCGACTGTGCTGGATTGGGCCGTGGGAAACCAAACATGTGAAGAAGCTCGGAAGAACTCGACGAGTTTCGCATGTCAGGCGAATAGTGTTTGTTTGACTCCGATAATGATATTGGGTATCAATGCAATTGCTCAGCTGGTTACCAAGGAAACCCATACCTCCCCAGTGGTTGCCAAGGTACGTATTTGTTTTGTTACGGTTCTAGTATTGCTTGCTAATTTACTTTTTTTTATGATTATTTTGAATCAACGAGGAGTTCTTGTTCCAGATATTGATGAATGTGGAGACCCAAATCTCAATTTGTGCTCAAAAAATTGTATCAACACACCCGAATTGAGATTGTTTTGGCTCTGTAATGTGGATAGATGGTAGGGGGTATGAATAAGGATATGACTCAATTTAATAGTGGACTACGATTTGCTTGGTAATGTTTAACCCTTAATTCCATTATATTTTGCCTGAGGATTATACTTGTTATGATTTGCAAAGGATGTTCATTTTATTTTTTTTTTTTCTGAGTGTAGGTGTTAGCATTGGTTTTTTGGTGTTGATAATTGGGGGCTCATGGTTGTATTGGGTTCACAAAAGAAGAAAGCTCATCAAACTCAAAGAAAAATTCTTTCAGCAGAATGGTGGTTTAATGTTACAACAACAACTTTCTGGACAGGAAGGAGCCAATGAAATGGTCAAGATATTTACTGCAGAAGAGCTTGAAAAGGCTACCAATAAGTTTGATGAAGGCAAAATCATCGGCACAGGAGGGTATGGAACAGTTTATAAAGGAACTTTAGACGATGGCTCAACAGTTGCAATCAAGAAGTCCAAGATAGTAGATCAAAGCCAAATTGAGCAATTCATAAATGAGATAGTTATACTATCTCAAATCAATCACAGAAATGTTGTTAAACTCTTAGGTTGTTGTCTAGAAACCGAAGTTCCATTACTAGTTTATGAATTCATCACTAATGGCACCTTGTTTGATCACATCCATGATGAAAGCAAGGCATCCAACATTTCATGGGAAGCTCGTTTGAGGATTGCTGCTGAAACTGCTGAAGTATTATCATATCTTCACTCTGCAGCCTCTGTTCCGATCATTCATAGGGATGTTAAGTCTAATAACATTCTTTTGGATGATAATTATACAGCAAAAGTGTCGGACTTTGGTGCTTCAAGATTGGTTCCAATGGATCAAACTCAATTATCTACAATGGTTCAAGGAACTTTAGGATATTTAGACCCTGAGTATCTACAAACAAACCAATTGACCGAGAAAAGTGATGTTTACAGCTTTGGAGTTGTTCTTGTGGAGTTACTAACAGGAGAAAAGGTACTCTCATTTGACAGGTCTGAAGATCAAAGAAGTCTGGCTCTGTATTTTCTTATATCATTGAAAGATGATCGATTGTTTCAAGTTGTTGAAAGTTATATAAAGAAGCATGAAAACACTCAGCAGATTGAAGAAGTTGCTACAGTTGCGAAGAGATGCTTAAGAGTAAGAGGAGAAGAAAGGCCCACAATGAAGGAGGTAACAATGGAGCTAGAGAGGATAAGGAAGATGAGAAACAACCAATGGATTGAGGGTGATTGGAATTCAGAAACGAAGTGCTTGCTTAGCAAACCTTCGGGTGCCTACATACATCATGGTGGTGATAGCACAAATCTCGCATATGATAGCCTGAAAGATCATGTGATTTTACCTGTAAATGATGGGAGATGATTGATTGGTTTTATTTATTGCTTTTTTTTCTTGAGCTTCAACTCCTGTAGCTTTACTTTCATGGCGGAGGTCTTTCATTTTAGAAATAAATGCCAAGTTTCAAGCAGTTTAATTTTAGAAATAAATAAATAAATAAATAAAGAGAAACATCTAGAAATTAGGCCAAATAATTTAATACTTTTGAATGTTTTTCCTAGCAAAAAGAAAAACAGATCATAGGGCATTTCAAGCCTCACTATTACCAGTCCGTGCAACCAAATCTGAACATGGCAGACAAATATAGGAATGAATTCACCCTCATCAAGTCTGATCATTGCAACAAATCTCAAGTCGATCACAATCCCGGTATCAAATTTGATCATCGCATCAAATCCAATCCCCTGAATCAAGACAAATTCCACTTTGCACAACAGCCATCGAAATACCAGAATCATAATCGTTTCACCTTCATCAGATGATTCAGATCTCGTCATCGCAATCGCAATCCCAATCATCCATTGTGTCGGATAAATTTCACCGCCATGGTTGCCCCTCAAAACCAAAGATTTTTAAAAATGAGGTACAGACGATTCCGACGTGTGTTATGAGGGTTTTTCTCCTCCCGGGGTCCTTTTGTGATGAATTAGAGAAGATGATGAATGTCTACTGGTGGAGTAGAAACAGAAAGGAGAAGAGAGGCCTCTGTTGGTCCTCCTGGGACAAGCTATGTGCTCTGAAGCACGGAGACGAATTGAACATATTTCTTGGATTTTTTTCTTTATAAAATTATAAGCTAAAATTTATAAAACGCGATGCAATCCAATTATAATTCTTAAAAAACCTAACATTTTAAATTGATTTGACTTTTTTCTTCACTTTAACATTCTTTTGGATATCAATAAAATATAGATGGATATTTTTATAAAAATATTGATAAAGCAAAAATTATATAAAATCTGATGAAAATATTTTTAAAACGTTTAAAAATGACCAAATTAAGAAAAAAATACTTATGTTAAATACAATGTTCATATTTAGTTGTCAACAAATTTTATATTTAATGCCAAAATCAAGATCTACATTGCAACAAAAAATTATTCAAATATTTAAACCTTATTTAAGATAAAATTAAAACATGAATTTCGGATAATGATCATAATTATTAATTAAATATTCAAAATCGGTGTTTTTTTCACAACTATACAAATTAGGGTTAAAATTAAAATAATCTTTTAATTAAATGGCTTTTTAAATATCATATATTAATTGCATTTATCAAAAAAATGTTATTATTTAGTTTTATTTGATCCAAAAGGGAATGCTAGTATTTAGTTTTAGTATTACTTATGTTAGTCTTTGAATATTTGTAAGAACAATGTTTGAACACTTGTTTTTTAGTTATATCTAAATTGTTGCGATAATATTTTTAGAAAGAGTAATTATTTTTATTAAATAATTATGTGTCATGTCCTGCGCGAGCCTCGCCCAAGTTTTTTGGGAATTCACATAGCCCCTGTCCCACCGCTATTGATCCTCACATGCCCCCGTCTCGCATTTCTTTTGAATAAGTATTGTCCATTTCTAACGCTATCATTCAAAGTCACTATAAAATAAACAAATAAGTATGTCTTATAAGTTTGATTTTCCTCGTCTTGTAATAAAATAATCATTGTAAAAATTTTCTCCCTTCCTCACATGACTCTTTCAAGTCTATGGCATGTACATTGTTTTTATATATCTCTATATGTCAATGTAAGTAAATTTACTTTCAATACACTACCAACTATCAGCTACTTCACCAAATTGTAATTTATAATCAACTACCAACACCAGCTACTAGCTATCAGCCGAACAAAACAAGGCCTTAGTTCCCAATTTTGGGATTAGTATTTGATTCCTCATTTTTAATCATGGATTTTAGGTCCTTGATTATAGCTTTTTATTTCTTGATTTTCCTTTAACCCCTAGCAACTTTAATTTGATATGATTTTTCTTTTCAAATTTTCCATGTTGTTGTGTTTTTCTAAAGAAATAAATTAAGTTCTTCCTCCTTACTCATTTGTTTATGCTCATTCCTTCTTCTGTATCTCT
Organism: Tetrastigma voinierianum; assembly: GCA_016808115.1. Lineage (NCBI taxonomy): Eukaryota > Viridiplantae > Streptophyta > Magnoliopsida > Vitales > Vitaceae > Tetrastigma > Tetrastigma voinierianum. The sequence continues at coordinate 276,571 of JAEQBH010002268.1, read as the reverse complement.
ACTATCTCTTAAAGCAACAAAGTTCATGTCTCAATGCTAAAATAAGCATAAGATGATAGAGAGGGGGTCCTGTGTTCAGTCCTAATGATACCGGAAGCACAACTGAAACTGTAGAGTTATTAAAAACGAAAAACTAAATACGTCAGTTGTTTAACCGCTTGACTTTTTAAACCATCGACTGCCCCATTTCACAGGTTGACAAAAGTAGAGATGTAGGGTTGCTGAGGAAGACATGGTCTACGCCTTGTTGCAATGTCAAGGTGCGGTGACTGTCTACAGAGTTACAGGCATAAAGGAATTTATGAGTTCGCATAGGGGTCCCGACAATGGTGGGTAGAGAGTTACAGCATGTACCAGTAGGAGGGCATGTAGAAGGCAGTGTTGGAGAGTTACGTGAGAATAACGTGAAGAAATATCTTGTGATATTTCTAATTGACTTGACCAAGTCAATTTAGCCAAGACATTTAACTTAATTTTTTTTTTTTTTTAACAAAGTTAAATTGAAATATGACTTTTCTTTTAAAGATTTTCGGGCACTTTTAATGAGATCCATGTAGACTCCACCTATGTAAAGGTGCCCTCCCCTTCATTTCTCACACACTTCATCTTGGAGATTCTCAAGCTCTCCTCTCTCTTTTGCCTGGCGTTTGCTAATTCCTCTTTCTCCCAAGTGCCCCCAAGCACTCTCTACAAGTTTCAAGTAAGCCATACCACCATCGAGGAACATCATTATTCGAGTTGTACTGTATCTTACCAATGGAGTGCACCCGGGGCAAGATCTGGTTGTTGAATCCTAGAGGTAGAGCACTAGTTCCCTATTGCACCAAGGTTACAAACCGGAGGAGGGCGAATCTACTTTAAGGATAGTGTTATTACACGCCTCAGCCATCCAATCAGATAAGTCATCTTGCCTCATTTGTGCCTTGTTTGATCTGTTTTGGGCTAATTCAAACTCCTTAATCTTTTCTAAATGACCTTCTTTAGTGGTATCAAAACCCAAGGCTGTTAGTGGTAACTTGTTAGTACATGTCTAGGAAAGTCCTATCAACAAGGCGATAAAAGCTTAAGGTGAATTGAGTATAGCGGACTACCAGAACCCTCCATTTACCCTGACTTTCAGTGTACTTAGCACATCTCTAGCCATCGCTCGTTTCGCTTGACAAAAAAAGACATGGTAGAACCAACAATCTTAAAGTAGATTCAGTTCCTTGAATTGATGGAAACCTCCCTAGTTCACACCCGTCCCGACACTTCCAAGATTGACTCTTTTAATGGAACATTCTTTAAGAGATGGAAAGATAGCTCTTAATCTCGGGCTGGCTGATGTCAGTGGAACTCAGCCGAATATCTTCGACATACCCTAAAACCTAAGAGTTGACTCTCAAGATTTATCAAACAGAAAATAACAAATAGTTAGGCATGCCATTCTTAGCATTACCACAAATGGAACTTTTGATGTCTATTGTCAATATAAAATTGCAAAAAAGAAATTGGGATGCGTTTTGACTTAAAAATAAATAGTGTAAGATGCTAGAACACAAAAATATGCCACATAGAAATTTTAGAAAAAGTTCCAAATGACTGTGGATGTAGATGTATCATCTCTAAATCTCTCTGATTACCACATATCGGGTCAATGACCTGGGTCACCAAAACATGTGTAATTACCTTAACCTTTGTGGCTATTATCTTATGTAGACCCCTTCCGCATTCTCGAAAGACTACAAAACAAAGATGAAACACAAAAGGAAACAAATTTCCCTATAAGTTATAATACATACATTGAAAAACAAAATAAAATTTGGGACAAAGCTAAAAGAGTCAAGGAGTTATCCTCTAAGGCGGCAAATGTGGTAGAAGAGAGACCAAGGCCCAAATTCCATAGGCCTAAGAGACAAAACCCTAGGACTAAGCCCAACTCATCAAACAAGGTCCAAAATCATACCTTTAAAAGGAAAGGTAAATGCTTTGTTTATGGCAAGCTTGGACACCATGCACCTTAGTGTCGCAACCGAAAGAGACTTGAGAAAGTCAAACCAAAGGCAAATCTGGCATAAGTAGAGGTGATTGCAGCAGTAGTCTCCTCTAAGATGAGCATGGTCACCAATATGAAGGACTATATAGTAGACTTCTCGGGCCAGCGAGGGCACATGGTATAAACATAAGTGCATTCACTTCCTACACCACGGAAGAAAGAGAGGAACAAGTGTTCCCACGGGCATTCGAGATCATTCCCTAGTGATCGCAAAAGGAAAAATTCTCCTCAAGCCAACTTTCCCGAAAAGTTCTCGCCTTAATAATACCCTCCATGTGCGATATTCTGGGCCGAACTTAGTTTCAAAGTCTCTACTCGGGAAAGCAAGAGTTAAGATCATGTTTGAGTCAAACAAAATAATGTTAACAAAGAATGATGTTTTTGTTAGGAAGGGATATTGTAACTAAGGTCTCTTTATGTTGAATGTTTCAGAAATCTTGAATAATAAAGCATCTTCGTTTTCCGCATAGTTAGTTTAGTGTGATGTTTATATTTATAGATTAGGACATATGAACTTCTCTTATATTAAGAAAATGGTTGAATTAAGTTTAATTCCCAAGTTGTGAAGTATGTGACCACAAAGAAATCTTGCAAATTGATAGAAAGAGAGTCAGAATTATTAAGTTTGATTCGTAGTGACCTAGGAGACTTGCAAAACACCATGACTAAAGGTGGTATAAGGTTTTATATTACCTTCATAGATGACTACTCAAGATATACGTGGAGTGTACTCCTTTGTTGAAACAAAGATGAAGAAATGGATGCTTTACTCAAGTATAAAAATGAAGTATAACCTAACTAAGTAAGATAATCAAGAGATTCCTTTAGGATCTAATAGTGGGTGGGAGAATACAGTCCAACCCCTTCAATACCTTTTTGTGAGGAATATGGAATTATACATGAAACCACTCCTCCTTATTCCCCTTAATCTAATGGAGTAGCTAAAAGAACAAATAGAACCCTAAAATAGATAATGGATGTCATGTTAGTAAATTCAGGAGCATCCTTGAACTTGTGGGGAAGCTTATCCCTTCCTCGCCCTCATTGCTATTCAAAATAGAATACCCTACAAGAAGACTAGTAAGACTCCTTATGAGTTATGAAAAGGATATATACCTAACATTGGATACCTAAAAGTGTGGGGGTGTTTTTAAAAGTACTTCTTCCAGAACCCAAGAAAAGAAAATTAGGTCCTAAAACCTTTGATGCAGCATTTATTGGTTGTGGAGAGAATAGTGTTGCATATAGGTTTCTTGTCATAAAATCAGAAAATAGCCTAGTGGAAGTAAACTCTATAATTGAGACTAAGAATGCTGACTTCTTTGAAAATATTTTTCCTTTGAAAACAAATGGCTAACAACAAGTTCAAAGAAATCTTAGAATTGAGTCTAGTGATCTTTTTGAACTAGAATTGAGAAGAAGTAAAAGGGAAAGGAAAGAAACTAATCTTGGTGATGACTTTTACACTTTTTCTAGTTGATGACTTTAATCCCTAGATCCCATATAAAGCTCATCATCCATGCGCCTTATGGGAAGAGGCCATTAATAGCGAGATTGAACTGGCCAATGCACAACCATATTTGAAGATAGTGTACTTGCCTCATGGTGCTAAAAACTATAGGTTGTAAATGGATCTTTAAAAGGAAATTAAATTAGATGGGTCAATTGGAGAAATATAAGGCACGTTTAGTTGCTAGTTGTTTTAAACAACAAAGTAAAAGGTGTAGATTACTTTTTGATGGTTTTGCTCCTTTGACAAGGATTTCCTCAATTAGAAAGCATCGCTTTCAAAGATGGTTCATAACCTGGTGATACACCAGATGGATGTTAAGACCGTCTTTTTGAATGGAGAACTAGAAGAGGAAATTTATATGGATCAACCTTAAGGGTGTATGGTTCCAGGAGATGAGGAAAAAAGTTTGTAGGCTAGTTAAATCGCTTATAATAAAACAAGCACCCAAACAAAGGGATATAAAGCAAATTCGATCATGTGTTGATGGTCTAATGGATTTTCCATTACGTATGCTTATAAATGTATTTATACCATGGTTGAAAATAACTCATGGATCATCATTTGTTTATAATGCTGATGATATGCTTATATTTAGACTAACCTACAAGTTGTAATTACTACCTAAGAGTTTCCTAAGATCGAAATTTGATATGAAAGATCTAGGAGAAGCTGAGGTGATTCTAGGAATCAAAATAACTAGAACACTTAATGGGCTTAACATTTCTCAAGAACACTATATTGAGAAGATTTTAAAGAGGTTTGAACACTTTGATTATAAACTACTATCAACTCCTTATGATCCTAGCTCACAGTTGAAGAAAAATAGAGAACATAGTGTTACCCAAACTGAGCACACTCAAACACCAGGTAGCTCTAATGTACTCGCACACAAATCTACTTGACATTGCCTACGCACTGAAGATTTGAGCCTGATACCCAGAAAAGTCCTAAACTGGCATTCATCTAAGCTTCCATCCGCAGTACTAAAGTACTTTGAGAGGCACCAATGACTATTGCTTGTGTTATAGTGGATTTCCAGTTATCGTCCTTCTAAAGACTTATATTTTCACCTCGATCTCTAATTCAAAATGAGATGAACAAACTGGGTACGTTTTGATTCAGAGGAGGTGCATAAATTTCGGAAATCATCCAGATGAAACCTGATTACTCTATTCAACGGGACAGCTTATTTGTGTTTTTGTATTAAAATTATGTGAAAAGTATATGCAATTAGTATCTATTCATGCAAGTACGCGTGTCAAGTAATACAGTGTACTAAACGTACAAAGATCGATCCACAAGGAGAACTGACACAACCCACAATCGAACTACCTCTAGCTTAATAATATCCAACTGCAACACATGATTTCAACAAGAAAATTCAAATTTAAAATACTAAGTAATAAAAACTAGTAAATTGATTACGCAAGTTGAGGGTTTCTTAATATAAAGATAGTTCTAGGTTGCGTATTAGACAATCCACCTATATCCGAACCGTAATCCTATTCTATTGTTTCACGCTCTCTAAGGCGATTCTGACTATTTTAATTACGAGCCCCTCTTGAGGTCATGACCCACAATCAATACTGTGTTTCTATGTCACGCCCCGATTCCCGATCCAACCCGGTTGGCGAATCCGAACTCGAGTCCGGCGCCGGTGACTATAAACTGACTCATCGACCTCGTTTTTCTCGAGTCGAACTTGTACTGTGGTTATACAAACACCCTCAGAATAACAAAAATCATTTACATTTACATATATATAAAAAAAAAACTTACTTACCCTGGAGTGGTGTCCCTCCAAATCTATACACATATACTCTAGTCCCACTTTACTTATGCCAAACACTTATACTATACATGTCTAATACAAAACATCGTAGATCGCGAAGCAGTATGTGAGCACCTATCTCAGCCGCTCGTCATTGACGTGGGGATGTCATGTCCTCTATCTCGTTTTCCTCGTTTATACCTACACTGACAACACCCGTGTGTTTTTACGCCTTAAAGGAACATAAGCATGGGATTGAACCACCAATGGTGACCGTCGTAGTTTATATACATTTCATATACTTTTCCTATACAATTCATAATCTTTTATTATTTATCATCTTTATTCCTATTTGTATGTCACATGTTCTATCTTTCTACATAACTCCTCATCTATACTTTTACTCGTATTCCGTACTTTTGTCATCTTTTTACTTATCTCTATATCATTTCTAGGCACTTTTATGCATTTATCATGTGTTCATATGTTCCCTCTATTCATTTGCAGATATATGTCTAATTATATATTCATACTAAGGAGTATTTCTTAGTCTCTTAAGCATTTCCTATCATTTGATTCATTATCTCTCTTCTAATGGTCCATATTACATATCTTATTCAGGCATGTCATATTCTTATACATATATTACTTTCATGGTTATATACTATATACCATTTGTTAAGTGTTCTATTTTCTATGTACGCTTTCATGTACCGTGATCATGTGTGCATCGCAATCGATACCGTTTCCCTGCACTGCATACTGCGCCAACTTTCCAACATCATTTTACATTCTTATACATTTTCATATATCACGCCGGATCATATAATCTCATGTCGTTAACTTCTATCATCACATAGCAAAGGTTACGCCTCATATCATATCATATCTTTTCACATGTCATATTCGTAAACTCATTTGTTTTATGTTCATGCCCGTATAAACCTTAGAAGGGATAACGAAATAACTCGCTTGTACCTAAAGGTAATCCATATGTTCCATACAAAACATTCATTCAACGCATGCATCTCATCCTATAAGAATGTTCTAATGGATGGCTCTTATGGTGACCCTTTCTGGCCACTGTGATCCAAACTAGGATCTATCCCACATTAACTTACAACTGAGCCTCTGAAGTATCATAATGTAATCCTATATGCCGCAGCACTTATTCTTCCTTAATGTGGCACGCCATCTATCCCCTACCAAAGTTCTAAGCAAGTATTAATCCATTTTATCTCTCATTTTCTCATATCTCATGCATGAATACTATTGTTACTTCATGGATTAAGCTTTTAGCAATATATACTATCATTACTTTAAACTCGTATTCGTTCATATTCGTAGCTTCTCATATTACTAGCTCTCATATTTCTATAAATACATATATTCCTATATTTTTTATCATGCATGCATTTACCTTATCATTCTTATATTCATATATGCTTATCATTGTGTACATGTATCATTCCTCGGTAACATCTTATATCTTGTTAAATTTATATCTTCATGTACTTTATTATTATACTACTGGTATCTTATGACATATTACATATATACATTTCAATAATTCTTGTAATGCTTTTATCAGGTTTTATCACTGGTTTCATTCCCATAGAGTGCGTAACATAGACTTCTTCTTTAATACCCTTAGGTACCCTTCATGTCCAAACTATTTACCTTTTTATCATTTCTTATTCAGATACACACGTATATAAACATTCGTCATTGGACCAAGACAAGAATGAACGAGACTTGCATATTTATATAAATTCGAAGGTATAGTACTAAGATTGTGAACTGGCACGTGCTCGCCCACGTAATAGAAGTGTTGGAACACCCAGCGTGAGTGGCCAAGCACTGTCATGGCACGCCAGCACCGATCATATGTACGTGCTCGCCCCACGCTGAGAAGCTGCCGTAGTACCAAGCAGAGGCCAAGCACCGATCATATATGTCTTGTCATTCAATAACCATCTTAAGCACTCCGCACAATACATGTTCTCCTAGCGGCTTCATTTATTCTTTTCTTCTATATTCCCTTTTCATATCAAAATTGACTTATAAAGTTGCTATTTCTGGTTCATATCTATTCTATATTATGCATGATATACTATGATTATCACATCTCGTCATCGCTTTTTCCTTATTTATGGACCTAATATGAGTTCCACTTTTATCATACTATGTATGGCTGATTTGACTCAATGGGCTTTTATAGAGTCCAAGAACACCTGAAGGAGACATGACCTTCCAAAGTCGAGGTCAAGTACGTAGTCGCAACCCAACCTGACGAGCTGACCGACCTCGGTGAGCTCCAGTCTAACACCTCGGTTCGACACCATCATCCTCCTCAGGATTAACATCAATGATTTCTGACTCAATGGGCTTTCCATAGAGCTCCTAAGAACACCCGGTCCAGTTCGACGCATGGAGCTAAGTGACCTTCCGGGTCGGGAGGTCAAGTAATGAACAACTCGAACCGGACGAGCTGATTCGACCTCTGGGTGAGCTGGTGTATAACATTCCTCGATCTGACACCTAATATCCTCCTCAGAATATCAATGTATTCTTGACTCAATGGTCTTTCCATTGAGTCCAAGAACACTCGGAACTCCGGAGTTCGACGGGGCAGGAGTTATGACCTTCCGTTTGAGGTCAAACGAATCAACCTCGAAACCAGACGAATTTCTCGATCTCGAATTCTCCGTGAGCTTGGTCTAAATCTCGTCTGACACCCGATATCATCCTCAGGGTATATCACAATGTATTCTTGACCCAATGGGCTTCAGAGCCCAATGAACACCTTAAATCGGAGTTCGACAAAGTGAGGATATGACCTCCAAAGTTTTGAGGTCATACGTAGCCAAATCCCGAATCAGCTGACCCGACCGGTGAGCCCGGTCTAACACGCCTCGGGTCTGACACTCATCCTCCTCAGAATATCAATATTATTGACTCAATGTCTTTCCGCTAGAGTCCAAAACACTCCGAATCCTGGAGTTCTGACTGAAGGAGTTAAAGGTGACCTTCAAGTCGGGTGTCATACGAGCACCCGCCCGAGCTTCACCTCCAATCGGCCGAGCCTGAGCTGACCTGGTTGAGCTTGTTCTAACACCTCGGTCTGACACCCAATATCCTCTCGTGCATAGCGAATGTATTCTTGACTAATGGGCCTATAGAGTCCAGCAAGAACACCGTAAACGAGTTCGGACGTAAGAAATTCACGACCTTCCCAAAGTCGGGAGGTCGCATATCAAATCCCGACGGGTCGACCTAAACCGGACAAGCCGAGTTCTGACAGACGAGGTCCCCACTCCTTCATTGTGACGCAGGTGGCAGCCGACCTGCTGTGGCTGAGGTCTCACACGACCCTCCCACATGTGTCTCCCACATCCCACTCCAGATCGATGTCCTTAATCCCGCCATGAGGTTCTGGTCGACTACCGCATGCACGGTCTGGCTCGACCTCATCGCATGAGGTCTCACACCGGTCACGAGGTCCGGGCCGACTTCTACTACACACGTGGTTCGGCTTGGAATCTCCTCGCCCCATTCGACCGTTTCGCAGTAAAAAGAACATAACTCTTGTTGCCCATGTGGGTCGAATTGAGAATTTCAAAGCTCAACATCGCCTCATCGATGTGATATAATTTATCGTATGACTTCTACCGCAAACTTCCTTTATTTCTAACCCAAAAACTGTTTCTGAAAGTCCTGTACACAGATATGATCAAAATAGGGAATTTTCTGTTTAATTTGCAAACTGCACCCTCCCCAAAACACATCTATAGGAGCTTCTTAGAGCTCTTCTTTTAACTCGAACCCTAACAATAGAAATGTAGAGGCTTGGATTTTCCAAACCCAAACCACATACACTTATATAGAGGGTTCCAAACCATGTGTCAAGTACTCTTCTATACCCAAAACTATACAAACCCATACTATTGTATTAAACATTCTACTACTCTCCATACACCCATAGTTTCTATATAAATATACTAGTTCCTTACACTCATACTCAAAATTCCATACTCAAATTTAGTAGTTCCTTACTAAACCATATTTCCATACTTTTCTATACAAAATCATAGTTCCATACCTGTGATCTTCTCTTTTCTTTTCCTTCTTTCTTCTTTTCTTTTCTCTTCTTCTTCTTAGCCGTTTTTGCTCTCTCTTTCTCCTAAGACCAAAATGAGATATTTATTTTTGGTCTTATCCTTATTTGATCTTATCCCTTTTATTTTTCACTTCATGGAAACTTCCTCCTCTTTCCTTCAAGCCACTCTGTTCCTCTGCCAATTTTCTTCCTTATTTTATTCTAATATCTTTTCTTTATTACTTTCTACTCACTTTCATTTTTATTCTCAATTTTAATTTATCAAAACCTACTTTGGGTATATAAACTTATTAAATTATGACCCTTGTTATGAATTGCAATTATTAATTTACTTAATCAAGCATTAATTCCAGTTCTGCTTTTATTTATTTCCGAACAATTCCATTTAGCTTTTAATATACCCTAAACAAGTCCGAAACTGTTAGGGTATATTTCAAGGTGTTACATCTTACTTCTCAACTCAACCCCAAGAACTAACAGTGCCTTAAGTTCCAAGAACCTCGTATGCCTCTTAATTACCGATGATTTCTACACCACCGAACTAATTAGGTTGATTCACCTAAGTCTAATTCTCTACTCCCTTCTCAGATCTCATAGAGAATCACACACCACATTAATATTAGCCGGGCATTAACATGCAGATAAAATCAAGAATGAATCAATAGAGGTTCAATCCCATAAGACAATAAAAAGGAAGAATTCTAGCAAGTAGATATAAGTTTCATGTCTAATACACAACCAAAGCCCTAGAGTTTAAGTTTAGAACATAATGAAATTTGTGAACATCATAAAATTTGGAGAAAACATGAAAGTAAGGGTAGAAGAACTCTAATGCTAAAAGATTGGGTGATGCTCAGTCTTCTTCCCCCGATACAAGGTTCTCTTCAATGTCGATCTCTATGTCTGTCTTTCTTCGCTCTCATCGATCGTCATCTCTCAATGTGTGAACCCCCACCTCATTGAGTCGTTCTTCCTTAAAAACCTCGAAAAAGAGCGTTCCCCGACTGCCAAACTAGGTTGAACCCGTGAACAGGCCCAGCGACGTCACGACGTTGGGATTTCCAACATTGCGACGTTGGAACGTCCAACATTGCGACGTTGGAGCAGGAACTCGATTCTTTCCTCTCTTGGCCTTTAGAATGCCTCTAAATTGATGAACTTTGACCTAACTACAAAAAGGAACTACATATTAGTATATGAAGCAAAAATACTACTAAATTAATTATAAAAACGGTCTAAAATATACCAAAACCCCGGTATGTAATGAGTGTTTTTGGACACTCATCACACCCCCAAACTTAGCTTCTTGCTTGTCCCCGAGCAAGAAACTGACTCAAAACACCGCTAACATACTAATAAAGAACATAAACTAACAGGAATGAGATGAATATGATAACATGGTGCCAAATGGACGGATCAACATGAACACAATTCAAGATTATTAGTCATTTCACCCAAAATTTAGGATCCTTAGACCGTTAAACTCTTTAAGGAATGTATCACACCAAGCAAGACGAGCAAAGCAAATCAACCCCCATAAGTTCTCAATGACATTTCCCAAATAATCTAATTGTGAATTATAGTATGATCTCCGGTGTATAGCAAAGTCCTAGTACCCCCAAACTTAAGTTCAACTCCCCTATTTGGAAGAAGCTAACTAAGAAACGATAAGACCGCACCCTTTTTATCCATACCAAAATATCTATAACAAAAATGACCTAATTACCTAAAAATGAAAGAAAACCAATGCCAAGAAATTTTAGATGAGTGTCCCTATAGCAAGGATCCATTGGTGACTCCCCACCAATTGGGTAAGGGCACCAGGCATTTAGTTCCCCTCAAACTTCACCCCGAACACTTAACCAAACTCGAAGGCCCTAGGCTGTGGGAATGATTAATCTTCTGTCTCATGTAGCGGGTAGTGAAGTCAATGACTCTCGGCCAGTTAGCTTAGGATATTAGGCTTTGAAAGGCCCCTCAGACTATGTTTGAGATTCTGATTGGATGATCCCACATAATCTTATTCATATACCTATTTTTGACATTAGTCTTTATATTTTCTTTTTATCTTTCTTTTTCACTATTTCTGTTGTTTTTGCATTTTTCTCCTCTTTTTTTTTTTTTTTTTTTTGTTGAGGTTTAGTGGCAATCCTCTTTTAATTAGGTGTCCCATCAATTAGGTGGTTAGAATCCCCCAAGGTTAACTGAATTCAAGGCAAAGGGTCTGAGACCGAGGTATACAAGGGAGATCAATAGCGTGCGTGTGATAGATTCCTTGAGAAATATCTTCTTGAGGCACAAAGGGGGGTGACTAAACTAAGTCACTCATACGAAGCAAGCACACAATTCCAGATCATTAAAAAACTTAAGGGTCCAATTCCTCTTTACACTTGGCCTTTTTCAAGAATTTGTGTTCGATATGACCTTCTATTTGCAATCCATAGCGTCAAACTCACTCAAGAAACACTAAAGAAAGACACATGACACAAACACAAACAAAAAGAAAATTTGGACTGCACTAACCTAAAGCATGCAATTTATTCTAACAAACACTGAACTAGCCTACACTAACCAAACTCTAAGGTCTCCCTCTATACCAAATAGGCAAATTAAAGCACAAAAATACCCAATTAGATTCCAGGTCATCCATATAGACCCAACAACATGTGTTATCATGATAAGCACGAATATGACCCAAATAGTAATATATGAACGATCAAGATCCAATAACAAATAATACCAAACCATCACCCACACCCCCCAATTTGAAATGAACATTGTCCCTAATGTGAATAAGCATAAAAGAAGGGTGTAGAGGACTCCCCTAGTGATCAATACGATCACTGCGATGGTGGTGGTGGACAGTGATAAGGAAGGATCTGAGCTAACTGCTGCTTGATGATATGTTGATTACTAAGCACTGTGTGCATTTGTCGCTTGAGCTCGTCCATCTCCTGGCTCATCGAGATATGATGTTCTTGTGTTTCATCCTGCACGCGTTGAACTCATTAGAGGTCATGAACCCGATCCTAATGTGGTGTGAAATGGGACTCGGCCTTTCATAGTTATCGGGTGGTCGGGCCGAGTAGAGGATTTCTTATGTCACCTCTCTTTCGCTAAGTAAGTTCCTTCCTCTATACATAGCTTAATAAGCTCTCAACTCCTCCCCATTCGAAGTCTCATTCCTAGAGTCATACACCTCCTCAGGTCTTGGTACACCCAGCTTGTTTTCTTTACCACTATTGCTTTAATGGGATGTACCCAAGCCTCATTACTTTCCAAAGGTACCCCGGCTTTCTTGCATAATCTGTATATGAGGAATGGGTGCCCAAGGTTCATTTTAGCGTCCTTGTTGTGGAGGATAGCATCCTCTATGACTTGCCCCACTTCAAAGGGGATGTCTTGAATAATCGCATAGTTCAATAAGGCACGCTTGGTAGTCACTTTGCATACGTTGGTAGTCATAATAAGGTGAGAAGTGATGAAATGGTGCCTTACTTTGGGGATATAGGACAAGTGTTTGGCCTTGAAATGCACCGCACACCCCTCACTATTGGTTTTCCACCCACCCTGACCATTAGTGAGCATTCTGCTCACTTTGGGGTAGTTAGGGTTTAATTTCTTGAAGTCTATCGTATGCTTTGTCACTAACCATTTCCAAGTTATAAAACTCATTGATAGACCTCGAGCTAAAATCCACCAACATGCCCCTCACGCGTACTTATTTCACATGTGAAGATAATTTGGTGTAGAATTCTCGGACAACCATTGTGGCAGTTGGCCTAGGTGGTTGGAAAAACGCCTTCCACCCTTTTTGTGCTATGGTCTTGAGAAAGAAATCTTCGGGGTGGTGGAATCCCTTCTCTTTGATGAAGGATCGATTCTTCGAGATGAGGGTGAACTTCTCGGAAGCTCCCACATTCACAAACTTTCGATTATCATAATCATCCATCGGCTCCTCCATTATACGGCTCTTCTTTGAGTTTAGTTTTTGTCTCTTTAAAGACATGGCACCATAGTCGGTAGGGATGAGAACGAGGGTCTAAACACCAAAAATGCACACACAAACAACACTCAGTCCTCTAAGGGGATTACGAAGCTCTGTTATGGCAAGTCAACCCCCAAAGTACCACTCGGACAATTGATCAAACACGTGGCGGGTGGAGCTTTTGAACCAAGATCTCCAAACATATTGAATCCTCTAGAGCTCCAATATACTAAGAATTACGCCTCCTCGACAAAAATCAAGGGCGAAGAAGCGCCCAACTGGAAGTGGGATACCTAGGACTGTCTGTATCTGGAAAATTAGCTAGGAGCTGGAATAGACTTAGACAAGTGAAGGGGGGCTAGCAATCAACAATTTCCAGTTGTTCTTGGGCCTCCAAAGCACTTGGAAACACTTGAAAAGCGTGGGGGGAAGTCTGCCATAGAGGAGTCTACAAGAGGGCGAGAAAGCATTAGTGTTGAGAGGAAGAAGTGCAAGAAATGAAATGACCAAGAGTGACCTAAAAACAAAGCAACGTCACGACGTTCTCGGGAGTGATAAAAGATGTTTCAGGCAATGTTGCAATATTGAAAGTGAACGTCGTGACGTTCTAGAGGGGTGAAAATTAACCGTCGTGATGTTCTAGAGGGCTTAAAAAGTCAACGTCGCGACGTTGAGGAACATTTTGGAAAAAAAAATTCTACGTATCAAAAAACTCCCTCTACTTGATGTGTCACGAGTAATAAGTATCCACAGTTATCCCTTTTTCGTCGTAGAAATCTCGGAGCCTAAAAACACAACAATAACCGAACACAATTTAATTATTAGTGAATTATAACAAAGATACTTAAAACTGAGTTAAAGAAAGAAAATCTCAAAAGGCTTGGGTTGCCTCCCAAGTAACGCTTTGTTTAATGTCGCTAGCTTAACAAAGCTGCATTTCAATGACGAGTGCCTAAACAAAGAAAGTGATTAAGGGCACCCTCGACGCTTTAATGCACTACTCAAGGTGGTTGCAAACTCATGGAAAACTTGTATTGTTCATGTTGACCCCCAAAATAAGGCTTCAATCTTTGCCCATCTACTTTAAAAGTACCTTTTTCTAGATGTGCCAACTCTACACTACCATAAGGAAAGTGTGACGCCTCAAAACCCGGGGGTCATTTTTTTTTTTTTTTAATGAACAGTGCCCATGAACAATGACCCAAACAATGAACAGCACAGATGGGTCGTGTGCACAGTGCCGCGCACTGCGCGCTGCCACGCACACGCTGCCCGCTGGGTCACGCGCACTGGCCATGTTGCCGCGTGCTGTCGCACGCGCCTGGTCTCCGAGCATGCAAGCGAGCTAGGTGCCAATGCCTGCCTGCTGGTCGCGACCCTAATGAGGCCAAGCCATGTCACGACCCTGAAATTCCCCTGACTATAGCCAACCATGTCGCAACACCAAAGGTGTGTCACAACCCCAAACTGCCTAACCCATGTCGCGATGCAAACAAGCGTGTCGCGACACCAATCCTACTAAGCCAAGTCGCGACACCAACAGCGTGTTGCGACACCGCCCTTCTTGGCCCTAGTCGCCCACACTCAGCGCCTGTGTCATGGGTGCGCACTGGCACTATCGCGAGCGAGGGAGCTATTGCGCACGCAGCTGCAAGCGCAACTGCCTAGCCGTGCGAGCACGCCCTGCACACACCCAGCCGCCCATGTCACGACGCCACCCGCTGTGTCGCGACCTGGTGCTGGAAATGGGCAGTAGCCCATTCTAGTTTCTCCTCTGCATTTTCCTTTTCCTCTTGTTTTATTCTACTCATGTAAAACCACCAGAAATCAACCTCATTTCTACAAAGGCTACGAAATCATGGAAAACTCACCCAAAATGTATATATTACACAAAATGAGTTAATTTACAATTTGTATTTAATTACAAATTACACAAAACTGGGTCTTCTACCTATAATTTACAAAATACAAAAAATAAGGTCAAGTTTGGCCATTTCTTTGCCTCTAAGGCCTCAGATGCATCCTATCCCCAAGTGCACCTTCAGTACCTATAAAGGGGGTTCCCACGACGGAGTGAGCAATGCTTAGTAGTTGAATTCTCTTACTAGGGCTACTCCCCACCTAAAATGCACATGCAATGGCACAAAATAACATCCATATTCCATACAATTTACAATTCACACATGGAATGATTTATATATCATGCATGAGATGTTTTCATACCCATGTCCCGAGTCACTCACCGACTTCCTCACACATGCCTATGCCAAGTGTGACAATCGTCACTAGTTGTACCAATGACACCATACCAGCCCTTTGTCACCAACACCCAATGCCAGTACACGGGTAACTAGTCCCGAAATCAACCCCGACTCCTATCACCCAACCAGAAGTCTAAGTGATAACCATGACCGCAGGTTTTCTTCGGGCAACAAACTTTTCGGGCTTACTCCGCTGGGTCTCTCACACCTACACGTAACTGTGATAGCACCACGGGTCTCACACCCATACGTAACTTTTCGACGATACCACTGGCCCTACACCTGCCAGCCACCGAGGATTAACGGTCCCTTCGCTTCGCCTAACACACATTAATTACTTTTCATTTTATGATTTGAACTATGAGTCTTTATTGGACGTAGTCCCAAGGAATAACTCAACCCACGTTCACCAAGAGTGGTGAACAACCACACCGTGCACCCACACTCGACTCGATGCGATGTCATAGTGCACATGAATGCAATGATGCCAATTCATCTATCCAATTCCAATGGCTCATACACAATTATATTTCATATAATTTAAACATCATGTCAACACATCAATTTAGCATGCATTAACACATCATCCATGCCACATATCAATTCAAACATACATGGACATCACAAGTCACTACCACTCGGGTAATGATACACATAAATCCCTAGGCCTAGTGGTGACAGTCCACAACTAGCCTCCACCGATCCATGTAATGGTTTCAATCATGCACAACTATGTGTCATTCATTTTCCAAACAATGACCCACAAACAACTCAGTCATGTTATTCAACTACCAAGCAATAACATGCAAACAAAACACATGAACAATTTCAGTCCATAAAGAGAATCTGGACTGTCTAAAAAAAAAATTCCATAACAAACCATGGACTGTCTAAGGACAATCCCTATCAAGCATTCGGTCCCCTTTCTTTCGGGCCAAAGTGCATGGCCATTTCTGGCCTCACAACTCCTAAAAAAAACCATTTTCATGGCTTTTTAAACAAGAAGTGACTACAGAAGAAAACCTCCTCCCGGGAGTCATGAAACCCACTCGCACCCACGATAGCTCTGCATGGGGATCAACTTTGCCTCTTGTCCGCCGGGACTTGACTGACCATCGGTTCAGAGAGAAGTGATAGCTTCTCACTCTAAAATCTCTCCAATTTCTCTCTCTCTCCTACTCTCCCTCTTTTTCCTTCTCCCAAACAAGCTTGAGAAGATGTGGGCAAGGGACACATCTCACTTGCCACTTATCATTAATAGTGGATTTCCTTCCACTCATGAGATGCCACATGTCCTCATGGGCCCTACTTGGCTCTCATTATTTGACTTGCTCAAGACTCGACACGTGGCTTAATGTGAGCCACTCAACACCTGCCATGTGTCATCCGACACCCTACGCCTCAAAAAACGTGTAATTCTAATTGTCTCAGAATCCAACGAAATTCGATGTGGTAGCTAGATTTCGTGAAACGATTTCAACGGTGAAATCCATTTCGTCATTTGAGATCTAGAAATATTCTGGTTTTTCGATCGAAATTACTATTTTACCCTTCTAAAGAAAATTTGGATTTTTCCAGGGTTTCACAGAAAGACTTGTGTGATCACTAAAGGCCCAGACCATCGCGATTTGAGCTTTCTTGGGAACAATTTCAGTCTTGAATCGAAAAGTAGCACTTGTTGACCCGGTTTAAACTCATTTTTCGCTAAGTGTTTGTCATGCCAAACCTTAGTCTTCTTCTTATATATTCTTGAGCTCTCACAAGCATCCTGTCGAAATTCTTCAAGTTCGTTAAGTTGAAGCATCCTTTTCTCCCCATATGTCTCCAAATTCATGTTTAGCATCCTAGTTGCCTAGTAAGCCTTGTGCTCTAATTCCACTGGTAAGTGACACGCCTTCCCATAAACAATCTTGTAAGGGGACATCCCCAAGGGAGTCTTGAATGTCGTCCGATATGCCCATAAGTTATCATCAATCTTATTTGCCCAGTCTTTTCTTGTCACATTCACCGTCTTTTCCAATATCTTCTTGATTTCCCGGTTTGACACTTCTGCTTACCCATTGCATTAAGGCTGATATGCTAGAGATACCTGGGTTTCACCCCAGATGACAAAAGAGATGTGAACAAATTTTATCGCAAAGTGTGAACCTTCACTAATCATGGCTCTTGGAGTTCCAACCTTGGAAAATATATTCGCCGCATGAACTTCTTTAATACTATTTGCATCACAAGTAGTGGTTGGAATAACCTCCACCCACCTTGAAACATAATCCACTACCAATAATAGTATCTATTTGTAGCCATAGGAGGATGGGAAAGGCCCCATAAAGTTGATCCCCCATACATCAAAGAGTTCTACTCCTAGAATGGGTGTCGAAGGCATTTCGTTTCTTTTCCAATGTTGTCGGTCCCTTAACACTGATCACATGATTTAGCAAACAAGTGGGCATCCTTGAACAAAGAGGGCCAATAAAAGCTTGATTTTAGCACTTTTGCAGTTGTTCTTTGCCCATTGAAATGGCCTTCGTAGTCCAAAGAGTGACAATGCTTCAAAATATCCCCCATTTCACTTTCTAGCACACACCTCCGAATAATTTGGTTCGCGCCTTGTCTAAAGAGTAAGGGTTAATCCCATACATAATGCTTCACTTCTGTGAAGAACCTTTTCTTTTGTTGTAGGTTGAGCTAAGAAGGAACAATATCGATGGCAAGATAATTATCAATGTCGGCAAACCATGGAGAAGGTTCAACATGTGATAAGGCTATTATTCATTCATCGGGGAATGTATCATCAATATGAACTTTTTCGTCATACACCTCTTCCAGAATTTCCAATCTTGACAGGTGATCGGCCACCAAGTTTTTAGAGCCCTTCTTATCTTTGATTTCCACATCAAATTCTTGCAGTAGGAACACCCACCTAATGAGTCTCAGTTTATCATCCTTCTTGGTCATCAAATATTTGATCGCGGAGTGATCTATGAAAACTGTAACTTTGTTCCCAATAAGATAAGCTCTAAATTTATCAAATGCGAAATACAATAGCTAATAGCTCCTTTTCTGTGGTGGCATAGTTTAGTTGTGCGTCATTTAACGTTCTGCTAGCATAATATATGGCATGGAAAACCTTATTCTTTCTCTGACCTAGAATGGCACCAACTACATAGTCGCTTGCGTCACATATGAGCTCAAACAGGAGCTCCCAATCTGGTGCCTAAATTATAAAGGCCGAGGTTAACTTTTTTCTTTAATGACTCAAAGGCATTCATACAAGCGTCGTCAAACTCAAAGGGTACTCATTGCATGAGAAGAGCATATAGAGGCTTTGATACTTTCGAGAAATTTCTGATAAATCGCCTATAAAAGCCAACATGGCCAAGAAAACTACATACACCCTTCACTGACATAGAAGGTGGAAACTTTTCGATGACTTCAATCTTGGCCTTGTCCACTTCAATCCCCTTTCCAGAAATTATGTGCCCCAAAATTATGCCTTCTCACACCATGAAGTGACATTTCTCCCAAGTAAGCACAAGATTGGTATCCATGCATCTTTTGAGTACCAACCTTAAATTTCCAAGGCAATCATCAAAGGAAGAATCGATAACCGAAATCATCCATAAAGACTTCAATAGATTTTTCCACCATGTCGGAAAAAATAATCATCATACATCTTTGGAATGTCATGGGTGCATTGCAAAGGCCAAATGGCATCCTCCTAAAGGCGAAGGTGCCATATGGACAAGAAAAAGTGGTCTTTTCCTAATCTTCTAAGGCAATAGCAATCTGATTATAACCTAAATACCCATCCAAAAAACAGAAGTACTCATTACTTACAGTCTATCCAGCATCTAATCAATGAATGGGAGAGGAAAATGATCTTTCCTGGTCAATTTGTTCAGCTTCTGGTAGTTGATACAAATCCTCCACCCTATGACTGTTCTTGTAGGCAGAAGCTCATTGTTTTCATTCTTCACCACTGTTGTTCCCCCTTTCTTGGGGACTACTTGTACAAGACTCACCCATGAACTGTCAAAGATAGGGTAAATAACCCCTACATCTAACCATTTTAGAACTTCTTTTCAAACAACCTCTTTCATAGTTGGATTTAAGCGTCATTGGGCGCTTATTGAAGGCTTGCTATCATCTTCAAAGGATATTTTGTGCATGCACATAGACGATCGGATCCCTTTAATATCTACCAAGGTCCATCCAATTGCTTCCTTATGTTTATTGAGCACTCTCAAGAGTCTCTCTTCCTCGATGTGAGAAAGGGCAGACAATATGATGACTGGTAGTGTGGCTACATCCCCAAGGTAAGCATATTTCAAGTGAGCGGGAAGTGGTTTCTCGTCAAGACTGGGTGGTCTTTCAATAGATGGAGTTAAACAACTCAGGTTAGTTCCTAGGAATTCAAAGTATTTTCTTTTATTCAACCCAAAGGAATCCATCCAATTCACATATTCCCTAACCATGTCATCGTCACAAGAAGCGGGGTCTTCATGAGTTAGGTTAGTCTCCAATGGTTATGCATGGCCCAATTGGCTAGATACTATAGCCTCCATCACATCTACTCTAAAACAACTGTCATTATCATGCAAATGTTTTATAGCATTGAAGACTCTGAATGTGACCTCTTCTTCTTGGACTCTCAGTCTGAGTTCTCCTTTTTACACATCAATCATAGCTCTCCCCATGGCTAAGAATGGTCTTCTGAGAATGATAGGGACTTCTTTATCTTCCTCCATGTCTAAGATGATGAAATCTGCTGGAAAGATAAATCTATCTACTTTGACCAGAACATCTTCTATTATACCGCGTGGGTGAGTTAGAGACTTATCTCGCCAATTGTACAACTGGTTGGATCGTGACTTCTCCCAAATTCAATCTCTTAAAGATTGACATTGCATATGGTTAATGTTGGTTCTAAGTCGATGTGGCTTTCAAAACTGTGATCCCCTATGGCGTAAGGAATTGTGAAGCTACCTAGGTTCTTAAGTTTCAGGGGTATCTTCTTTTGCAATATAGCACTGCACTCCTCAGATAAGGCAACTGTTTCATAATCCCCTAGTCTCATTTTATTAACAAGGACATCTTTCATAAATTTCACATATCCTGGCATTTGTTCAAGTGCTTCGACAAATGGAATGTTTATATGAAGCTTTTTGAATATTTCCATAAACTTGTCGAATTGTTGATCCAACTACTTCCGTCTCAACCTTTGGGGGTAAGGTACATTGGGTTTTTCCTCAATGGATGATTCTTGCACCTTCACGGGAGTGTTCACAACTAAACTTTTCGATAACCTTCTAGTGTTCCCCATAGTTTTAGCATTATTTTTCTCATTTTGCGCAGGAGTTTCATCATTTTTATCATTCTCCTCAACTACATTTCCTTTGTGAGCATGGATATATGTTTCTACCATCTTCCCACTCCAAAGAGTTATAGCCTTGTCATGTTACTTTCCATCCCTCCTTGGGTTCACTTCTGAAGTACTTGGCAAATTTCCAGGTTGCCTCTTTATGATCATAGAGGCTATTTGACCCATCTGCACTTCCAAATTCCTAAGTTGAGCTACTTGATTGGTCAAGGAATTTCTCATCTCATTTTCAAATTGATTTTGAGATTTGCGTATCTCTATCTTCATATCAGCTAGCTACTCCAGTTTTACGTCTAAGCTGAACTTCTTCTCCTAAAGTGCTGGAGAGGGTTTCATTTGCTCCATAGACTTTCCCAAAGATTAGAGCCTTCCATGAGGTTTTCTGGGTGACTCCTTCTAACCTCGGATTGTATTATTGGAGCAAAAAGGGTTGAAGTCTGGCTTGGGCTCAATCTCTACTCTACCGTAGACGATGTAGCACTAAACCCCAACGCACTCCTCGAGAGCTCGGTCACAGGATCAGAGCCCAAACTCCGTCCTACGCCCCGAGCATCCACCACCCCAGAAGCTGTTAGCCAATGCCCCGTGACTTTCGACCGAGTGCATCGCTCACCACATTTGCCTTTACCAGGTGGTAATGCAAAGTGAAGTCATAGTCCCTAGGAACTCCATCCATCTCTGCCTCCCATATTGGAGGTCTCGTCGCGTGAAAATATACTTCAGACTTCGTGGTCTGAAAGTACACCTAGAACTCCTTCGCCATATGCAGCGGGCCACCCTTTCAAGGCGAAGACCACGGTCGCTAACTCCATGTCGTGTGGGGTAATTCTCGCCATGATCTTCAACCGACGGAACCGGCACATTACCCTCCCAGACGATCAAACACATCCTAGCCCGACCGAGGCATCACAATACATTGTGTACCCCTGTTCCCTGTTCGAGACTATCAAGATAGGGGCTGAAGTAAGCCTTCTCTTCAACTCTTGGAATGCCTCCTCGCATCGGTCATCCCAATCAAACTTGACCTCCTTCCAGGTCAATCTCGTCATAGATGCCACTAATCGGGAGAAATCCTCAATGAATCTTCAGCATCTACCCAATCCCAAGAAACTACGTATCTCAAGACTGACTTTGGCCTCCCAACTCATCACGGCCTCGACCTTCAGGTCCACCGACACCGTGAAGCCGACACCACGTGTCCTAAAATCTCACCTCAATAAGCCAAAACTGGCACTTACTGAACTTAGCGTATAACTGATGGTCTCTCGGCAACTATAAAACAATCCTCAAGTGATACTCATACTCCCACTCTGATTGGGAGTAGATCAAAATGTCATTCACGAAGACTACGACAAACTGATCTAGATAGGGTTAGAATACCATATACATGAGGTCCATGAATGCGGCTGGCGCATTCGTCAATCCAAAGGGCATCACCGTAAACTCAAAGTGCCCATAACGCCAGCCCCAAACGCCGCTTTGAGTGATATCCGTCTCCCTAACCTCACCGATGGTAACTGTATGTATATTCATTCCTGGAGTAGACTCGCGCCCTCTCAACCGATCAGCCAAATCATCAATCCTCAGCAATGGGTACCGATTCTTGACCGTAATCCGTTCAACCCATCGTAATCAATGCAATGCAGGCTGGTCTTGTCCTTCTTCTTCGCAAATAGAACCGGAGCGCCTACCTGAAGTGTCGGCCCATCGAACCCCTTGTCCAAAGTATTCTCGTGAAGCCGGACTCGAGTTCCTGCAACTCAACTGGTGCCATTGTAACACCCAGGAATTTGTATAGGTATAAGTTAGGGAAAATAATAATGACAGGAATTTGTATAAGTATAAGTTACGAAAAATAATAATGACAGGAATTTTTATAGGCATATGTTATGAAAATAATAATGGTAATTCAATTAGTAATTAATTAATTACTTTAATGAAAGGACGCAGAAAATAATAATGGTAAATCAAGAAAAATAATAATAGTAATTCAATTAGTAATTAATTAATTACTTTAAATGAAAGGACGTTTTATGAAAATAATAATGGTAATTCACTGGTAATTAATTAATTAATTTAATGAAAGAGGGGTAAAAGGTAATTCTGCCTAATAGATACCTCAGTGATAAATCGGGAGTAGTTAGTTAAAATCATTTCTATTATTCTTTGAATTTCTCTGATCTATAGAATCGCAGATCTACTCGACTTTCATTCAGGGTTTGAAGAACAAATTTCAGGTAAGATCTTCCTTATTTTATTTTTCTAGATTTCTTTGATGTAGATTCTTTAATTTTCTTTCAGTTTAGATGAACCCCGAAGAAGTCGATTAGATTTCACTCGTTCTTAAAAAAAAAAAGAAATAAAATAAGAATTGTGTCAGATAAATTACTTTGAGTATGAGAATGAAAAAGTATTTAAGAATAATTTTTGAAAGAAAATAATGATAAACAAATAGGATAAATTTGAAAAGGCTGACTCTTGATAAATATTTGTATTTGATAAGTATTTAAAGATATATGTATTTTGGCAAGTAAATATTTTATTAAGGATTGAGATTTTATTAAATAAGGAATATGATTAGAATAATTATTTAGCAATTATAGGAAATAAATACATATATTTGATAAGACTATAAAATAAATAAATTATTAAAGTAAGATCTGAAAGGAATACGAGTTTTATAAAATTTCAGAAACTACCTTAATTCAAATAGCTTATCATTTGAACAGCTTGTCAATATGTTTGAGGTGAACAAAAAATAATATAATTGTTAAGAATACTTGTAATTAGGAGTTTTAAGATTTAAATAAGTACGATGTTAGTTTCTTCCTTATTATTCTAGGAGAAATATTTCATTGATGTTAAATTCTTCTGATTAGCTCTTTCAAAGCTTTTGGAGTACCCTTGAGGTAAGGGATCAATACAACTTTTCGAAAAATTATTATTTTTATAAATATGTACGTAAAAGATTCTAATACGCCAAAAATTATTATTTTTATATATATGCACATGTAAGGGATATTAATGCAGATCTTTAAAAAGAAAATTGTTTGTTTTTACTTCATTTGAGGATGAAAATTGTTTAAACTGAATTATATATAATATTGGTTTGTGAAAAGTTTTACTTTTTTATTTATTTGATTATTCATGGATCAAGAAAGAATGGTATGATTGTACTCTTTGAGATTTGTTTTGTTTACGAAAGAAAATGTGGAGATATGATGTTTTGTAATTTGGAAATTTCGAATTTAAATATTTGACTCCTGCTAGTTCTATCAATAATCCGGAATAATAGTTGACACTATTCGCCCTGTCAACGGGATATAATAGTCGACCTTTACATTTTCTTGGTGGGGAAATGTAATTGATTTCAACCCCAAATTTCTATGGTTTGCTAGAGGTTACTAAGATTGCATTGCTTGGTTCGGGTCCAATCTTAAAAGGAACAATTTGTGGCTAGCCACCCATTCAGTTCCACATAACTAGGCACCATTTGATATTTGATGACCGTGAGAAACTATATTTGAAATGTATTTGATTTTGGACTTGATATGAAAGTGTTTGACCGAAATCGATATGAAATTGTTTGGATCACATTTATATGAAACCTCCATTTGAAATGGATGTGAGAATGTTTTGAAGTATATTTTGTGTTAATGTTCCAACTTATTTTTGAATCAAAAGTTTTGATGAAAAACATCTCCTATTTGTTATACATTGAAAACTTTGATCCATAAACTCCGTATTAGTATTTCTTATTGAGCTTTAGCTCACTCCCCATTCATCGACATATTTTCTGTGTACTTTAGTTTCCGCTTTAGTGATGGTTAGGTCAGATTCGCCATCATTAGGATTGATTGTAACTTTATGTTGGATCATGTTGAACTCATAAGTTCATGGTATGTGAAATGTTGGTTTTGAAAGTTAATTGAGAAAGTCACTTGGATGAACATTCCTTTATATTAGTACAAAGTTGGATTTGAGAGATCTCAATATTGCTATATTCTCGAACAACTTTATATGACATGTATAATTGAGATTTGAATATTTAGAAGTAATTTTTATCGGCATGAAATTTCAATTTGAGAATGTATGAATTTAGAAGGCGGCATTTACTCCGACGCGCTGATCAGACCTGACAAAAATCCAAGCATAAAGAAAGGTTACACGTTCACACTCAAACCTTCATGCTGAAGGCTTGAGGGTGTGAATTGACAGTCATGCCCCTAAGGGGGGTTTCGAGGCATGACAGCCATCCTATGCGGAGTCATGGAGATGGGCGAAGTACCAGGGTGTAACTCGATACCGAAGTCTACAACCCTCTGTGGAAGCAATCCCGATAGCTCACCCGAAAAAACATCCTCATACTCACAAACTACTCGAGGTAGATCTAAGTCTGGCCTCACTGCCCTCAGGGTAAGGCTTATAGCCAACCCGCCAATCAGTCTCGACACCCGGGACTTGTACAATCGTCTGCAGTGGCAAATATCATGCTTGTCCCCCTGAAATACAACACGAGTACCGTCCTAAGTGTAGGCGGTAACCCTCCTACACTCACAATCGATGACGACTCTATAAGCTGTCAGCCAATCCATCCCCAGGATGACGTCGAACTCTGATATGTCCATGATCCTCAAGTCCACTGTGAGTAGAATCCC
The DNA here is from genome assembly GCA_016808115.1 of Tetrastigma voinierianum. NCBI lineage: Eukaryota > Viridiplantae > Streptophyta > Magnoliopsida > Vitales > Vitaceae > Tetrastigma > Tetrastigma voinierianum. The sequence goes on along the minus strand of JAEQBH010002268.1, from coordinate 250,845 downwards.
GGAGATCTCTAACTCGCAACCACGACATATCATCTCTATCCTCGCCCTAATCCCTAGGGGAGAGAACTCTACATACAAAGGCTCCTCCAAGGCCTTGAACCTCTAAGCCCAACTCTATCAATAATTGACGCAAAGATTCTAAGGTGTAAACATGTACTTCGAGACACTATTCCCATACCGAAAAATTTTATACACTATGTCCATGCATTCATAGGTAATGCAAGACAATACTTCAACAAAAAATTTTATTTTATAAAATTTTACTTTATTTTATTTTATTTATATATATATATATAGGTATATATATATATATATATATATATATATATATTTCATTTTTCATTTTCCAATAGAACCAAAAATATTTATTTTAAATTTTTTCCTGCTTACACACTCAGAAACCCAAAAAATTTTTCTCTCAACACACCATTTTTTTTTTCATTCATTTTGTATTTTTTCATTGTTCAGCTACTTGAAAACCACCAAAAAATATATATATTATATTTTTTTTTTCATTTTCCAATATAACCAAATAAATTTATTAAAATTTATTTTATTTATTTTTCTTCCAGTTTTACACATTGTAAAACCTTAGAAAAATTTCTTCTCATCATTTTTTTTCCATCTCCAGTAGCCTCCTTGCCACTCCATAAATGCAATAGCCTAGACCACTGCACTTCATACAACTCAAAATTTTTATGAGTTAAATTTATACCCTTTTCAGGTAAAAACTCGGAAAGATTTTCTGCAGTTTCACAACACAACTGCTGATGTTCAAATCGGGAACTAATGTCCGTAGTGTACTATATATATATATATATATATATATATATATATATATATATATATATATATATATATATATATATATATATATATATATATATATATATATATATATATATCGCTCACTCGACCATTTTGCCAAAAATTTTCTCGAACACCTAAGGTTATATTTTCTCGACCCTAGTGTTCAACATTTTCTCCTATGCTACTCACCAAGCATATAATTTCACACAATTTATACAACACATGATCACACAATTCATACACAACAAATCATGTTATGCACACCATTCACACATAAAACACCATGCATGCAAAGTATTCTAATTCGTCCAAGTGGATCGCCTCAGGTACCACACCTAAGCTCCAACAACCACCAGCTCCATAAACGCTATCTGGCTTTGCTACCAAGTCGACGCACTAAAACCGTGTCCGCTGACAACCCATCAACCTATGGAATAATCGCGGATGTCGGTAACTCTATCACCCACTCATGAAAATCGAGTAGAGTCTCCTTTGAATGTATTTCACCCGTATACAACATGTCCCAAACAGTTTACAATGACCACATCGGGTCCACATGCGAGTAAAATAATTGGCCACTTGGGCCCCTGTATCAATACTCACAAAATATATCTCAACCAAACATATTACATGGTTCAAGAGTTTTTACATTCTCTTAATTCAACACATATTAAAATTTACAATTCTAATACATGTTATACAAAATCAATACCAAAGCCACAATCGGTTTTCTTTCTATAACGCTGGCTCTAGCGAGCGCCGTCCCCGTGTACACCCTGCACCCGAAAGGGTGATCCTCACAAAAATGCAGAGTTCAGCAGGTGATAATTTCCTACATAGTTACTCCCCACCTAAAGCGCATGCCATGGCAAACAATCACATTCAAGCAATTACATTAACCTACTGGCACCACATGACCAATCCCATGTCTCGAAATAACACCGACTCCCTCATGCCTGCCGAATGCGAGTAAATATCCGGGCTTTTCAAAATGCGCTTTGTTCTGAAAACTCACTCACCTAATTTCTAGAATACATCGACTACCCTCCAAGGCGAATTGCTAGATATTTCGCGAATACCATGGGTCCGCTCCGAGATGAACCGTTGGACAACTCCAAGGCAATTCTTCTGAAATCTTCCTCAAATTCTTTCTACAAACATTTTCGTTTTCTTTCAATTTCATGTCATGCACTCACCCTACGACTTAAAGGCTCCCAAGGCACGTAATGCATGATGCCACCCAACAAAATCCACAAGTAATATATTCATATATACATATATTACCATAATTAAATCACATAAATCATGTTATGCAAATTCACCATCAATAATGGACCAAAATTAGCTCATGGCTAATTAACAAACACAAAGCTACAATTCATTTCTTTAATCACTGGCATCAAAAATTCACACCAAAATCACATCACTATTCATGTGAACAGTGAAACCCTCGGTTGGCACTATTCACGACCACTCAATTTGGGATTTTCTCCATTCGGTTCAAAGGTTTTGAGACCGAATTTATGGCTAAATCAAGCCTCAAAATATCCCTAACCATTCACATGACTCTTAGCCAAAGAATAACACGAGTATGAAAAGATTCCTACCTCTTTGAGTTGTCGAAACTCCACCAAATAGGTGTCCACGCGTAGCCCTCGCCGCGACTTTGCTTCTGTCTGGCCGAGAACCGATGGTCCCGAATGGTCGAACGAGAGAAGTCACACTTTCTCTCTCTAGATCTGCCAAATCCAGCACCCACGATCTCCTTTCCACGTTTTGGTCTTCAAATGGGGAAGATAAAACACTGGTCCATCCTTTGTCTTATTATCATTAACATTTCAATTAATTCCATCTATGTCCCTTTTTCTTGATTTTTGACACTTGGTACAATCTAGGTCATCCATTTCCATCATCTCTCTAATCCTACAACATGTGTCACAAGAGTTAATGTAATAGGTGACTCTTGTTACATCACATATCTCAAACCCGTTTTACGGCACCTGACACCCGGTGCCTTGAAAAACCTGAAATTCCGACTGTCTCGGAATTTGACGTGGTAGCTAGATTTCGCGAGACGATTCAAACGGTGAAGTCCGTTTCGTCATCCGAGATCTAGAAAAATTTCGGGTTTTGACCAAAATTACCGTTTTACCCTTTTTCCAAAAATCAATTTTCGCCTTACAACATTTCCATAAACATGTTCTAATCGATTAGTCGCTTTCTTATCTCTCAGAATTCTTCTCAAAGTCTCTTCAATTTCAAGATCTAATGGTATAAGATTTTCAGCTCTCAATCTTCGCATGCAACCTAATAGTACCTGAAAATTTCATAGAAGAAAACTAAATGTCAAAAATTAATAATAATAATAAAATTGAAAATTGAAAACAAGCAACTTAAATGAAATGTTTGAAGTACTAGAGATGTACTTAGTATCGATATTAGCAGAAAACACCAAAACTCTCCAGTAGCAGCGCCAAAAACTTAATAGGCGTATTTGTGTTATTTATTAAAATTACGTGAAAAGGATATGCAATTACTACCTATTCACGCAAGTATATGCGTGTCAAGTAATACAATGTACTAAACGTACAAAGATCGATCCACAAGGAGGAACGGGATGCTAAGTACCAAATTTGAACTACCTCTCTAATATCCAAACATACAGTTGTGATGATTTTCAACAGGAAAATCTAAATTAAAATACTAAGTAATAAAAATAGTAAATTGATTACGCAAGTTGAGGGTTTCTTAATAAAAGAGGTTCTAGAGTTTTTGATGCTATTAGACAATCCACCTATATCTTAACCAGAATCCTATTCAATTGTTTCATTGGATAGTTCTCTAAGGTGATTCTTGGCTATTATAATTACAAGCCCCTCTCAAGGTCAAGTACGCTATTAACTAATACTAGGTTTCTTACTTCACAGCTCAACCCCAAGAACTAGCAGTGGCTTAAGTTCCAAGAACCTTGCACGCCTCCTAATTACTGATGATTTCTACACCACCAAGCTAATTAGGTTTATTCACCTAAGTCTAATTCTCTACTCCCTTCTCATATCTCGTAGAGAATCACACACCACATTAATATTGGACAGACATTAATATGCAGATAAAATAAAGAATGAATCAATAGAGGTTCAATCCTATGAGACAATAAAAAGGAAGAATTCTAGCAAGTAGATATAAGTTTCATGCCTAATAAACAACCAAAGCCGTAGAGTTTAATTTTAAAACATAATGAAATTAGAGTACATCATAAAATCAAGAGAAAACGTGAAAGTAAGGGTAGAAGAACTCTAATGCTGAAAGATTGGGTGATGCTCAGTCTTCTTCCCCTAATTCACGGTCTCTTCAATGTCGATCTCTATCTCCGTCTTTCTCTACCCTCGTCAGTCGTCGTCTCTCAATGTGCGAACCCCCACCTCATTAGGTCGTTTTTCCTTACAAACCCAGAAAGAGAGCGTTTCCCGACTGCCAAACTGGGTTGGACTCGCGAACAGGCCCAGCGACATTGGGACGTCGCTAAGTTGGAGCAAGAACTCAATTCTTTCCTCTCTTAGCCTCTAGAATGCCTCCAAAATGCTAAACTTTAACCTAACTGCAAAAAGGAACTACATATTAGTATATGAAGCAAAAATACTACTAAATTAATTATAGAAACGGTTTAAAATATACCAAAACCTCGGCATGTAATGAGTGTTTTTGGACACTCATCACACTGTGGAGGCCAAGTTTATTGCCTTAAAGAAGGCAAGTTCTGAAGCTGAGTGGCTCAAAAATCTATTGTCGGATATCCCTTTATGGACGAGACTAGCACCGTCTGTGTCTTTGCATTGTGATAGCCAAGTTGCAATAGCTAAAGATAAAAGTAAAATGTTTAATGGGAAGAACATGCATATACGCCTAAGGAATAATATTGTGCGACAACTACTTGAGACAAGGGTTATATCCTTGGATTTTGTGAGGTCATAGTTGAATTTGGTCGATCCTCTGACTAAACCACTAAATAGAAAACTACTGGAACAAACACGAAAGGGGCTTTGCCACATGTGGTCAAATGCATGCAACCCAACCTGCTAGAATGGAGACCCCATGAAGTGAGTTCATATGGGTAATAACAAGTCATCTATTGACTGTGAGCTACTCTATCATTTATATTTGTTAAGCGTTCATTCCTATGGTGTAAATGGAGCCTATTCTGCATTGGTTGAGGTTGAGTGCAAACTCTTAATGAATACCATATTCCTTATTAATGGTGTGTTTAGATGCAGAACACATTTGATGAGTTCACCTATATGAGAGTAGTAGTGGGGCTACTTCCTATGAGAACATAGACATATTCTCTTAAGCTCTCATGAATATTCAGATAGGGTGCATGGCCTATTAGCGCTAACCCGTAAAGTACAACTCGTAGTTGAGAAATCAATGTGGATGATAGGTTCCTTGAGTCACACAAAGAAACATTAGTTCATAGAATTTTTAATTCACCATGTTTTGTGATTCATACTTATTTATCCTAAGACTAGTTCATAGCCTATAGGCACCAAATCTCATGCATTGGATTCTAGTATTCCTCCATTCCTAGTCTTCTTCTTCTTCTTCTTCTTCTTCACACTTATACTTTGTGGGGGATTGTTGGAGAGTTAAGTGAGAATAAAGTGAGAATAACGTGAAGAAATATCTTGTGATATTTCTAATTGACTTGGCCAAGTCATTTAACTTAATTTAATTTAATTTAATTTGTTTTGTTAACAAAGTCAAATTGAAATATGACTTTTTCTTTTAAGCTTTTTTGGCACCTTTTACGTAGAGATCCATTGGGACTCCACCTATATAAAGGTGCCCCTCCCCCTTCATTTCTCACACACTTTATCTTAAGATCTCTCTCTCAAGCTTTCTCCTCTCTCTCTTGCTCAAGTGCTTCCAAGCACTCCTTACCCCAACCCCCGCCTAGGCAAACAATGGGGGTGCCACATGGGACTAGGACTCCTTAACCTGCTTTTTTGACATTAGTGGGCCCATTTCAATAAACAAATCCATATATTATAATATAACTTAAATCCATGAGTTCTTCCAAAATATATAACTTGTAATACTACTACCATAGTGGTGTTTAAAATGTCATGTACATATATTCCTGGGTCTCATTTACTTGTACTTACACAAGTTCCATTATTACAAAATTTTACATTTACATTACAAAACAAAGTCAAAGACCTACATATGGTGGACTTCTATTGCTATGTTGGCCTTGGTGAATGCAGAATGCCTCAAATGTCCTCTTCAATACCTACACAGATGAAACACTCGTGCTAAGCTTATAGCTTAGTGAGAAAAAATATAACATATATATGACCACAGCAATGGTCCTCAATTACAGTATACTGTGACGCCCCCAACCCGACACTCGATGGGGTGTCAAGCGAGGGTGTCACTTTCGTGACTGGGACTCTTTATACTGATCTTCTCAAAGATGAAATCTATACCTCAGGTTATGGCTCACTCGATACACAATTTTTGTAATAAAAAAATCATATACATATACCAATAAAATACCATCGTAGTGGTATTCATCATATTCTATACACATATACTAGAGTCCCTTTACTTGTACTATTACAATTCACTATTACAAAACTATACATATAAAATCAGAGATTGCGGAACAGTGAGGTGAGCACCTATCTCTGAGATGGCCTGTGCTGCTGATGTGGGATGTCATGTCCTCTATCCTTGTCTTCTGCTTCTGTACCTACACGGATTGAACACCCGTGCTAAGCTTTACGCTTAGTGGGAAAACATACAGGACTCCACCAATAACATTGATCGCAGTTTAATCGAATACATTCTTATACCTACATGCATCATATACTTATGGCTTCTAACACTCATCATCTTGTCTAATGCCTTTCCCGGTTCAAAACATGTGCATATATCATATCATTCCTTATCTATCACATATACTTTGCCTATTTCTTGTTATTTGCTTATATCAGATACTTGATCTATTTCTATATTATTTGTATCATGTTCTTTGCAAGTTTCCTATACTTTCATGTTCATTTCCTTCATAAGTTCAGATAACAGGCATGTATCATATACTTTCATATCTCAAATACTTTCATATAACATATCTTATAATAGTCCTATACTTTTATCTACATTCTTATAATTTTTATATACGGTACTTGTACGCTTCATCCGTCTTTCACCCGTTTCTAGTCTTTTCATCCTCAGCCAGACTTCTATTACATTCTATGTACTATTACATATATCATTTCTTATCATGTCTCCTTTCATGTAATGGCTACACGCCCATGCTATGCTATTCATTTCTTACATATTGTTTTATCATATATTTTCTTATACGATCTTATATTGTCATATACTTTACATTTGCGTTTTCACTTTGACTATAGAATTGACATTCACGAAAGATTCGAGAGGGAATCTCATCATGTTTGTCATTCCTTATATTTTCATTTTGTACTTTTCATATACTATATTTTCCTATGATTTTCATATACTGTACTTTCATATTATCTGTCGTATACATTTCGTGTCATTGACACTTTATTTCTTGTACTTGTACACTGGTCATATACTTTTCTCTTCATATATACTCGCACTGGTTTCATATACTTTTCAAAATTTGCACTTTATACTTTCCATATACTATCATATACAATTCTTTGTCCTTTCATATACTTTCATGTACTCATGTACTTTTCATATCATTTCATATATCATTCTCTTGTACTTTACTTGTTCTTGTAATCAGATACTATCATCGCAGATAACAGTTACGCTTCCCATATCAGTGTCATATATTCTATACATTTCATTTACATATAATTTTTGCCATTTTCTTTAGATTTCATGTCTGCAAATACCTTTGTGGTGTCGATACGGAAATAACTGTATGTACTTGAAGGTACTCTCACTGTACGAGACAGTGATCTCTATCTGTATATACCCGAAGGTATCATCACTGTACTAGACAGTGACCTATGCCATGTAATATGTGACCCAAACGGGACCGTATATACCCGAAGGTATCATCATTGTACGAGACAATGATCTCTTATCTCGTATGAATCTAAACGGGGCTAATTATAATGATCCAAACGGATCTACGTCATCGACTCCAAACGCCCGAGTATCTCAACCTGTATGTCGGAAGAACTCGTGTCCCTATAGGTATGCCTATCTATCCCTCTACTGTGCTCAAGCAAACACCCATGGTATTTTATGTCAGCATATCTCATATTCCCGAATAAGTATTGTTATCCGATAATCATATGCGTATATTACTTATGATTACTTTAATCCGAATTGCTCTCATATTTGTAGCTTCTCACATCAATATTCTTTGCTATTTCTTTCTTTACAATACACGATATCATTTCATATATGTCTATTCCATATCGCATTGCCTCATGTTTTAGTTATTCATATTCCATCTATTCACTCTTGTATTCATATCATGTTCTATCATATGGTCGATCTCATATATTAGCATATAACATTTGCATATAACTCCATTTGGATCCTATCTCCTCGTCATCTACTCTGTACATCTTATATCTGCTAACTTATATCTTCACGTAATTCTTACTCGCACTATTATCGTATCTCTTTTCATATATCTTTAACTTCAACTCTACTCGTATTTGTAGAATTCCTTTACCATACATGTAACTATTTTCCCATCATTTGCATATTTCTAGTATGTGTTGTCTAATCGTATACCTCCTAATCTCATGTATTTACTATATATTCATTTCATATTCCTATATTCATATCATTCATCTATTCATATCATCTCATATTCGATATATATTCTTCCTTCTTTATCTAATTTATATCCTTCAATATAGTTCGGACCCAGCTCTTAATCCAGCCCCAAAATTTTATTCATTCCAAAAAATTTGGGGACTAAATTACACCTAATTATTCTACCAACAATCTATGCCATTACATGGCTTTATGCTAAAATATTTCCAAGTAGTGGAAAATTGATACCAAAGCAGCTCAATTAAACTCTAATATTTTAGAGACTCCACGCATACATACGCGCATCAACTTTGTCTGGTCCGATCAATTTAACCACAAAGTTCGTATCTAAAAAATATCAAAAATTATGATTTTTCGAATATTTAATTAAAATCTCAGCAAAATCCTTTGTTTTTTGTACTCACGTGTAGCCCTTGTCGAGTAGAGTCTTTTTTCGTTTCTACTGACGAAACTGACTATCCGATTTCCATATATCACAGGTAGTCGGTAGGAAAAAAATAAATAAATATCTTTCCCATGCTCAGTCTCCCCGACGTTTGTTCCCCTTTTTTTTTTTACCCCTTTTTATGTATTTACTTATTTATTTATTTATTATTATTCTTATTATTCTTCTTTGGATCCATAACTCATATTATTTTATTCGGATCCGTTTTAACTCCGAAACAAATTATTTCATCCCGGTTTCAATTTCATTTATCCTAACTAAATATTCTTTAAATATTTGTTACTGGCATTTTTCTAAAATCCTGCCAGTGCTTTCACTTACACCCGTCGTCTAGAAATTCATAAAATATTCCGATTGTCTCGGAATTCAAATCCAAATTGATGGCCAGAAATTTACAGATTGGTAGTACTAATTTAACTGCCAGAACCGCTTTGTCATCCGAGATCTAGAGAATTTTCTATGTTTTTTCCAAAGTGGCAAAATTACCATTTTTCATAAAAATGTCATTTTTTTCGTATGAATACAATTTTAACTTATTTTATACCCTAAACATATTATAAAATTGTTATGGTATATTTTGGGGTGTTACATATACATATTCAACAATTCATATATCATAATTTTCATATATCCCGTAATAGTACAGAACATAAATCTTGTAATGTAGGATACCGTAGGTGCCAATTTAACATAACCTAGATATGCTCTGGGGCAGATTTACAGATACTTTTATTTTTCTTATACTTCATTGTTCATATACTTATCATATAAATGTTTCTGTCCGTATAGACCGAAAAATAACCTAATAAGAGGGACATATCACAATGTGCACTCCAAAGGCACGATACAAGACGAATTGTGTTGCCGGTTACCAGCTTCATAGTGTTACAAGACTGACAAGAGTGTCGTCACACTAATCAAAGAGTGACGAAGCACTAAACAGAGAGTATTGAAACACTAAACAGAGAGTCTCGTTGCACTAATCAGAGATGTCTCTTCATTCACTATTCGATCTTAAGTAAAGATATAATTATATATATATATATATATATATATATATATATATATATATATATATATATATATATATATATATATATTATCGTGCTTGTTATATTGTTCTTAAACACATTAGCAAATAAGGGGGCAAGAAACAATGTCTACCCATCGACAAGATCCGCTTCACCGTGGCGGCGAGGTTCAAGGCATTTTTCATATAAATTTTATACTTGTATGGACCATTTCATTCACTTATTAGGATCCTCATTAATCCAATGACGGTTTCCACTAACAAAAAAGACAGAACAAACGGGATTGTACACCCTCGCTTTAGGCAAAAGAGTAACTCTCGGTCGCTTTGCGTAACCAGACATTTTTGGGGCTTCAAGTTCACTCAGGCGAACCAACTTACGCCTAGACGAAGACCTTTGCCTAGCGGGCAAGTGCCTGTTAAAAATGCCCAGAATTGCATTGCCATTTCCAATGCTAAATTCCTTCCAAACCAAAACCAACTCAAAATAAACCACAAAACTCATCTTATACCAACCAACAAAATTTCTATTAGGATTTTTCCTACACAACTTAGACAATAAGGGATTTGATATAGTTTTCATACAAGTATTTCATACTTTCCATACAATTATTTCATACCTTGATCTTCTTGAACACTTCAACTAGTTTCCTTTCCTTTGCTTCTCTTCCTTACAAGAACAAGTAAAGCCCAAGACAAAGGAGAAAAGCAAACCACAATTTGGTTCTCCTCCTGACCGTAAGCCCTAGCACTCGAAAGCCAAAAATGGGAAATTTCCCTTTCTTACAAGGCCATGTTTGGCTTTAAGGCATTTGGCCCTCAATTTTTCCCCTTTTTATTTTAGTCCTTTACCTTTCTTCTATTTGAAATTCATCTTATCATATTTCTACATTACCATATCATCTTCTTATGTTATGACCTTTAGGTCCTTAATGTCAAATTACCATTTTCGCCTTTACTTCTTCAAAAATCCCAATCATATCCTTTTTCACACTTAAATTTTCAAAAAATACAATTTTAATTTATATTATACCCTAAACATGTAATAAACTACTATGGTATAATTTGAAGTGTTATACTCCTCTTTCTCTCAAGTGCTTCCAAGCACTCTGTAAAGTTTCAAGTGTTTCCATACGGCAATACTGAGGAACATCATTGAAACTGAGAGTTACCAGATCTCACCAAAGAAGTGCACCTCGAGGCAAGATCCTATTGTTTAACTCGGAGGTGTGAAAGCATTGGTCTCCTACCACCAAGGTTATAAGTCAAGGAAGACGAATCTACTTTAAGCAACACAGCACTACACGCCCCTACCCATCCAATCGTATGTTCATCTTACCTCATTTGTTCCTTTGTTCAGATCTACTTCGCCAATCTCAAACTCCCTATTCTTTCTAAAAGACCTCTTAGTGGTATCAAAACCCAAGTCGTGGCAAGAACTCTAAAGATATCTCCAAGAAAGGCCTTGTTAACAAAGTGATAAGAGCTTAAGGTAAGTGGAGTATAGCGGACCATTGTGACCCCTCCACTTACCTAGAAACTTTCCTGGTATACTTAGCACATAACCCTTTCATTTATCTGAGGACTTTCTTGGTGTACTTAGCACATCTCTCACTACTCGCTCGTTTCTATTCATGCAAACGACATGGCAAACCAACAAAGTGGCAGCTCTGTGCCAGCAATTTGAACCAGATAAATGCTCGGGTATGGAATCTAAAGCTGAAGTCCGATGCACATCATGTGGTGTTTTCGGCCATGGAGATGGTTGCACACTTGCACAGTGGGTTCAGACACACTAGGCGTCCATTGCGGAGGGCCCAACTGAGCGGAGACAATGGCTGGAACTTTGGCTCCCCCCACCGTTTGGAGAGTTGAAGTGCAACTTTGATGGGCCCGATCAACGCCGGCTGGGGTTGGGGTTCGTCGTGCGTGCGAGCGGCGGCCTGTTTCTCGGGGCAAAGGCTGAGTCCTTGCTTGGCCCGTCTGATGCATTCTTGGCGGAGGCAGCAAGCTGTAGGGCTGCCCTTTAATGGCTGTGTGGGAACTTCACGTGCTGGTGTCCGACGTGTACGCACGGTTTAAAACGCGTATCCGTCGACTGGACGGTCTCAGACGTATGTTCTACAGATCGACGCCAGATCGCCAATACGCAAAATAAGATAATTAAAATATTATAAATTATTAAAATTTTATATAAATCATTATAAATATATATATATAATTAAGTAAACTAAAATTTAATAAAATAATTTTTTTTATATTTAAAATGCAATGGAAGGTTTGAACATGAAAATAGTCTGGGTCCAAACGATGTCGTTTTGGCCTTTCTAGGGTTAAAACGACGTCATTTTATCCATCAAATTTTTTTTTTAATTCAAAACACAAATCAAAACGGCGTCGTTTTGATTTGTATTAAAAAAATAAAATAAAAAACCAAACCCTTTTTCTGGATTCTTGATTGGCGACAGAGCAAAAAATGAAGAGGAAGAACGAAAGGAAGAAAAGGAAGAAGAAGGAGGAGGCGTGCGCTCACAGGTGCCGTGGTCTTCTCTTCTCCTCCGGTTCTCGGAGTCTTCCCCGGCTCGGTCTGCTCGGCAAGGCGGTCGACTTCGTCTTCTCCGGTTTGAACAAAAATCTCAAATTTCTAAAAAAAAAAAATAGTTTTTTATTTTGTTGTGATGGGTAAAAACAGATTTTTGATACTTTTGAAGAGAAATCTTAGATTTCTATAAAATAAAATGGTTTTTGTTCTTTCAATTTACGTAAAAAAAATGGTTTTTGTTGTTCAGATTCGTAAAAAAATGGTTTTTTGTTGTGATGGAGTAAAAACATATTGAAGGTAGGGAATCGATTTTTTCGTGCACCGAAAGACCGGGGTTGATCAGTTAACTCGAATCTCGTCGAATCGTCGGGTTTAGTGGGTTGAGTAGAGTTTGTGATGGTGCAGGTATCACGGTATCGGACTCGGTGCAGCCACCCTCGAGATAGTTAAGACTCGGCCGAGTTTTCGAACCCTGACTGCATGTCTCTTGTGATGGCCCTACGCAAGCCCGATGAGTATAGCTCCGATGTAGGGCTTATTTTGAAAGACTGTAAGGAGCTGATGCTGTGTTTCCGAGTGTCTATCTCGTTTGTAAAGCGCACAGCAAACAAAGTAGCCCATGCAATGGCTAGGGCTGCCAAGTTAGATGCTGGGTGCGGTGTATGGTTCGATAACCCTCCTCCTTTTCTCTTGAAAGAGTTGTTGGGTGATCTATGAATAAAACAGTTATTTGTTTGTCAAAAAAAAAAGTTCTCCTTTGACTTCCTTCCGTACACTAACACTAGAAAAACCTAAATCTCAAGTAGAGAAATCAACTTATCAATATGTCTCGTATAGCAAGCAGTAAAGTTGGCTTAGGACGTTAAGTTTGAAAGTTTCTCAAATTGTGATCGGGATTTCATTTGTGTTTTATATTTTCGGTTTTCTAATTAAGATGCTAACTACACTTCACATGCATGTACCGTTAAATTCACTTGATTGTACTAATTTTGAAGATGTAATTAATACTGGCATGTCTATTGCTTTTATATAGTGGGAATTTTAGATTCCTTTTTTTTTTTTCATTTTATGCCATTTTAAAGCCCTCTCGAATGCCGTCATATCCTAGCGCATCAGAGAGGCATCTCCAATAGGCTTGGTGATTAGAGATTGTATTTTCCTCTTGGAAGATATATAGATTGTGCTCTCAGTTTTGCTGTACTTCCTTGCGAAAGCAGGCTAAGCAGCTGAGTCAGGTTTTGATCAAGGAGATTACGTTTGTAATCCTCCCACACTAGATTCTATTGAATAAAATTCTATTTCATTTTCAAAAAATGCCCTCCCTTTTTATCCCTACAAGAAGGGTTATTGATTTTTTTTCAATTTACAAAATTTTGTTGGCTCGATTAATAAAAAAAACCCATAGCTCAAAAATTGTTATTAATTGAACATGTTTTAGGGAACTGTAAATATAGTACGAAGAAGGAAAAAAAATCCCCTTTTTTATACTATGAAACCCGTTATATGGGATTGATTAAGAAGGTAACAGTTTTAGAGCATCTCGAGGAATGGACTTTGTAAGATTAATAATTTAATTGTAGTATTTTGACCTGCTCTTATGACCCACCATTCTGCCTTTAATGCCTTAATTAAATGGTAAAGCTAGTGAGTGAAGACACAGTACAAAGACATCATATTGGTGATATCATAATCCCACGAAGTATCATATTTTCCCTTATACCATATTATTGGACAGAGTCAAATATTTTGATGTTTCTTGTATGATTGTTATGTAACAAAACAAATATTGTGACCAATGTTCCAAAGTTTAATTAATAAAAATTGTACAGTGGACAATAGTTCGTTAACTGTAAGTCATTTTTGTTATCTATAATATTGTGGAGTGAGCATTCCATACCAGAAGAATAAGGTTTGGGTGGCCTGTCATTTTTTAACATTTAAATTGATTCAAATTGACAATATATATATATAGATAGAAACATAAATACCATATAAAGTATAAAATAACACTCAAGTTAATAATATAATAAATTGACCAAATACATATAAATTTAGTAATATTATAGTGACTAAAATATTTATGACTCTAGTTTTATAACATATTAATTATCATAATTTAATTTATTGTTTTTCTGTTATTAAATATGTTAGTTCATTTGAATTGTCCACACAGATAAAAAATCGAGTAACAAGAAAACAAAAAACAAAATTTCATAAAAAATTACACAAAACCAAACGATGTGATAAAATCATAAATAAAATAAAATAAAATCTAAATTTGTGTAAAATAAACATTTTATTTAGAAATAAATTGATAAAAAGATATATAGAGAAAAGATTTGATGTGCAGAATAATAAGAAGAAAGATAAATCAGAGGAGAATGAATAGTGTGTAATAGAAAAGTTAAAAAAGAAAGAAAACAAAGGCAGGAATTTAGTGAGTATTTTTGTCGAAAATTAACGACGGTGCCGCCCGATTCGCGAGTTTGGTGAGTCGCGGTTAAGTTGATAGCGGGACGCAGTTTAACCGCGTTAACGGTGTGCCGGGTGAGCATCTTCGCGTTCTCTTCGTTAAGATTACTGCCCACTGGCCTTCCTCGCTGCCGTTTCTGGGTGGTGCGTGAGCTGTCAAAATTCGACCCAGCCGCGGTCTGAAACCACGATTCTTAGCGGTCGCGGGTTTGGGTGAGAGCCTGCGGGTTCGGGTGTCGCGGGTCATTCGTTTAGCGTTTATCATCGTCGTGTTCGGGTTCACATGTTTCGCGTCAGTAGTTTGCCGTAGTAGTTTAGCGGCAGCCGTTGGCGGCTTTTGATGTGAGTTCGTCATTTGACCGTCAATAATCACGAAATGCGAAGGAAAGTTTCAAACCCCTTTACGAAATCAAACTCATTAGATATATAAATGCATAACCAAAATGGATTAATTCACAAAAACATAACAGAAATTAATCTCTCCCCTCTTGTTCCAGATCAATGAAAGAATTCATGGCTTGTCACCGCAGCAAGCTTATGCAAGTTGTGTTGCTATGGCTGATTACAGTAGCAGGAGGAGGAACAGGAACAGCAACAGCATCAGCCCAGACCATTTCGCCTGACTGCCAAGCTACTTGTGGGGATGTCTCTATTCCGTACCCGTTTGGGACTAGGGAAAGTTGTTACTTGAACGGAAACTACTTGATTACTTGTAACGACACCTTCAGCCCTCCAAAACCATTTCTCCGGACCAGCAACATTGAAGTCCTAAACATATCGCTGGCCGGTCATTATTTGCGCGTCCTCACCACCATAGGCAGCGATTGTTACAACGAGACGGGCCAGAGTGGAAGGTTCAATGCCCAAGTGACTCTATCAAGATTCCCCTTTTCCAATACCCGAAACAAGTTCACAGCTATTGGGTGCGACACCTTTGCCATTATAAGGAATGGTATGAACGGCCAAACCATCTCGACCGGATGTTTGTCCATGTGCGACACTATCCAGAGCGTCACCAATGGATCTTGCTCAGGAATAGGGTGTTGCCAGACCTCCATTCCTAAAGGTCTTCTAAATTATAACGTGACTGTTACTAGCTTTAGCAACCACTCCGAAATCTTGGACTTCAATCCCTGCAGCTATACTTTCTTAGTTGAGGAAGACTCCTTCAATTTCTCTTCGGCTGATCTTATAGATAACCAGAACAGAAGCCGCGTTCCGACTGTGCTGGATTGGGCCGTGGGAAACCAAACATGTGAAGAAGCTAAGAAGAACACTACAAGTTTCGTTTGTCAGGGGAATAGTGTTTGTTTTGACTCCGATAATGATATTGGGTATCAATGCAATTGCTCAGCTGGTTACCAAGGGAACCCTTACCTCCCCAGTGGTTGCCAAGGTATTTGTTTTGTTTCAGTTTACTGCTTGCTAATTTACTTATTTTTGTTATTTTCTTAGATGGTTAATTCAATTAACGAGGAGTTATTGTCACAGATATTGATGAGTGTGGAGACCCAAATCTCAATTTGTGCACAAAAAATTGTATCAACACACCCAGGGAATTATACTTGTTCTTGCCCCAAAGGGTACCATGGAGATGGTAGACAAGATGGGGAAGGTTGCATTGCTGATGATGATCAATTATTAGGGATCAAGATTGCCATGGGTAAGTACATTTTAACCCTTATTTTTCATTGAAAATAAGTACATTGAAAATAATTTAATTTTATTTCTTTAAATGTAGGCGTTAGCATTGGTTTTCTGGTGTTGATAATTGGGGGCTCATGGTTGTATTGGGTACACAAGAGAAGAAAGCTCATTAAACTCAAAGAAAAATTCTTTCTGCAGAATGGTGGTTTAATGTTACAACAACAGCTTTCTGGACAGGAAGGAGCCAATGAAATGGTTAAAATATTCACCGCAGAAGAGCTTGAAAAGGCTACCAATAAGTTTGATGATGGCAAAATCATCGGCACAGGAGGGTATGGGACAGTTTATAAAGGAACTCTAGTCGATGGTTCAACAGTTGCAATCAAGAAGTCCAAGATAGTAGATGAAAGCCAAATTGAGCAATTCATAAATGAGATAGTTATAGTATCTCAAATCAATCACAGAAATGTTGTTAAACTCTTAGGTTGCTGTCTAGAAACCGAAGTTCCGTTATTAGTCTATGAATTCATCACTAATGGCACCTTGTTTGATCACATCCATGATGAAAGCAAGGCATCCAACATTTCATGGGAAGCTCGTTTGAGGATTGCTGCTGAGACTGCTGAAGTATTATCATATCTTCACTCTGCAGCCTCTGTTCCAATCATTCATAGGGATGTTAAGTCTAATAACATTCTTTTGGACGATAATTATACCGCAAAAGTGTCGGACTTTGGTGCTTCAAGGTTGGTTCCCATGGATCAAACTCAATTATCTACAATGGTTCAAGGAACTGTAGGATATTTAGACCCTGAGTATCTACAAACAAACCAATTGACCGAGAAAAGCGATGTTTATAGCTTTGGAGTTGTTCTTGTGGAATTACTAACAGGAGAAAAGGTACTCTCATTTGACAGGTCTGAAGATCAAAGAAGTCTGGCTCTGTATTTTCTTATATCATTGAAAGATGATCGATTGTTTCAAGTTGTTGAAAAACATATAATGAAGAATGAAAATACTCACCAGATTGAAGAAGTTGCTGCCCTTGCGAAGAGATGCTTAAGAGTAAGAGGAGAAGAAAGGCCCACAATGAAGGAGGTAACAATGGAGCTAGAGAGGATAAGGAAGATGAGAAACAACCAATGGATTGAGGGTGATTGGAATTCAGAAATGGAGTGCTTGCTTAGCAAACCTTCGGGTGCCTACATACATCATGGTGGTGATAGCACAACTCTAGCATATGATAGCCTGAAAGATCATGTGATTTTACCTGTAAATGATGGGAGATGATTGTGTGGTTTTATTTTTTTTTATTTTTTATTTTTTCTTTGTAATATAACCATTACAGAACACCATTGAAGTTCATATTTCTATAATTATCGGTTGTATATCGGTTTGCAATAGCATCGATAGCGTAATATCTTGAGCATCAACCCCGTAGTTTTATTTTCTTGGCAGAGCCAGAGTCTTATAAATGCCAAATTTAGTGCAGTTTAATTTTAGAAATAAATAAATAAATGAAGAGAAACATCTAGAAATTAAGCCAAATAATTTAATACATTTCAATATTTTTCCTAGCAAAAAATCAGAGCATAGGGCATTTCAAGCCTCACTATTACCAGTCCTTGCAAAAAACCAGAGCTACAAATGCCTTAAAAATCATTTCAAGCCCCATGTTTATAGTTTATTTTTAGACTTGTTTATGTAACGGTTCACAAGTTTAATTCAAAATCTAAAAATCTTAAGGTTTTTTTATTTATTTCGATGTTTTAGAATTATTTGTTTGAATAAAATGGAATAAGAGGGAAAAAAAAAAACTTATGATCAATGTTTAGAAAAAATAAAAAATAAAAATTACAAGCATATCTGTTGAACAAAATCATGGTTTAGGGATGTCTTCTTGGTAGGATTCCCAAACACAAAATGAGACTAATAACCCTGTTACCCTGAAACCACTCACTCAAGAAGAAAGGAAAATTGAATAGTCATGTACGAACCTCATAATAATGCACGAGTAAAGGGCCCTACTTTTACAGCATCTCATCTCAAAGTGTGTATCATTCATTTTACTCCTCCATTGATGATTCCAAAAAAAACTAAGACAGAAAGAATCAAGACCCTCTATGATGAGTGAGCTGGATTGAATTTGTCAGTGGACATAGTACAAATTACAAGAGACCATACTATAATACTACACAGGAGAATTACAATGAAGACGATCCATGATCACCTGAGTAACTGTAAGCAATGTTTCTCTACAAGGGAATTACAGGAACTACTCGATTCAGCTCGGTGCCTTTTGGGGTTGTATTTTCTATAGTTAGAGATGTAAAATTAGTACTAAATTCCCTCAAACCGCTTGCTATACCTTTCCATCTGATGAAGGATGATTCTGCGACGTTTTCACGGCTGTGGGAGATGATGATTTGGTTATGGAATTGGTGCCTTTGGAAGGAGAAGAAGGAGGAGAAGGGAGCTTCTTAGGCAGCATCTGTTCCCAGTACTCCTTGGGCAATCTTGATGCTTCTGAAAGAACAAGGAGAGTAAGAAAACTCAAGAGAAAAACCCTGTGCCACCTAGAACTTAGCATGTTGAATACTCAAGAAGAAGTAATCCCCCCACAGACTCTAACTTTAACCTCTAAAAGATTGCTTTAGAGAGCTTGTGGCAGCAGACATGTTGAGTATTGTGTGGAGACTGCCAACTCGGTTGTTCAAGGAAAGGTGTGCCAGTGGCAGACAATGGGGTATTTGATAATTCAATATGGTTAGGAACTCATGTTGTTGCCCCTATTATCTATTATAAGAAGTCTCTTTTGTGTCTCAGATAATTTCTGGATTTTGATATATTTTTCAGTGGACCCCCTCAGTGGTTGGGGGTTTAATCTTCAAAGCCTGGTAACAAATCTTCATTGTCAGTTTTTTTTCTCCTAATTAACATTTAGCATTTAGATATGCCTTCTTTTCTGCTGTTCTTTTTCAGTCTTCTTTCTTCTTTATGGGGACAAGGAACTAAAAAAAGAACTATGTTTGATTAACTCAAGTACTGCAACTCTGAACTTGTTTATGCCAAATTCATGGTGAATGCATATCATCTTCACATGCCATGTCATGATAAAACAGAGCACCAAAGTTTATACTGTGTTTATACAATCATATATAAAATAGGGTGCTTTCAATATATATATATAAAAGAGGGTGATATTAGAATAACTTAATTTGTGCAACGATGGATTTAATCGATCTTACATAGATATTATCCCTTCTAATTCTCGTATGTTCAAAATTCTAGAAGTTATTCACTAAGCATACAGTGTTGAAACTTTTTCTTTTGATCAGTGTGGAACATGACAGTATGCCATGGAATTGTAGTTAAAGCAACAAAATCTCACTTGAAATTGAGGATTAATTATAATATTATTGGTAATGATCCACTTTCTTTCAAGTACATATTATCTACTCCAATGATCCTTTAAATTTTTAAAAAACTTCTATATAGTTAAAAGTTCACTTATAATAGATACAGTACTGCACATCATGTCCAACTTATGTGGTAGAGCATTCAACGTTTCAAAAAGACATGACATAGGAAGGAGAGTGGTTCTAGGTTCAAGTCCCAATTAAGATAATTTATTATATTATAACTAAAGTGTTTAGCAATAAAAAAAAAAATACAAGGTTCAAAACCTCGTATCAATGTGTTAATGCACTATGGTATGTTACATGCGAACAAGATACCATCATCAACCTCTTTTCTAGGTATGGAAGCAATATGCATGGATACAAACTAACAAATCATCACTGAACAAAGAGTCAGTGAAGCATGTGTATCATCAATAAAAAATAAAATTCACCAGCAAAAACCCTCCTAACCCATAGTTGGAAAACCCCACCTAAACCCTATTCTTAAGTATTCTTTAACTCTCAATCATGAAAAACATGAGGAGAGAGTGCTCTTCCCATTATTTTCAGATACCTGAGAAGGCAGACAAGCCTCGCTATGAGGGGGAATTTTAAAAGAGTCCAAAAGAAGCATCTTCAAACTTTTGTATGCAAATTTGCCAACAGGGAAGAGTGTTTAATGCTCATCAGTAGCATTACTGTGAGTGAATACAATCATGCTTAAACCCCCAAAAAAGCAGTGATAAAGCAAAACCAATTATAAACTAGTCCCTCCACCAAATACCAACCACTCTACTCTCTACTACTCTACTCTAGGTAGTAGCATTGTTATAGAAATGAAGCTGAACCAAACCACTAACCATGAAAATCAGCTCAATCAATCAAACCCAGCTGGTCACAATAATTTCCTAAAGAAAGGGAGTCAAAAATTTGAAAGGTAGGCCTAAAAAAAGCTGCAAAGAAATGGCCTCAAAGATCAGAAAGGCAAACTGAAGGGGCAAAATGAGAGTTGGGGGGCCAGCTTTCCACTGTCCTTTACCCAAGAGAATGAGGCAGGGTATAGTTAAAATTAAAAAAAAAAAAAAAAAAGGATAAGGGACAGAAATATAAAATTGAGTTGTAGTTTGGGACATGAGAGTTAGCTATGTGAGTCTTGTGTTCTTCTTCTAAAGTGGTGGGATCCATTCTCTTCTTTACCTCAAAACTATCTCAGTCTCATTGACTTTTGATTCCTTTTTTTCTTTCGAAGCTTTACATACAGAGAAACACTAGAGCACATAGTATATAATCATATGATAAAAGAATGATAGTATATGGGATGGATATTTATTTACAATTTGTCTATAGTTTTTGTCACACGAACTTCTGTTTATATATGAATTTGACTTAAGGATTTGAGATTTTGTGAATTTATTTTAAAATTCTTTAAATTTATCTTAGGTTCATTTGTTCTCAAAATGAAGAAATTTAATTAAAATTTCAAGGAACAGACTAAAAAAATGGATAAAACAGGAGCCCATTTTAATTATTCAGAATTATTAAGAATAAACTTATTTTATTTATCATAACAAAGGTTTTTTTATTTTTGACATCTATTCACTTTACATTATATTATAATATTCTATTCCTCAAAAATCCATCCCCACTAAAGCTTGAACCCTAAACTCCTCTTCCCATGCCCGCCTAAATACTTTACTTGAACTAAGTCTTCTTAGTAGTACAACAAAGTTACAAAGTTGAAAAGAATAAAAATAAATAAACATTTTTCCATTAAAATTTAAAAAAAAAATTAAATTTTATTTTGCCCATTAAGACAAAGCTGCTATTGGTAGGTTAAAAACAATTGATGGTTGCACCTGTTTTCAGGTATAACAACTCTTTCATAAGTTGAAGACCAAAACAAAAACAACCAGCCACAGCGGCTGAAAGATAAGAGAAACGCCTAAACAATTTTTGCACAGAAATAGACTGCAATTTGTATTGCTGTTACAAGAATGCGTTTAATCTTCATTGATATTATTATTATTATTATTATTATTATTATTATTATTATCATTATCATAGCATGGTATCATTCTACAAAACTTTGAGCGATATTCCACTACTTCAAGTGGGGAAAAAGAAAAGTAGAAAGGGGAGATTGACGTATAAATTATACATAGGCTAAAGGAAATTATAGCTATTGCATCTGTAACTGAAATGCCTGAGAATCAGAAAAAAGAATACCTAATATCTGAAGTGTGTTGAAAATTCAAACGTGGTCATTAGAGAATCAAGATTTAAGAAATAGCCGATTTAATGGTGTGTGTTTCTGTTGGGCGCCAAAATGTCTTCTTAACACAAAGAAGGCCTTCCTTGTTCTGTGAGTATGTCAAACGGACCTCCCACTGTAGAGACTTAGCCATGTTCTCCACCTCACTTACAATCTCATAGACAAGTGTCCTGAAAATATATATCTTCATTTGAGATCCACTAACTTCAATTACTGCAGTTAATCGGGCACCCCAGACCAAAAAGCATTACCGCTGCTAATATTGAAACATTCAAACTATCTTTAAAGCACAATAAAGAATAAAGGTGAATTTGGGTATACCTCTTTCAGACTGAGAAGATGATCAGCATGAACAAGATCAGGATCCGGGGATAGGTGCTAAAGATTCGCACCAATCAGTGATATCTAATAACCTTCGTTCATATTGATTGGTACCTTTGGGGAGTTAATTGGGACTAATGCTCACAGACTACCTTTCAAGTCTTCAGAGCAGCAAATCTGAAACATAATGGAAAAATCATAATCTGTGATATAGAAGTACCAAATCATTCAAGGAAACGGGTGGAAATAATGCTTTCATGGGGAAAGGAAGAGCAAAGGTTACAATGTTAGAAAATCAGATACAAGATATACTATTTGATAGAACAAAGTACAATGGTAATGCTAACTAATGCTTCTGTAACTGGGGATAGAAAGAATAAATTGGTTAACTCTCATATAAGTAGCTTTCATGTCCACAGACATTCTAACCAAGACCATTGATTCCTCATCTCAAACAGTGATATGACACGACAGCTTTCCAGTGCGAATAAGCATAGTCCTCTGGAGCAGCCTTGCCATAGACTCCAACCTGAGAATTCTTCAGCCAGTAAGGTTATTCTACGTAGTTGCTCAGCCACTGATCCACGTTCTGAGGGAAGTGAACAGCAACTGCACATGCTTGAAGGCATATTCCTGAATGCATAAAACAGGACAATAAACCCAATTATATAGGGAAGATAATATTGGGAAGGTTAACACTATGAAAACTATGGCACGATTTGTTTGATTGCTGAGAGGTGCTACTGCAGGTAGAGCACCTTTTGGAAGCAGTACCATGAGAAGCTTGTGTTGGAGAATGATTCAAAGTTGGTTTTTTTAATAGTTCTATTAATTAGGAAATGCTTTATTATTTATTTATTTGAATTGTGAGTAAAGAGTCCAAGTATGAGAGTTTTTAGCTATGTGATAAATATGAGAGTTAGTTGAAATAGATAATTAATGGATTGTATTTATTGATTTTGATTTATCTCTGTAGCTTATTTTAAAGAGTATTGCATTTGATAAAAAATAGAAGAAGGTATATGTAGAGTGAAATATTTTTTTCTCTTTCTCAAATTTCCCAACAATGGTATCAGAAAGCCACTCAAGGATCTCGAGGACCCGTGAGAGAGAAGAAATTTTTCTTCTTTCATGAGCTCTACTCTTTCACCACCAGCTTTTGATGGAAAATTATCATGTATGGTCACAAAGAAAGCTCATTTGAGAGAATTTTACTACGGTAGGGTAATGAAGAAAGTAGGGAAGAATAATTATGGGTCAAATTAATGGAGAAAAGTCAAGGTCTAAAGAAGCTACCACATGAAATATGACTGCTCTATATAACAACAAGGTCTAATGACATTTCATGAGATCCAAACCATATATCGCTTATGCTTCCTGAGAACTGCGAAATCATTGCCTCCGAGGGAAACCAACAGACTTAATCGGTTCTCATGGACAGAGTGTTACTTCAAGTGAGAGAGAAGTGCACCAAAAAGAATTGAGAAGTGTTCATGAAATCTGGTCTGAGTTTTAGTAGGTATGCTTCAAAGAAATTGAAGAAGTATTGAAAATGATGAGAGAGTACATCAATAAGATAGTAAAGCATCAAAGAGGTGGAGAGTAGAAGTGTCAATAACCTGAAAAGATAGATGTCTATGAAAAAATTCGTAACTTGAAATCATGGGGAATGTTGGAGAATGATTCAAAGTTGGTTTTTTTAATAGTTTTATTAATTTGTGGGAGTTGTGTTTATTGATATTTAATTGTGATGGGAGAGTACAAGGGTTGTTTAGATTTCTTAGCTATATAGCTATGAGAGTTAGTTTTGAATAGGATAATTAATAGATTTTATTTATTCTTCCATTTTGATTTATCTTCTCGTAGCTCATTTAAAAGGCATTTGCATTTGTATTAAAAGAGAGAGAAGTGGGCATGTGAGTAGTAAACATGATTTTTTTTTCTCTTCTAAATTTCTCACACTGCATCAAATGTATAAACTGGGCTTCAATATAAATACATATTTATGATGTTTTTCATTTCAAGTTTATCAGAATTAACTTTAAGTCTGTATATTTATCTAAAGAAGTACAAACTATTTTGAATTTTTTTATTTGCAAGAGATAGTGTGTTAAAATGCTATGAACACCACACTTTGCTTCTTCCACTCCAAGACTTTTTTTTTTTTTTTGATAAATCGGATCAGGTTCAACATCATTTTTATGTAATTCACGAATCCCAAGGCCTTGAAGTTAACGGTCGGGTAAACCTCCCATAGCCCTAAGGGGTCTCGAATCCAGTCACTATTGGTAAACCTTCTAGCCTTAGACCAACCGAACTACTCCTCGTGTTCTTCCACCCAAAGATTATAATTTAACAAAATGTGGAAAGAAGTAACTGAAATACAATCATCACAAAAATGAAATATTCTCAGTATTTTTGCTTTGTGATTTCCACTTTATCTGATTGATGAATAAACAGGTGAGAGGGAATCAGGAAAACCGAAAGTGCATTACGTTATGTAGAAAAGTTCAGAAACGAAAGGCTTGAATATTAATTTTGCCCTCCTTAAAAAGTGTGTGTGCGTGATTAACTAATAGTAACAGGGACCCTCAGTTCTTTCTTACTGTTATCATTACGCTAGCAACTTCATGTCACATGTCTCCAATAGAAAAGATCAAGTGCTCAGTTTAACTTTCACAGATGTCCAAACAACACCGTAGCAGATCTTTCTATTTGACAATGCAACTGCCAAATGCACCCAGAAAGGAACAAATATACACCTAAATCACTCAAGCTAAAGCATGGATCTGAAGGGTTCAGCCTATATATTCAGTAGAAAATAGCAATGCAGATGAGTTATTATCTAATCTAATAAGTCGAGTCAGTGAACAAAACAAGCCTGATGATCTAATTAGCAATATCCACCAATAGAAACTAATAATGAACCAGCAACCAAAAAAGGTAGTTTTCTTTAAAAAGAAAAATCTTTAAATTATTTTGGACAATGGTTCTGTGTTCTTAAAATATCACACATATTGTGCTGAAGAAGAACATGATGTTAGATTTCTATAATTATCATAACCACTCACACAATAATGCCAACCATTCAAAAGCCGACTCTTATGGACAACTGTGATTGAACAATGTCTTACAGTAAACAAAGATTTTTATTGTATTCAAGTCCCTTTATGATGTATTCCAGCAGTCCTCAATCTTTTTCTTTCTTGGCAAGTTTATATTCTTATTGCCTCTTCGAGTTCTACTAAGGGCACAGACAGCACGACAAAGAGCATTAAGAACTATGGGCTAAAGAAAAAGTACCAGGCTGCATCTGGATTGTCAGATTTTTTACACAGTGGAGGCTCATTTTGAAAAAGCCTTTTCATGCACTGCTAGTTGCTTTCATGAATTGCTGCACCAATCTATCCATCCTTGCTTGTTGACACCAGATCCCAGCACATTTTATTTGTTAATTCAGACATGGCTGCCATCAATTTTCAATAAAATAGCAAATGAGGTAAGGCCTTATGGCAATACTGATTTAAAATTCATTTATCAAGAGAAATATAAATCAGATACGATCCAGAGAGAAAAGGGAGAGATATATGATTTATAGAGCACTTTCTTTAAGCAAAGTTTCCAAATTTCTAAAAGTAAAAATCAACAGCAAACTTTTTAAAAGAGGCTGGTAGAACTGTCAAACATGGTCTCACACTTTCAAACAGCTATCCATTTTACATTTAAAGAAGGACTCATGGTTTTCTTCAAAAGGGAAGAGAATAAATTAATTAACTACTTGCTTAGTGCTGCGATAATCACTATCTTGAAGAACATACTTTGAAAATACGATTCCTAGACATAAAATTCAATGCATTATGGTAGTAATTACTTCTAGTTCTTCTATTGTTAAACACTATCACAAACAAGGCTAGAGTATTATACCCTTCCAAATGCCAACGCCTCGTGAACTTTCCAAACTGAGTTGCAGCATCGCATAAAGTAACCAATTAGCCAGCAAGACAATGGTTCCAGCCTGCGCAGTGGGCAAGTGAGAAGTTAAGCCCGAATTGGAAATTTCAAAATTAACACTTGATACCAGAACAATCCCAACAGCAGCAATCTGAGACCAAAGCAGACATCACCTTCAACATGCCAAGGAACCCTGCAACGTGCACAGTGTATAATGTCAAAGACCCCACTGGGAAATGAATGTGTGGTTCCATAACAGCCAGAGATAGGATTCTCTGTCAGTGCAATTGCACCGGAGCTCATATGCTCATCCTGGGAGCAATGAGATGTAAGCACGTCTCTATCAAAAAGATAACCTCCAAAGCTGGCCACACCACACCCAACATCCAATATCACACTAAGCCGCTTCCCCATGCACACATAGAGTCTGCATTGTCATTTAAGCATTTTCATTGATATCCAGAATACAATTTCACAAATAGGTGAATTCAAGAATTCAAACCCAGAGCAGTTAGTCTACTGAGAAAGTGTTGCTGGAACATAAGAATATGTAACAAATAAATAAACATAGTCGACTTTGAAGTAGGATCAAGAATGGCTTGATTAGTAGTGGAAATGAAAATGGCTTATGGAAAAACATTTTGGTTCCTTTTCAATGCAAAAAGTGCTTGTGCTTTTTAAAACACAATCAAGATTATAATGTTTACTAAAAGTTCTCAATTTTCTGAAAACATTTTTGCAAATAGTTTTCAAAAACTTGCCACCAAACATGTCTTCCGTATTATCTTCATTTTCTGTATTCAACAACAGATCACAATTCTTCTTTCTCTATACTTTTAGGCTATAAGGATATAAATTTGTAAAGTCATATGGTCAATAGGATGATCTTTAGACGAGGAAGTAGAAAATTTGAGAGGTCATATAAAGTTGTGAGCATTAGAGGAAACCTAGGGGAAGCCAAATCACATAACCTATATAAAAAATTGACATAGCTCAACAAATCCATTTCTGTGCCCCTTCTCTCACCTCCCCAACCCCACAAAAATGGAGAAATAAGGGTAGGCACCTTAAGAGTAACTATCAACGCAAAAGCAACATATGGAAAGAATGGAAGTGTGGCAGAAGAGAAAGATTCAAAATGCTCACTTTTTGGATATAATCAATGTAATGAAGAGCACCATGCGTAAACTGAGTTCCGCCACCAGGAAAAGTAAGGTATTCACCAGTAACTTTAACCCAATTTTGATGGCCTTTGACCACAGCAAGCTTTGTGTGGGGAACATTATTGAACCAGATCTGCATAATGCACCAGTAGAACCCAACTTAACCAAAGTGAACTACAAAAAGAAGTCACTTTTCATTAGAACCAGTAATAGGTGGTATACCTTTTCCCGGCTTGTTGGCCATGGAACTGGGCGTTTATATCCTTCAGGCAAAGAAACAAGACAGGTAGGAGCCTCATCAGGGCAGTGCCTCTCTCTATGTTCATAGTGCTTTGTACTTGGAAGCCTTCTAACAGCCTGCACATTGTCAAGGCATGGGATGTAGTCCGGGCCAGCAGTCACATTGCAGAGTTTCCAACCATAACCATTTTGCTTAGTTATTGTAGA
The DNA here is from genome assembly GCA_016808115.1 of Tetrastigma voinierianum. Lineage (NCBI taxonomy): Eukaryota > Viridiplantae > Streptophyta > Magnoliopsida > Vitales > Vitaceae > Tetrastigma > Tetrastigma voinierianum. The sequence goes on along the minus strand of JAEQBH010002268.1, from coordinate 222,547 downwards.
TTGTAGTGATTCCTTCTCATTCTTTGACTCTACCATCTGAGTTGACCAATCCCCATTTCCAGTGGTACTTTCATCCAAAATCTCTGACTGGGACCCAGCAGGGAAAACCTCATTTGAACTCTGATCTTTTGCCTGGATTTCAATGTGCTCCTCCCCAGCTCTTTCAGACTATCCCTGATTCTGCCCAACACTTCCGCATTTTGTCAACCTCTCCCTCTCAGTCTCCCACTTTGGACTTCAGCTATTTTCCAACTGTGTACTAAACTGTATTCTCATTTGCTTCGGATTTTTTTTCATCCTCATTTGAGTCTGCTTTACTTTCATCTGTGCTCTCCTCAGATACAGCCTGCTCTGCCTCATCTGTTTCACCACCTTCCATTTTTGTTTCTCCAGTTTCTGAATTCGATTCTCCATCTCCAGCATTTTGTACCCCATCTCCAGAATTTTGTTCCTTGTGCTTTGGCCTTTCAGGCTCTAGTCTAGTCTTCAGAATTCTCTCAGTGGCTGTTTGCTTTCTCACATTTGTCCTGACCCTTTTATCAGGCAAGGTTTGGTTGTCTTGGGCATCAGTATTGCTTCCAACTGAGAACTATTTGATATCAGCTTCTCTTTGCTGCATCCAGGGAAAATTACCCAATCTAGTCTCAAATTGCCGAATCGTTATTACCATCTTTTCTGCACCTCGTTTAGAACCTCATTTTGAGTATCATCGGACACCAACTCTGAATTCTGAATAGGAACAATGGATGATGACATCATCATCCACACCCCAACCAGACAAACACCAACAAACACAACTATAGCAATGGCTGAAACAGTAGGATGACCAATGTTCATTAACCCGAGAATACTTGGTAGCCATTTTTTAAGTAAAGAGATGGCTTGAATTATATGTCTGAAAGGGACAAACGAAACAACTCCAAATATTCAAATAACTCTAGTGAAGACCATAATTAGTTTCACTTGATCTATAAGAGAGTGCAACAAGGGTAACCAGTAAAAGATTTAAAATTTAGAAAAAAACAAAACAAACAAAGAAAGTAGGTTATACATACATTGAGGGTTTAATTTTAAATCTACAGCTAAATCACATTAGTCTGTGTCAACTAGACTTATAGTTTCATAACACTTGTGTTAGATCTCAGTATTATATCTAACCTGCTTTTAGAAAATCAGACAAATATTACAGTTTTTTAATCTTGATTTCAATGAAATAATAAGTTAGCCAAATCTGTCAGAAATAATGAAATTAAATTTTAAATATATTTTTTTTGATAGGTGAAATTAAATTTTAAATGATTCCACCAATCGTATCATACAGAAGAAGCTTCAGAGATATTAGAACCTTTTCCCCAACGTGGAATAGCAGCCTGTTTGTTCCTGTAAGCTGAACCCTTCGATCTCAATTTTTCAACCATTGTTAATAGTTCAACTACACACATTTAACTGAAAACAAGACTTTGTGTAAACCAATTCACACAGGAAGGAATAATTATTTACATCCAAAGAGAAAAAAGACCAATTTAGAAGTTACGATCCAGTTACAAGATATGTTCAGCAAGATATGAATTGTAGTGGGATCTAAGATCAGAACAGAAAAAGGTGAATTATGATATGCATTCATAATAAGTAGCAGAAAGTCTCGGGAAGAGAAAATAATATTAAGAAGAAGTTCATAAAGAGATCGAGAATCAAATTAATAACTTCAATTATATGTTATGAAATATCAGACTTAAAAAGAATAACCAGATCAATCAAAAGGCCGAAATATTATATCGAAAAGACTGATTTTTTCCAAACTCAACTCCAGAAAAGTACAATTCTCAAAGTCTCACCAGTGAAACTAAATACAGGGGCAACGAACGAAACAAATAAAGAACCAAAGAAACTTGAAATCGACGATAAGCGAAACCACTTGCTGTTGAGCCTGAGATTAGTTTGGTGTTGAACGAAATCAAAAGATTCAAACAACTGAAACTATATAGATAAATAAGTCGAACTATATGATAACAAGTCGAACTTAAACGATTCCACGCTTCTTTTCCTTTTCTCTTTTTTTCTCGGTAACCAAACAAAAGCGTACCTTGGCGACGATCTAGGGCTCCCCCCTGCACATTCTCTTCAGTGTGAGTGGGAGAGGTGTGGAAGTCTGAGTATAGAAATCCCGAAGATGGGAAGATTTCCTATAGCTAATAATTAAATTTTAAATAAAGTGATTTAATAATAATTAATAATGATAGAAAACAGACAGCGTCTTGTGTGTGACTCATCAGTCATTCCCCCCTTGTGTAGAGAAAAGAATGTACCCAAATTGAGACAAACCAGGATATCTGGTCGTGTTTGAATCTTATTAATTAAAGGAAAATATTTACTGATGCGTAACTGATTGAATTTTGAGGGCATTTAGGGAAGACATAATTCAGTCTCCTTTGTTTATTAGCTGTAATCGAAATGATTCATTTCTACTCACTTTGAGCAATTGGGAGTAGAGGATCCGCTGCATCCCTTGATTTCTGTCGGTGCAGTATTAGAGGAGGGTTTTCCGGCCCATTTTTATAGCCTTTTTTTTTTTTTTTTTTTTTAGAGTATTATCACCTTTATCCATCAAACATCAAAAGATATTGAAAAAAAAGTGCTTATTTCTTGATGTGGATTAAAAGGTGATTAATTGTACTATTTCAAAAAATTGAATATATGTTGGGTTCTTTTTCAGCCTTTCCTTAGAGGAGGGATGATTTTTTTTTTGTCCCCAATTAAAATCATTTACTTTATAATTTTTTTAATAAAACAGATTTTATCATATGACATGTCATTTTTTTAGTTTTTTTCATTTTGGTCGTTCATAACATCAAATCTTTTATTAATGTTATGATATGAATCGTATATATTTTATATTTACAAGATAATCTTAAATGCTTAGATATTATCTTTAAAATTAGACTTTTTAATTTGACAAATTAATAAAGATAAATCAAATAATTTATTCTTTTGGAAAGATATTCAAAAAAACTTATTTACTCCTTGATGGGGATTAGATTTTTTATCACTCTTTAAAAAAATCGTACTTAATTTTATTTTGAATCATAGATTCATCGGTAGAGGAAAAGATTAGGATTACCAATTCCTAATTTCCTAGTCCACAGGTTAACTTTTGTCATTTTTGTTAAGACTTTAATATTAAACAACCATTTGCCACATGTCACCATTCATAGGACTTAGGAGTGGGAAAAGGATAGGACTACTCAGGACTCCCTCAAGTGTTAGCATTTGACTCTACATTTGTGGTTGTGGAGCAAATGAGAAGCCGGCTTGTGGTGTGGAGTGATGGCCCAGGTAGCAGAGAATCAAGGCCCAGAACGAGAGGATTAAGGGGGGCTCAACAACCCATTGGGCCAATGAGGGACGGCCCACATGCGGAAGATCAATGCTCCATCATGTGATAGGTGTGAGTGATGGACCCACAATTACCAACGTGCACCGACACGTACAACAGTATATCCCTATCCCCTTCCCAATTCACATGCAAGTTGCAATCTCGCTCGCCTTTTCCACCTTTAGATGGGGAAGTGGGCCCACACCTCAGTTATTGCAACTTGACCAATACATCGGGTCGGGTCGGGTTAGACTACGACTTAAACCCAGATCCAATCACATTTTTCCCACGTGCTGCATGTAGATCAAAGTCGTACTATTAAATTAATAATGAAAAGTGCAACTGATCGGATTTAAGTAGCTGAGGAATTAAATTATCCCATCAGGCCAGTTGGTCAGCTCAAATGGTGGAATACTTACAGTTTCAAATAGATATATGGTATAGAAATGGGGTCCAAGTTAACGGGAATGATTTACTATTTTGAAACTGAAAGTATATTAAAAAAAAAATAGACAGAATTAATCTCATTTTCTCTTTATTCTTCTTTTTTTCTTCCATAGCCATTCTTCATCTTTAAGCAATAAGAATGATTTTCAACCTTTTTTCTAGTTCACTGTCTTTAAGCAGTAAAGCAGATTTTAACCTTTTTTCAAGCTAAATGACCTCATAAGTTTTTATATATCTCTCTTGACAAAGTGATTATTTTATGAAGATTTATATCTTTTCTTATTTTTCGTTTTATAGTCATTTTATTGTTTACGTTAATTATTTTCAATTTATATACATATAACGTTTGATCAGTTTTATGTATCACCATACAAACAAAGTTCACTCGATCAAATGAAAAATATCGTTTGAAGGATAACTAAGATCCACAATCTAAAGCTTCAAGTATTTAAAGGATATATTATCACTTTATAAGCTTTTATATCGATTGATGCCATTAATATGGTATATATTTCCATTATTTAAGGCTTTTAATATCTGTATTTATTCTGCATGTATCGATCACGTAAATTTAAAAAAAGAATTTAATTTTAATCTAAAATGCAGCAATCATGAAGGAATTAATTTGGTCATATACATAAAATAATATCTCATAAATACCACATCCCATGAGTGAATATAAACGAATTGATAAAATTAATATTCTTTCTAACTTTTTCACTAGTATAATTGAAATTTATTAAAATATTAAAGAACTCAACAAATAGTAAAACAAATATTTTTATCTCATATTTAATTATATAAATTCTTATCATGTATATATATATAGACATTTTGATCAAATTTTATTAAAATATTGTCAAAAATCAAAGAATAGTAAAAAAAAAAATCAATTTATCTTTAATATTGTACATATTCATATTATATAGGTTTTATTTTGGATAATCACTTTTTAGAATTTGAAGATTAAATAATTAAATCATCACTAAGTGGTAGAATACTCGATCTTTCAAAAAGACAGAGTATAAAAAAGAAATGGGTCATAAGTTCCAATCCCAAAGAACAATTTATTGCATTGCAAGTTGTCAAATAAAATTAAATAATTAAATGTTTCATAACTCTGGTGCAAGTAGTCATTTGATGGGTGGCATAAAATGTATTAAAAAGGCTAAAAAATATCAGAAATATATATATATATATATATATATATATATTTATATGTATAAATTTAATTTTTTTGTATGATCATTATTATTTTTAAAGACAAAGAGTGAAAAAATAATGAAAGAAAAAATATTTTTCTCTTACCTAATTGTCTTGGTGTCCAAACTTTTATTAAAAATATATATTATTTGTTCTTTTTTTTTTCCTTAAAAAAAAAAAAGTTAAATGGATATGGACGGAATGATAAAATCTAGATTGTAAAACGAATAAAATGTAATTAAAATTTCAGAAGCATATTTATTAAACTTTGACAAAAAATATTAATAGAAGTGCATGATGCTATTTAATTCATTTATGAAATGAAAAAAAATGAATTTATTAAATGAATATCTATATGTTTTCCATCTGGAAAATATTCCCAAAAATTCCTTTATTACATAATATCTTAAAAACACGCTTAACAAAATTCAGATTTATTAAAGATATAATAAAAGAAATCAAAATGTAAAGATCTTCATTGGATTATAATTATAATTTAAATAGGTTAATCGAGCTATAAGTCTAATATAAATGAAGGGAGTTTTTTTTTTTAAGAGAAAAATAATTTAATTGATTCCAATTAACAATATATTAATAGAAACATAGAATCAAAAACGTTAAAAATCAAAAAGATAAAACAATATTTAGGTTAGTAATATAATGAATCGACTCAAAACTTATAGATTTTATAGTTATACATTTAATATTACTATTGTAACTAAAATATCTTTTACTATAATTCTGCAACATTCTAACGATCATTGATTTGATTTATTATCTCTCATCGTATATATTTTGCTTGTTTGAATCACCAAAACACAAATAAATGATGTACCACGATGAGGAAAATCAAACGGTCGTACGTAAACGACACAACCACTTGTCGCATCAAGACGACAACAACCACATGTTTACGAAGACAATGATAACTACATACACACGAAAGTGAAGACAATCATACACACATCAAAATGACGACTAAATCACGAAAAAATATATAAAAACTTAAATATGTGTAGAAGAACCATTTTATTGAGAAAATAAATATAGAAAATATGTAAATGAGTGATTTTCGATCAAAAATGATAAAAACATCATTCTTCGTTGCTTAAAGAAAAGATATTAACCGGCGCAAAATTTAGAGAAAGGGAGGCTAGACTACAAAATTAAATTAAAAAATACATTAATATATATGAAGGGAGTTTGATGATGTATTTTGGATCTCTTAAATATGTGTATTATAACTTATTGGTGAGGTATGTAAATAATCGGTTTATAATTAAATAATTACAAATTAATTATATATGTTTTAACTATTGTAATTACATTACATTGTTTAAATGTTGTCAATGTCAGAGACACAGTGGATTTATGCTATTCAGGAATGGAAATATGATGTTTAATTAGTTCACACAACATCATTTTAATTCTCCATATGATCAATTGGGCAAAAATAGCCATTGTGATGATCCAAATCTAGCTGAAGTACCTAATATGTACCTTATCATGAGTTTACTATTACCTTGTTTATTTTATTTTAAAAAGTTTATTAATTTCTTTTTTATTTTAAAATTTGTAGATATTTTTAATCACGTGTAAGGTAAGTTATTCGGTTAAGCTTGGTTTGAAATTTAGCACATGTTACCGACTATCAAATATTTTTTCCAACATTTCCTAAATTTTATCATTATACATATCCATATATATAAAGGTGTATGCTTTGAAAACACTTTTTCAAATTATTAAGACTTTAACCCTTTTTCTTTACATCTATTTACTTTAAATATAAAGATGTTTTTATAAGGATTCGATCCTAATATTTCCTGATCTCCATTTCACTCAATTACCATTCGAGCTAGGCCTCAAGACTCAACCCAATAATTTCATAATTATAGTTAATATAAATATTTATTTATAAGAGATTATAATTGGGGTAAAACCGGGAGATTGGGTTGTCCTAGAATAGAAGGATTATTAGAAGGATTATTCGATCATATGACCTTTTAAATCATAGATCTCACTTTATTAATTTTGTGGTATACTTGGTTATTAAGTCATTTTAGTCCTTATTATAAATGCATATATGATTTTTTTTGTTTTATTCAATGTAATTGTTATTAATGTTTTTTTTTTTTTTTGCAGTCCTTGTTAGTTTGACTTTTAAAGTTGTTCCTTAAATAACTGTGTTTATTAGTATTGATAAATCAATTAATTTCAATTATCTTATTATGTACTAATTCACTTATTAATATTCTTTTAAATTTTATAATTTTATAATTTATCCCACGTGTCCAATTTCATTCAGGTTACAATTAATATCATAAAACATCTATAAGCCAGGAAATTATAATTTATATATATTTGGTAGATACCCAATAAAACAAGTAAATCTATGTACAAAAAAACACATGTAGATCTATGTGCAAAAAAAAACACATGTAATTCTAATATTTGATTTTTAATGAAATAAAGAATATAAGTTCTTCCAAAATTTCCGATTCTTTCAATAAATAAATGCAGTATTTGGCATTGATAAAAATATGAAACATTTTCTATTTTCAGTATTATTTGGGATTTTCCAATATATATTAATATATATTTAATTTGGCTATTAAAAATACTGGTAAATAAAATATTTAAATCTTCATCTTAATTGTACAATAGAATTTGTTTTTTTTTTACTACATATGTGTTCACTAATTAATATAAAAAAAACGAGAAAAATAAAAATAAAAAGTTTTTGATCGGTAAAAAAATAGAAAGTTATTACATCTTCTTATCCCCCAATCCCATAAATCTATCATGATCTTTTAAGTGTTAGACTCCTAATAAACTTCAGTTACTTTTATTCAAATATAAATATTCATCTTCCAAACACTTTCCTTTACATTTTTAAAATCTTGCTTCTTGTTGTCCAGAAGAAAGACTTCAAGAAAACTCTTATTCTTCCCAAGATCCTGCAAAGATGACGATGAAAGAGTATGAATTTCTTTTTTTCTAACAACCACTTTAAATACCAACAAATATATTTTTATATTTTTTTATTTTTTTATTTTCATCAACCACTATATTTGTTTCATTCTTGATTGTATTTATTGTTTAGGATTAAGCATATGAAGAGATGGAAGAAAGCGAGTAAGTTGATGATGAATCTTGGATCTTATTATATACCAAAGAAGGGTAAATCTAATCCAAAGGGAGAAGACGCACATTTTATTTCTAAATATCATCAAACCATTGGCTTAGCAGATGGTGTGTCTAATTGGGCAAAGAAGGGAATAGATGCTGGTGAATATGCTCGACAATTAATGGATAATTGTCTTTCTATTCTTTATTCAAAAGATAGTGAAATTGTTTATCCACAATTGGTCTTGGAAGAAGCTTATTCAAATACTGAGGTTGAAGGGTCATCTACAGCATGCATTATAACCCTCAAGGATGAGGTACGTAAGATTAAACTGGTCAATTTATAAATCTAAATTTGTGTAAACAATTTTCTTTTCTTTTTTTTTGGGAAAAAGATTATCAATTGTCATGTATTTATTTTGTTTCAACTATTGTAATTGCATTTGCAGTGCTTAAATGTGGTTAATGTTGGAGACAGTGGATTTATGCTATTCAGAGATGGAAATATGATATATAAGTCATCCACGCAACAACATCGTTTTAATTGTCCATATCAATTGGGAAAAATCAGCCACTGTGATGATCCAAGTGTAGCAGAGGTAACCTAATTTCTAATTTGTACCTTTTTAATTTATTTTATTTTATGAATTTTTGGTATTAGGGGTTTCTCTTTTTTTTTTTTTTTGACATAAGGGGTTTCTCTTTGGAACATGTTTCAATTTTTACTTATTTTAAAATATTTAGTAATTTTTATCACAAGTGTATTTGATTAAAAGATTTTTTAAAAACCCAATTTTAAAAATATGACAATTCTTCAATTTTTGGCTTAATATTGACAAAAACACCCTAATTGTTTGTTTGTTTTTTTTTTTTGGTTAAAAAATAGCAAGTCATTTAAGAAACAATCGTTAAGTGATGTTTTTGTCCAAAATAAGTTATTTTTCAAGAAAAAAAAATGATAAATGTTATATTCACAAATTTAAGATTATCTAATGCATTTTAACCAAATATTTTTATTTTAAAAATATAAAAAGGGTGTTTCTTTACGTCTTAGAAACATCTTTTCAAACTATCATAACATCAACACAATGATTTCAAGGTTCTGATTCATATAAATATTAACTTGCAGGAGTTTATAATTGGAGTAAGGGCTGGAGATTTGGTTGTGGCTGGAACAGATGGACTATTCGACAATATGTTTGAAAGTGAAATGGAGTTGGCTATAAAAACTCTAGTTGAAGAAGAAGGTTGTTTGGAGCCAGAATTATTGGCACAAGTATTAGCTGAGCTAGCCTTGGAAAATTCAGTGGAGAAAGAAGGCATCTCCCCATATTCAGAAGCTGCATCAATGGAAGGATATAGAAGAAGTGGCGGGAAACCTGATGATATAACTGTGGTGGTTGCACACATTCTACCACCCAAGGATCTACTCTGATTTTAAGATGTCTGTCAAAGTGATAACCAAAACAAGATAAAGGGTTGTATGTATCATTCTCTGTTGGGTTACAAGTATGGGTCACTCACGTGGACTTGACCTAATTAACCTATAAACTCATGAGACATGTCTAAGGGATGTGTTTTCATGTAAAGACATTAAAAATGTATATAAGAGTTTTTTATTCTCTCTTCTGGTTTCGTCTAAAAACACAAGAATCCATATTCTGTCTATTGTTTTTCTTTGATTTTCTCTTGATCTTCTAAACATTTAGAAAGGGTGTTCGTAGTGTGAGACCGATTCAGATTCTGGTAATATGTTTTTCTTGAAGCATTGAAGTCATAGAATCTGCATTTTACATTCTCATTCTCGTTCTCGTTTCCACTTCCGAACTATGATCTTTCATTCTCATTCTCGTTTATCTCCCTTTCAAATTATTTCACTGCATGGTCTCACTTTGTTTATTTCTTCTGTGATCTTCTTTCTTATTGTCATTTTTCTTAAAGTACAAATAATATTATTGATTCAAACTTGTAATATATTCAATAGATCCAAGATACAAATAGTTAAAAACTATATAGGATAAAATAATATAAGCTTGTGTGTAATAAATCGACGTAAAGTCTATAAATTTGATAATATATTGACTACAATATCATATTCCAGGTCTTTAATATATCGATGTATGAATTTGATATTTTTAGTGATCGAATCTACTTATCTTTTGTTGAATAAATACATACGCCAAATAAAGCGTCGCTGATAAGATGATGAAACTGACGTCAGCGTCGTATAGTTGGCAATAATACGAAACGTTAACCACACATAGAAAATGTTGATAAGATGACGATAACAAAAATATATATATATATAAAACCTAAATATTTGTGAAAGAACCACTTTATTAAGTAAGAAAGTGAAGAAAAAAAAAGAAAAAAAAAAGATACAGAGTGGTAATTTCAGGCAAAGAATGACCAAAAAATCATTTCTTATTACTTAAGAAAAATGGGTTAAAAAAAAGAGAAAATTAGAAGAGGGAGGGCGGCTAGGGTTTCATAAAATAAATAACTTTCTTATTAAGTCATTTTAGTTCTTACTATTGATATATATATATATGTTATTCAATGCAATTGTTTTTAGTGTGTCTTTGTTTGCTCTCTAGATTGGAGTCCTTATTAGTTTGACATTTTTAGGTTGGTACAATTGGAGTCCACGTTTATTTTGAAATGTGAAGCTCCCAAACAAGATATCATAAAGAAAGATGAAAATGATTTAAATGCTGTCAAAATTGGTACATGCTCCCATGCCCCCATGGCCCCATGTCATGAGATTGAGATATGCTAGTAGTTCATCACTCATAGATTACATGCACCTACTGTCGGTGCTTTCATCATTCTATATTCAAATTTTGTACATGATTTAAAAGTGTATATCATCCAAATTCGAAACTTTTGTTAATTTGAGGTTTTTTTTTGCATGATTTCGTTTATGATGTTAATTATTTTCTTGAATAAATATATCATTTAAATATTTCATGATTTTAAGGGATATATAACACATTCACAAAAAAAAACCCCATTTATCCCACTTTATTCTTTCTAATCCATTTTCCTTAAATGGTAATATATGATTTTTATTAGATTCGTGACTTGAAGTGCAATCATTACGTTTCTTTTCACATAACCTTTTTAATAAAGTAGTTAACAATAAAAATGGGATTTTTAATTAAGTTTTTGTGTTTTTGTCGTCGTCTTGTGTGGCGTATGGTTTGTGTCATCTTAGTATGACAAGTTTCATCGTGCCCAGTAAGGCGTTTTCTTATCATGAGTGATTGAAGCAATGAGCGGTCGAAGATGTCGAATCAATTATGGTCGTAAATATGTTGTAAGCGAAGTCGTATATATTTAATTATTATAAATTATCGAATATGTAAACTTTATTGATCGTTATCTTGTGCGCGTATTCTTCGTCTTGCAAAATTTTTATAAAATATAATTATGTGTTTACGAGTCTTAATTTAAATTAATAAAATTATTAACTAACTGAAAAATAGAAACATATTCACATGGTACTAAAGTTTATAAAAGGTGCAAATATAAAATAGAAATTAAAAAAATATTTGTTCTTGGCATGTATCATTTTCCTTCCCATTACTTGGAGTGATGCTGTTTGGTGATTGGACCGAACAAACGCCACGTCATCACATTATCCGCACAGAAGTTATCAGAAATTAGATCGTGGTGATGACGTGTCACAACGTTCAACTTCATAACCAATCACAAACCCATTTAAAAAAAAAGATAATTTTTTCCCTTTTAAAAAAAAAAAAAATGTAGTATAAATTATTAAATTTAAGAGGGGAAAGGCCAAGTGGTGAAGAGGGAATGTGTGATGGAAATGGCTTGACAAAGGTTTTGGAAGCATGAGGGTGTGTGAATGTGAATTGGAGTCCACATGATCGAAACTATGAACCCCAATTCTCCACATCTCTCTCCCTCACCTACACTGACAGTGAAGCCTCTGTGAGAAGACAATGGTGGGGTGTCAAAAATGATGAAGGGTAGGAGTTTGGTCTGCTTTCATGGCCTGTCATTGTGCTTTTCCATTCTCACCATCACCACAAAGGGACTGTTTCTCCACCACCAAGCCTTCCAGAGCATTCAAACCTGTTCTTTTCTCTTCTATTGGCAGCACTAAAGCCTCCTACAATGCTCTTGTTTTTGAGGTTTGTTGCTTGTCTCTGTGTTTGGATACTGACATTTTGATAATAGAGAGACAAACTACTTAGATGAGGGTTTGTTTTAATATGTTGGTTTTTGAATCTGGGTGTTGGTTTAGATTGCGGAATTTCGATTTTGTTCAATATTTTTCATTCTGCCTGATCATATCATATTAACAATTATCCAGCCCCAATTGAAATTTCTCACCCCATTGGAAGTGTTGTCAATGGGAGATATCCCAGGCATTTTGAATGCCATTGATGTATCACAATAGCCATAGACTCAGGACATGGATAATGTCGTGCCTTGGGAATTATAAAAAAAGGTAAAAATGAAATTCATTCGTCAGTCAGACATTTCTCAGCTTTCCACAATGTCATTTTAATGAAGTTGTGTTTTTCAAGTCTGCATCCTACTAGTTCCACATTTTCAAGAATCAAACATAGGGATACTTCAGTATGATTTCCTATCTGATCTGAGTTTGCTTGGTATTTTTCACATAATTTAGAGGCTCAGTTTTTTTGCAATATGTCCTGTTGCCAGTTATATTTTGCTTCTTTGGAAAATATCAATGGAGAACATAGTCGAACATTTCAATGGTGAAGATGAACGAAAAACAACAGAGAACTATCTAAATTTCAGCCTCCAGTTTGATGTATGGAAAGTTCTCCCAATTTCCGTGATCGGAAACAGGATGCCAAGTTGATTGACATTATGTTCTCATACTCTTAGAAAGTGATATAAAAGGGCCTACTGCATATTTGGCTTCATGCTATAGTATATACCCACCCTTTTTGTTGTGCATCATGCCTTACTTAGTGACTAGCGCAAATGGGGGTTTCCGGAACCATCTCCTGTTTTACTCGATCTTTTTCAAACACTTAGTTATCCTATTGCCTTGAACCAACTGAAAATGAGAATAGAAAATGGAAAATCACCATTACAGTATGCTCATCTAAGAGGGTTATGGGATAGGCCCTTGGGGCAGGGCAAACCAGTATCCAGTTTCTTTAATCTGTCATATGTACATCATGGCAAAATGATATGAATTCCACTGGTTATAGCATAGCTGAAACCAGTCTGAGCGCAAAAATTTGTTCCGTTCTCCCTCTTCCCTTCTATTTTCCTTGTTTCTGAAACCAGATAGCCTTGTTATTTCAGAAGTTCTGTAATTACCAATGTATCTGAAGTAATGTCTTGCATTTTGCCTGTCTATTAAAGAGACCAATTGCTTTTAAATGAACATATCTATGAACTTCTTGGGACGCTAGTCCATGCTTTGTTGTGGACTTCTTCATTTCACATTTGTTTATATTAAATAGCTCAAATCCCAATTTTTCTTACAATTTAAGAAACTTTGAATTCTCTGATTTCTCAATTAGGCGACATGCTATTGATATATTCTTATTCCAGGCTTCTAGGCTTTTGGGTCCCCCAGCAAAATTTGATGCTTCAAAGCTGAAAGTTGTACTCATGGGGGAAGAAATGGATAATTACTCTGCAATCATCCCAAGAGTATACACCCTCTCCCATTGTGACTTCACGGCTAATCTAACCTTAACCATATCCAATATCATCAGCCTTGATCAGGTGCGGATTCCTTTTAATTACTCCTTTAGCACATAATTAAGCTATCTTCCTGATGTCAACACTACACACATCACACAGAAAATTAGTCGTTCTGGAATTATAAGAACCAGATCTGTGTGTGTATGCGTGGATAGCTGGACAGAAAGAGTGCCATTCTCCGGAAAGCCTGAAATCCTCATTGATTGTTAGCATAATATATGTTTCATGTATTGCAGTTGAAAGGGTGGTACAACAAGGATGATGTGGTAGCTGAGTGGAAGGAAGTAAAGGGGGAGAAGTGTCTTCATATTCACTGTTATTTAAGTGGTCCAAACGTCTTGCTAGAGTTGGCAGCTGAATTCAGATATCACATATTCTCCAAGGAATTGCCTCTGGTACGTTTCATCTTGTATATGCAGATTGTTTAGTCGGTATAAAATTGATGATTAGGAGTCCTGAGTATCGATAGGATGGTACAAGACCAATTTCTTTTCTCTTTTGGTGCATGGTAGGTGCTTAAAGCTGTATTACATGGAGATTCGGTATTCTTCAGAGAACATCCAGAGTTAATGGACGCAATCGTTCGGGTGTATTTTCACTCCAGCTCAACCAAATACAATTGCATGGAATGTTGGGGGCCACTGAAGGATGCTGCACAGGTATAATCTTAATGTTACACACTTTAGATGCATACATGCTTATAGAGTTTCCTTGGCCCAATACAGAATAACAATTGTTCTTAAAGTTTTTGTGATTTCTCATCAAATATCTGTTCAAATTGAATCAGAATCACAACTTTGTATCATAATTTCAACTTTCAAATTTGTTCATGGATGGCACATAATGAGTGAAATGCTACTCTTTCTTTTTCAGGGAAGACAAGGAGATCAAATCCATGGCTTATTAACAGCAAGAAAGGAGGGTTCTAGTCCTCAAAAGTGGGGAAACCCCAAATCCATCTTTCAAGCTCTCTTTGCATTCCTTCTTTGAATTGGGATGACAGCAAAATAATCACAAATGCAACATCAGTCATCAATCTCAAGTACTGCAACTGTTGGGTCTCAAAATCTTACCAGGATTTAGTTTTCATTAGGCATACATAAGGAGGCCCAACAATCAAAGGGAATCCTCAAAAGCCAGAAATCTCATTGTGTAGTGAAGGAAATGTTTGTTTTAGTGTCATTTGATTCTTTTGCATTCTCACATTTTCTTTCAATGTAAACCTTGACTCACTATTCTTGTGGTACAGAGTCCATTTGTTCATATTCCCTATTTTATTTTCCATTTGACGTATGAAAAATTCTTATACCCACCCCACTTAGATTTCTTTTTAAATTTTTAGTTTTTATTTTTATTTTAAATATTTGCTTTTATTTCTATTATATTAAAACTAATATATGTTATAAAAATAAAATATTATAATCTTTTATAATTTTTTTTATTATTATTATAGAGGGACAATTGTGCTTCTGCCCTTTGAAAAACAAAAGTGATGAGTAGGTAAAAATTTCCTAAAATACCCCTCTTAGCAATCCAACTAATATTCCAACTAGAATAAAAAAAAAAACATCAAAGGAATAGCGACGACCTAGGCAAGTATAAATGGGTTAGTAACTTAGCGACGTAAAGCCAAATTTTGAACAAAAGTATTTTGAATTTATTTAAATTTTAAATTGTATCTGTCTCAGAGCGGTGGCATCCCCAAATTTTTATTTATTCTAAATATATTCCAATTTTACCACAGATTTTCTTTATGGTACATCATATACCCTTCATTTCATTTATATCACTCAAAACACTATAAAATATTTATTAAATTATGTTCCATATCAAGCTAAATATTTTTAAATTAATTGTAGTTCTTATAAAAAATAAAAAGAAAAATAAATAATTTATCAACTATAGGAAAAAAAAAAAACAATGTGTTGGATTAATAAGAAAAATATGATCAAATGTAGTTGATAAATATTTTGTTGATGTCTCAAATCATATATTAATATTTTAAAATATAAAAATGAATAAATAACATTATAAATATTAAATTATATATTTTAAATATAATTTTATATTTAAGAAATATAATTTAATATTTATGACATCCTTTGTTGGTTCAATGATGGTTTCAGCCGGTTCGGCCAGCGTCAGAAACAATGAACCATGAACCGGTAACTTTCAGGTTCGATTAAATCGATCCAGGTTTTAGAGCTTATTGGAAAAGCGAAGCAAATGCCCGAAACTTGGGCGTGGCATTCATTGACTTGTCAAATCACGTGGGGTTAAAAAACATAACATCGGGTTACGAATGATTTTACCGATCAGCATTGATTTTCAATTCACATTGGGGTTCTAAAAGTTGCATTGGGTTTGGATGATTTGCCTTATCAGGTGACTTGTCAAATCACATCGGGGTTGTAAAAAGCTGATAAAGCTGGTCTCCAACATAGTAGTGTATTGACTTGTCAAATCACATCGGGGTTGCAAAAAGCTGATAAAGCCGGTCTCCAATATAGTAGTGCATTGACTTGTCGAATCTCGTCGGGGGTTGTAAAGCGATAAAGGCTGGTCTCGATATAGTAGTGCATTGACTTGTCAAATCACCAAACATTTGTAATATGGTTTCAGGTTACGATCTGATTCGAAAACATCTATAAATTGAGTGTGATGACCCTTACAAATTTACACCATCTTAGATTTCCATTTACTCACTCTCTCGAAAAATGAGTAACTTCTTCAATGTCTATTGAATGATTCATCTTCTTGAGATGAAGAAGAAAGAAACTCACAAGTTCGCCAGATCGGGTTTGAGAGACAACGCTCACAAGGTCGGGCTATGGAGATGAGTCGGTAGGCAATCTAGATAGTGATCGAGTTAGCGGCAATTCTCGGCCTTCGTGAGATTACGCCGATTTGAGAATCAGTCTGACGAAACGGTATTCCATGACGGTTTCGGTCTAAGTCGGCCATTGTTTATGCGGATTTACATGCGCTACAGCGGCCTGACAATTATTTAGATGCAAGAGAAATCTTTGCCAACCTGATAGGTTTATCCGGTGAACAAAAAATGACGGCTGCACTTCGCATGCTTGCATACGGTATGTCTGCGGACTCAATCGATGAGTATGTCAGAATTGGAGAGAGCACAACCATCGAGTGTGTCAAAGCGATTGCCCGAGAGATTGGTAGAAATTTTTGGGCTGGTCTCCGAGATCGACAAGCCTTCGAGCATCATTGGGTTGTTACATTAGAGGCTAATCAACGTGGCTCTGGAATGCTGGGGGAGTTTGAATTGTATGCATTGGAAGTGGAAAAGCGTCGATGTATATCACGGAATGTATCTTGGCCGTGCATCCTGACCGACTATCTGCTCGAAGCCGTCGCGTCCTACGACTTGTGATTGTGTGCTTTGCAATACCGGATCCAACAATGACATTAATGTACTTGATGCCTCCAATCTCTTTGCTAATTTGTGAGAAGGATGTGGCCCTCCTGCAGATTATACCACCAATAGGCAATCGTACAATATGAGATACTACGAGCGGTATATATCGAAATGGCGGCCGATTATTCGATCAATTACACATCCTCAAGATTTGGCTCACGCATTCTTTGCAAATAAACATGAGGATTATCGAAAAAAGATGTAGAAACGAGCATTTGGGAATTGCTTGGCTTCGGTTGCTATCGTTCGAGGACGGGTTAGTGCGGCATCACCACGACTTGAGCTATATCATGAAAGCGTGCATTATATTACCGACATGATAGTGAGGATGAAGCGGGTTGATGACAACGAACTTGTTGCGATGGCTGCTTGCTTGATGAGGACTATGACTCGTGGGAACCAGTGCCCCCGTTGAAGTATCACAAGGCTAGATAGCCTGTGATCAATTGCCAGCTAGAAACCATGCCATTCGAGATTCGAACACCCTTTATGCCCTCGAAACATCATTACACATGTGGGCGTTACCGCAGGACAAGGCGTTATCGATAAATTTGCCTTATTTTGATAATATTATGTTTTGCTATGTTATATTATGTTATGTTATTTGAATGAAAATTAGAATTTAAGAAGTTAGTGGCATCTTTTAATCATTTATAACTATTAAAGAAAGTACACACGGGGACCTAAACAATACATTTCATTAAAGAGACAAATTTCAAATACATTGAATATATAAAAATTTAGTAGTCGAAGTACATCAAAGTTGGAGCTACTTGCATTTTCATTGCTCTTACCATAATCGCATTCATACGCGGAGTTGATAACTAATGTTCTTTGTTCAACGGAGACATATGTGAGGTGTCCTTTTCCATATGGCATCATCGCGATCATTTGCGACCTATCTTGACCGTCTTGCAATCTCCTAATTGCACATCCTCCCTATCGACTTGCTCCTTCGAGTGGTGAAGTTTTTTGCTCCTCATAAAATTCTTTCTCTTTTCACTGCACGCGAGATAATTCGCGAATCGATATGTCGAAATAGAATTACTAGTATCTGTTGGACTCGCCTTACTTTTAAATGCTTTCTTTCATTTGCTTTTCTTCCCAGGGGTCTCTTCCTTGGAGAGCTAACTGTTGCATTGCTATATGGATCTTGATCCAAGTCAAGAGATACAGGTGTCTCATGTGTTTCCTCATAAACGGGAGCGGGGTCTAAGTGCCATTTTCTTGTTATGTCATTACTTATCCACAGGTATTTAAGCACCTCCCAACAAATGATCATGAAATCCAGGACTCCTAACTTCTGCTTAGAACATATTCATAGCTTGCATCTGAAGAAAAAATAAAATTAGATAAAAATAAAATTATGGTTTAAATGGTGTTATACAAAAATTATAACAATGATCGCGACTCTCGTCGGTGATGTTAGCTCCACTTTGCGGCCTATTTGCGATCTGTACGAGTATCCCACGCCATTTTGTACAATAATGTCATATTTTATCCCATCGATTTTGTCTGAGAACATAAAGTCAGAGTGGTGGAATTCGACTCAGTATTGGTCTCCAAAAACTTGGCCATCACTCGATCCCAAAACTTTGACATTGGTTGCCCAATCTGGAATCCGCCGGATCTTGGGTTATGGTCAGCCAGATATCTTGCTTGATGCCACGTCTTCCTCAGTTAAGAAAGCTTTGCCCCGCCTAGCACGTATTGGAGGAGATGCCATTTTCTGCCTACAAAATCAAAATTAAATTAAATATTAGTATGCTAAGGTGGAAAAGAAATTCACAAAAAAATAATTAAATTGAGAAAATTCCACATCAATTTTATTTATGGTTTAATAATTTTATAATAATTAGAAGTTATTAGAAAAATATTTGTAGGCTAATAAAATAAATTAATTCATATCAAGTAAAGATTTTATTCTAAATTATGCACAAAAATATGATTTTATGGTTTGTATTTATTAATAATATTTTATTTATAATATTATTTTGAAAATAATTAGAAGTTAATAAAATGTTGTAGGCTAATAAAAATAGAATTAATTTATATAAAGTAAAAATGTTATTTTTAATTCGTATTTTAAAGTATTTAAAAAAAATATTTAAAATAAGATGTAAGCTTGATTTTTCATTTCATTTTTTGTAAAATCAAGCAGTGTTTGTTGGGGGGTGGGGGAGGGGCTTCCCGGCGATCGGAGATGGGGTGATCGGCGAGATGGGATGGTAGGGAAGGGATCTGCGGCGGGGGCGGTGATCGGCGACGACGGGGGAGGGGATCGGCGGCGGGGATGGGGGAAGGGGAGAGATCGGCGCTCAAGGGAGGGGGATCTGCTTGGCGGCGAGGGGGTGTGTACAGGAGGAAGAAGGAAAGACCTGGCCACGGCGATGGGGGCCATGACTGCCGAAATAGTGAAGAGGTCACACGAAGTCGGAATGGCCGGCGGCCGGTTGGACGGCGGCGAGCCGGCGACCCCCTGGTCACGCTTCTTCCGCTTCTTCTTCGCTTCGGTCGGAATCCGGTGCTGTAATAATGGGTTTTTTTTTTTGCTATTTATAAAATAAATTTGTATCCGTTGGGAGTTCAAATGCATTTCCGTTCTACTGGTTTGGTGATTTTACGTGTGATTCTACGTTTTGGAATTTCTTACCGCTTTTGTGGATTCGATTTTTGAGCTTCGTTTTTACTTCAAGCTAGAATTCGAGGGTATCAATGGGTTTTCACACATTTGGCTGATAACAGTGATCAGCCATATTCCATTGATTTTGGCTGATCTTGTATATCCTCAATTTGGCTCCGACTTTTGGTGACTAGCCCGGAAGTGGTTTTTTGTCCGCATTTAAAATGGCTTTGGCTCCCATTTTAGCTCAACTAGCGTGAATTATACAACTCCCTCCTCTTTTTCATCTTCCCCAAACTTTGTATTTCTTTTCTTTTCTCTTCTTCATCTTCTCGATCCTTAAGACGAAAGAAAAAAAATCCCTAAATTGTTTGTTGAGTAGTAGCTCGAGCGAAATCGAAAACATGCTAACCCTATCATGGTTGTGTCACCCTTATTTTTCGAAGCCCCCCTTACCTGTCGGTACCTTCCTCTAGAGGTAAGGGGAAAAGTGTAATTTTCGTTTTAGTTTATTGAAAAATTGTCTTTTGTTTTGGATGGCTAAGTGATTGCAAAAATAAAAGTGACTGTGAAGATTAATTTGATACAGTAGGTACCACTTGTTGACATGTTTGTGTAATGTTTATCTAACCAACCTCCATTTGTTTAGCAAGTACTAATCCCACAACAATGCTGGTAGGTACAACATCAATATGCATTAGGTACTACCTTAACAACATTAGGAACCACCTTAATGGAAGGGTCTATAAACCCCTTTCCCTTTGACAGTGTGGAGTCTTGATGCAATATAATCTGAGTACTACATTAATGTAATGTAGGTACTACCTTACAAGTATCAGGTACTACCTTAATAGAAAGGCTCTAAACCCCTATTTACCACATATTGCTTACCAAATACTCAGTTCTCACCCCATTTCTATTTCATGAAATGCTTGAATTATAATTGGACTCCTCAATGTAAAATTAAATCAATTATATATGTGAAATGTTTAGGCATTCTCACTTCGTATGAGCATGAAGTCCTTAGTTGGGGAAAAAAAGTGGTGACCAAGTTATCTCTAGTAATGTTTATGTTAAAATACACTCATACCCCTTTCCCTTTGACCCACGTGCATAGATCTTGGTCTAATATAATCTGATCTTATCTTAATGTGTCTGGTCACTACCTTTGGGATCAGGTACTACCTTAATAGAAAGACCCTAAATCCCTGTTTACCACATATTGCTTGACAAATACTCAATTCTCATCCCATTTATATTTCATGAAATGCGTGAATTATAATTGGAATCCCCAATACAAAACCAAATTAATTATAAATGTGAAATGTTTGAGCGTTCTCTTTTGTGTGGTGTATAAGGCCCTTAGGTAGGGGAAAAAGTGGTAATGAGGTTATCTCTAGCCAATGTTTATCTCGAAATACACTCATAACCCGATTGCATGAGTCTTAGTTTAATATGTCTGAAGTCTTTACGCCCAATGTAATGTAGGTCTTGCCATAAATATCAGTCACTACCTTAATAGAAAGGCCTTAAGCCCCTATTTACCACGTATTGCTTGCCAAATACTCAATTCTCATCCCATTTAATTTCATGAAATGTGTGAATTATAAGTGGACTCCTCAATGCAAAACCAAATTAAGTATATATGTAAAATGTTTAGGCATTCTTCCTTCGTGCGAGCATGAGGTCCTTAGCTGGGGGAAAAAGTGGTAATAAGGCTATCTCTAGTAATGTTTATGTCAAAATACACTCACACCCCTTTCCCTTTGACCCAAGTGCATAGGTACTAGTTTAATATAATGCAAGTACTACCTTAATGTAATGCAAGTACTACCTTAATAGAAAGGCCCTAAACCCCTATTTACCACATATTGCTTGCCAAATACTCAATTCTCATCCCATTTATATTTCATGAAATGCGTGAATTATAATTGGAATCCTCAATGCAAAACTAAATTAATTATATATGTGAAAGGTTTAGGCATTCTCACTTCGTGTAAGCATAAGGTCCTTAGCTGGGGAAAAAAATGGTAATGAAGTTATCTCTAGTAATGTTTATGTCAAAATACACTCACACCCCTTTCCCTTTGACCTAAGTGCATAGGTACTAGTCTAATATAATGCAAGTATTACCTTAATGTAATGCAGGTACTACCTTAATAGAAAGGCCCTAAACCCCTTTTGACCACGTATTGCTTGCCAAATACTCAGTTCTCATCCCATTTAATTTCATGAAACGCGTGAATTATAATTGGATTCCTCAATGCAAAACCAAATTAAGTATATATATGAAATGTTTAAGCATTCTTACTTCATGTGAGCATGAGATCATTAGTTGGGGAAAAAAGTGGTAATTAGGTTATCTCTAGTAATGTTTATGTCAAAATACACTCAAACCTTTTTCCCTTTGATCCAAGTGTATATGTACTAGTCTAATATAATGCAAGTACTACCTTAATGTAATGTAGGTACTACCTTACAAGTATCAAGTACTACCGTAATAGGAAATGCCTTAAACCCCTATTTACCACATATTACTTGCCAAATACTCAGTTCTCATCCCATTTATATTTCATGAAATGCGTGAATTATAATTGGAATCCTCAATGCAAAACCAAATTAGGTATATATGTGAAATGTTTAGGCATTCTCACTTCGTGTGAGCATAAGGTCCTTAGTTGAGGAAAAAAGTGGTAATCAGGTTATCTCTAATAATGTTTATGTCAAAATACACTCAAACCCCTTTCCCTTTGACCCAAGTGCATAGGTACTAGTATAATATAATTCAAGTACTACCTTATAATTAATACAGGTACTACCTTACAAGTATTAGGCATTACCTTAATAGAAAGGCCCTAAACCCCTATTTACCACGTATTGCTTGCCAAATACTCAGTTCTCATCCTATTTATATTTCATAAAATGTGTGAATTATAATTGGTCTCCTCAATGCAAAACCAAATTAAGTATATATGTGAAATGTTGAAGCATTCTCACTTCGTGTGAGCATGAGGTCCTTAGTTGGGGAAAAAGGTGGTAACAAGGTTATCTCTGGTAATGTTTATGTTAAAATACACTCACACCCCTTTCCCTTTGACCCAAGTGCATAGGTACTAGTATAATATAATATAAGTACTGCATTAATGTAATGCAGGTACTACCTTAATAGAAAGGCCCTAAACCCCTATTTACCACATATTCAGCTTCCAAATACTCGGTTAAATCCATTTATATTTCATAAGAAATGTGTAATTATAATTAGACTCCTCTCAAATGTAAAAGCCAATTAAGTATATATGTAACAGCAAAATATACCTAAGTTTGGACTTGTTTAGGAATTATAATAAAACAAAAGTATATTTATCAGAAATAAATTAAAAGATAAAAAAATAAAATAAGAAGAACTTGGAATTAATACAATAATTAAAGATTAAGTACTAAATTACCAATTCATGACCCAAGGATCATAATATAATAAGTTCATATGCCAAAGTAGGAATAAGCATAAGTTAAATCCCAAGGTAATATAGAATTGGAGGACCAAAGAGTAATAAAAGAAAGATATTAGAATAAAATAAGAAAGAAAAATAGTGGAAGAGACAAGTGGCTTGAAGGAAAGAATGAGGAAGTTTCCTCCTTGGAAAGTGAAATAAAAAGGAATAAGACCAAAATAAATATCTCATTTTGGTCTTGGAGAGAGAGAGAGAAGAGAAGAGAAAGGAAGAAGAAGAAGAAGAAGAAGAAGAGAAAAGAAAAGAAGAAAGAAGGAGAAGAAAAGAGAAGGTCACAGGTATGGAACTATGATTTGGTATAGAAAAATATGGGTGTATGGAACTGTGAATATTTGTGGAGTGTCTTGGGTTGTATGGAACTATGAGTATAGTTTTGTCTAAAAACTATGGGAGTATGGAAATCTAGTTTTGGACTAAAAGGTTTAGATACATGGTTTAAAACCCTCTATCTTGTGTATGGTTTGGGTTTGGGAACTCCTAAACTCATTTCTTGTAGGGTTGAGTTGAGAAGAGCTCTAAGGATCCTAGATATGTGTTTTAGGAAAGGTCTAGTTGCAGGTTGAATCAAGAAAATTCCTTATGTTTGATGTATCGCGGTAGCCTATTGCCAGAAACGGTTTAGGTCAGAAATAAAGGGAATCTGGAAGTAAGTCCTTATGATAATTTGTAGCCACATAAATTAACTTGATGATAGGCTCTTGAATTTCTCGATTTGGACCTCTGTAGACCAAGTTATGGTCCTTTTACCGAGATCATCTCAGTTAAATCTGGTCGGGTCAGTCGTCCAGTTCGGGTCAACTAGCCGTACCTTAGAATGGGTTTTTGGATCAGATATAAAGAGAATTTGGCAGTAATTCCTTCTGGGAAATTGTAGCCACATCCGTAAACTTGATGTTAGGCTTTTGAATTTCTCAATTCGGACCCCTGTAGACCAAGTTATGGCCTTTTTACTCTAAACAGTCAAATGGGTAAAGGGTCAGCCCATAGAGGTCGTCAAATAGAGGTCGTCAAATAGAGGTCGGCCGGAGGACCTCGTCATGCAAACTCAATAATGCATACGACTCAGCTCTCATGTAAGAGCTTAGCTCGTCCTGAAGAGCTCAGATAGTCTGTGGGGTTGAGCTCGTCACTTGGTCACAGCTCGTCGATCGGTCGGCTCGTCGGCGCTGCGCATGACCTCCAACTTCGGAAGGTCATATCTCCTTCATTTGAACTCCGAGTTGGGTGTTCTTGGACTCTATGGAAAGCCCATTGAGTCAAGAATCCATCCATATGCCTGAGAAAGATATTAGATGTTAGACCAAGGTGCTAGACTGAGCTCGTCACTTCAGTGCAGCTCGTCGGTCAGAATCGGCTCGTCAAACGGCTGCGCGCGACCTCCAGCCGGAAGGTCATATCTCCTTCGTTTGAACTCGATTCGGGTGTTCTTGGACTCTATGAAGCCCATTGAGTCAGAATCCATACATATGCCTGAGAAGATATTAGATGTTAGACTGAGATGTTGGAGCTGAATCGTCACTTCAGGTGCAGCTCTTGGTCAGGTCGACTCGTCAGGCCCGGCGCCCGCTGACCTCCCGACTTCGGAAGGTCATATCTCCTTCGTTTGAACTCCGATTTGGGTGTTCTTGGACTCTATCGGCCCGGTAGGTCAGGAGAATCCATCCATATGCCTGAGAAAGATATTAGATGTCAGACCAGGTGTTAGACTGAGCTCATCACTTCAGTGCAGCTCTTGATCCAGGTCCAGCTTGTCAGGCGGCGTATGACACCTCCAACTTCGGAGGTCATATCTCTTCGTTTGAACTCCGATTTGGGTGTTCTTGGACTCTATGGAAAGCCCATTGATTAAGAATCCCATCCGTATGCCGAGAAAGATATTAGATGTCAGACCGAGGTGTTAGGCTAGGCTCGTCACTTCAGTGCAGCTCGTCAGTCTAGGTCAGCTCGTCAAGACTGACTGCGCATGACCTCCAACTTCGGAAGGTCATATCTCCTTCGTTTGAACTCTGATTCGGGTGTTCTTGGACTCTATGGAAAGCCCTTTGAGTCAAGAATACATTCATATGCCTCAGGAGGCTAGTAGATGTCAGACCAAGGTGATAGACCAAGTTTACCGAGGTCATCTCAGCTCGTCAGTTAAGGTCAACTCGTCAAGGTTGACTACGCATGACCTCCAACTTCGGAAGGTCATATCTCCTTCGTTTGAACTCCGATTTGGGTGTTCTTGGACTCTATGGAAAGCCCATTGAGTCAAGGAATACCTTCATACCTAGTATGACACTATTAAAAGTGGAACTCATATTAGGTCAGAGATAAGGAAAAACAGTAAGTAGATATGAAACCAAGAAGTAAAGAACATAAGTAGATTTAATATGGGTAAAGTCAATTGGAATACATGGTAAGAAAAGAATATAGAAGAAAGATAAAAAGATAAATAGTTTGGACATATGAAGGGTACCTAAGGGTATTAAAGGAAGTCTATGTTCTGCACTCCGAGGAGATAGAGAGCAGTCCCGATCCTTTCCTAAGTAAAGCGTCTGAGTATAGAAATGTAGGTATATGTCATAAGATAAGATAGACTAATAAAGTATATGAAGATATAAGATGTTACCGAGAATGGGTACGCACTGTACACGAATGATAAGCATGTGAATATAAGAGTGAGTAAAAATGTGCACGATGATATGTTATATGCAAATGCTATTAATAACTATTTATGATAGAATATGATATTATGAATACGAGAGTGAAGAGATGGAATGAGTAGCTAAAACATGAGCGAAATGCTTGACTAAGATGTATATATGAGATGATATATATGTGGAAAATATAAGGAAAGCTGTAATATGAAGCTACAGGATGTGAGAAGCGAATGCAAACTAAAGTAATGATGGTATATATTGCACTAACTTCAATCATGATAACAATAGTTAAATGTGCTTATGAAATATGTCTGAGAAAATGTAATAACATTGATTGTATGCCTTAGAGCGCGGTAGGGATGAATGAAATGCGCATAGGAAGATCTGATTCTTCTGTATAAAAGCAGTCTCGAGGCCCCGTTTAGGTGAGGGACATAGATCCCGTTTGGATCGGGTGGCCCGAAGGGTCACCACGGTGCCTTGGACTCATGGATGGTTCTTTGTCTCATAATTTGGTGACCACCTTCGGGTATAATATTGTTGGAAGTGGTGTTTGTCTGAATGCCGGTGATGATACACTTCGGAGTATATCTGATGCAGCCGGGTACAAGGGTTAAAATCAATATCCGCTTCTAAGGTTTATGCGAGGCATTGAAAGCAAAACAAATGAAATGAAGAGGATATATAATGATTATGAGAGAATAACTTCTTTATGATAGTATCACAGGTCTGATCTGAAATAAGTGTCATTGACCACGAAAAGTATCGAACAAATACGATTACACAATCGGAGAAAGTAATGAAAAGTATAACATGAAAGCGGTATACGTGGTATGACGATTACATGGATGCAATATATGAAGTGGTATAATGCTTGATTACACGGAAATAGAACATAACAAATGATATAGTCTATAACCATGAGTCATATCAGATATGAATATATGATGAAACATCTAAATATTGAGATGGAGCATCACAGAGCATGATAGAAATACGCAGTATTAAACGATAGAGATAGTAAAAGATGATAAGCTTTTATGACATGATAAAAATATAGATAGGGAAATATATTCGTGAACATGTGACATACGATGAGTAAAGATGATAAGTAATCAAAAGTTACATGAAATTGTATAGATATATGATATGCATATGTATAAGCTTGAGACAGTCACCATTGGTGGTTGTCCAAGCTTATGTTCCCACTAAGCGTAAAGCTTAGCACGGGTGTTCAATCCGTGTAAAGTGCGAAGCGAAAAGAAAGGATAAAGACAGGACATCCCGTATCGGCGAGGCGGGCGAATTTCGAGGAGATAGGTGCTCGCATACTGCTTCATGATCTACGATGATTCGTATTAGAAAAGAAAAAAAAAAATTGTACATGTATAAGTAAATGGGACTCAGTAGCCTTATAGATGTTGAGGACTTCCCTCGATCAGTAGTCCTTTTATATATAGAAATGATTTTTGTTATTAGAAGTTGTTTTATATAACCCTGGCTGAGTTCGGCTACGAGAAAGAGCAGGTCCGTAGAGTCGACGGTATGTAGTCTGCACTGGACTCGAGTTCGGATCCGCCATTCGGGTCGGATCGGGAATGGGGGCGTGACAGTGTATATGTGAAATGTTTAGGCTTACTTCATATGAGCATGAGGTCCTTAGCTGGGGAAAAAAGTGGTAATAAGGTTATCTCTAATAATGTTTATGTCAAAATACACTAAAACCCCTTTCCCTTTGACCCAAGTGCATAGTTACTAGTCTAATATAATGCAAGTACTACCTCAATGTAATGTAGGTACTACCTTAAAAGTATCAGGTTCTACCTTAATAGAAAGGTCCTAAACCCTTATTTACCATGTATTGCTTGCCACACACTCAGTTCTCATTCCATTTATATTTCATGAAACACGTGAATTATAATTAGACTCCTCGATGATTATGAATGATTTAACATTACTATTTAACCTTACAGGAAAACGAAATGGGAAACCATTATGTTGTATTCGTGGGTTGGGAAAAAGGAGTTTTGTGAATCTTGGATTGAATATCAGAAGAATTGTTGTTGTATAAAGGTGTTGTTTACAAGTCTTATGTAGAGATGAAATGATCTGAGCATGGGCTATACCCTAAGATGGAAGAGACTGAAGATCGCACATTATGTACATGTTCCAATATAACAGGACATGAAGACAAGAAGTTTTTGCAATTTAGTTGTAATGCATTAGTCATATGTTTCATTCTTGGATGTTTGATAATAGTGTTGTTCGTTATTGTAATGGGAAATTAAATACTTGTCTAAAGTACTAATATTTACTGTTTGTAATTTTAGTTGCACTATATTAGTTTTTGTGAAATCTATTTTTCTCATATGAGCCATTATTGCTAACCTGAAGAAGTCCTCTTCATTGAAGGACATCACCATTATATATAAGCGAAATTTGAAATTAAATTTGAAAATCCCATTCCAATTGGGGAGTATGATATTCCTAACATGAAACAAGTAAAGTAAAACATCCTAGTTATTGATTCTAAGAACATATATCCACAATTCGAAATTAAGTGCCTTTTCTCGAACACCATGCTATGGCAACCCAAGCACAAAATGAAAAAATAAGGCAGCAAATAGGCATAAGATATCCATTTAAATGGTAGCAGCTACTTATTTGCCATACGAGTGAAAGTCTGAAATAGAAAGCATGGGGAGACACAGCTACATTGTTGGACCAGATTTTGGGACAGCAGTGTCAGTTTTCCATTATATCTCTAATATAATAAAGTTCAAGTGTTTGTTATCCAGAAAAAACAAAAAATGACCACCAAACAACAATAGGGATCAATCATATTTGCACGTAGCTACGAATTAAAACTGCATTCACCATTATCATCTTGCATGTCAATGTACATAACTTTATCACATAATAATCCATTTTCTTCTACAAAACACAAACAACACAAGTGTAATTCAACGTATATAATGTACTCAAAATATTTATATAACAGATGATTATAATGCAGTTATCGCAACAATTGATTTTGTTAGTGTTGCGTCATTCCAAAGTTCCATAAATTTGGTTCCATAAATTTGGTCACATAAATTCTACAGTCATGCCTATACATAAGAATTAATTTTTCCATTATGTGAGAAAACAACAAGTGATGATAATTGTGTAAGGTATAAGCATCTTTGGTAACTTGTAATATGTGGAAATAATGTTACCAATTTTCTTACTTCATGACATCGGGGTAGACATGCTCCATTTTCCCTTTGTCAATTTCTGTAAGCACATTATATGCCTTCAAGCATTGTCACAAAGAATCACGTCATCTTTTGAGAAGGAAACTCCCTCATGCCACCACCGTCCGTGGCAAAAAGTGCTCACTCCTTACTTTAAAGTGAAATTCATTCTATTCATAACCATCAGCCAATATCCCCTACCGGCGCTCTTCAGAGAGACGTGACGCGATGGGACGGTTCCAACATATGATGATTTCTTGGTCGAGATAGTGTTTGGAGCAATTAAGCAAAAAATTTTTTTTTCTTATCGAAGGATCTGATCAAGAACCGCCTATAACTCAATTTCATGAAACGAATTAGAACATGTAAAAAACCAAGTTGAACATATATTGTTGTTAAAGTAATATTGGTAATCCACCGTGAATGAATGATCAAAATAGTGATTCACTCGTGATGGTCCTTATTGTGCATTCAGTAAACGACAATACATTCCAATAACTAACATATGGATATAACCGTTAGCAATGACTGAGAATATAATATAAAGTAAACATAATTGACTTGCTTTATAGAAGAAACATAAACTATGTGATATACGTACCATAAATTGTGAATCAAATTACCTTCGCGCCTTTTCATCTGAACTCAGTGACGGCATTCCATGTCGACATAGCCACCTCTGTTACATCAGATAGGGAAATTTTTTTTAGTATAAAACACATAATTGCATAAAAGCCTAATTGCAACAATATTACCCTACATCACCCTCGAATCTAAGGCGAAATCAGCTACCAATTTATGGTTGGGGGAAAGCCTAGGGTACTCTTGCGCACATTGTTGGACAAAAGGTGATTTGCAAGTTGCAGTTCTCTTGACGAGTCTCCATGTCATTCTTTTTTCTCTTTTCTTAGTTTCCACTTTCACCGAAGAGTTTCCCGCATCATCTTTGGCATCTACTTCGACCCATTTTTCTATCTTTAATTGAGGCGTAGAGATGGATGAACAACCTACACTTGTTGGAGCCTCATAATGTGGTGTCATTGGATCTGTTGCAGCTCTATTCCCTTCATCCACAACTTCCACATCAACATCATTTGTTGGAGCCTCATAATGTTGATCTCTTAGTGAGGATGTAGCCCCAAATTGGTGATCATGAATTATGTCTGTCATCTGTCTTGGTTGAGATTGATTAAAGGAAGATAAGTAGAATCTACTAAGTTGTTTGCTGTCTTCCTCTGTGTTCCGCGCTCTTGATGCTGATGAAATCACGAACTATTAGGGATCTTAGTATAAAAATTTTTATGTTGAATAGCGAACTGATGTTGAATAACTATCGAGTTGAAGAAAGCTCAAACTTGAGAATATAGTAGGTCATGACAATTAATGCATTGAATGCAATTAGATCCTTACAATATTAGAGTCATCATAATTTCTACTTGATGATGGATTTGGCTGTACATGCTCATTCTCTCTATAAGCTTCGGGAGGTGCTAGATTAGCAAATGGAGGTGCATGATCAGGTTCATGCGGTTCTTGATCAGCTTCAAGTGAAACTTCTTGCCCAATTTGGATTTCTTGAATCTGTGTTTGTTGTACATCAACATTAACAAAAAAATTGAACTTAAGAAATTTAAAAAATACAAGTCTATCATGAAACATTGATATGTGTTCGATTGTTTTACATCGATTTGGCCATATCCACCGAACATTATCATTTCATCAATTAGTCGTCATCTAATTAACTGGTCATTCCAAACATAATAAAAGGGCATTGCTGTATGAACATCCACCAATGACACATATGTTTTTTACAGGAAAATTAAGGACATATGAGTACTCATTATAACCTATATTATAGCACACTATTAACAACAAGTATCAACTCTGAAAAAGTGGAGATACCTGTAGGAAGAGCAAACAACCGCACATGTATGTGCCATTGCCACTCTTGAATTTCCTAATTCCATTTTCTAAGTATTGAAGCATAAATTTGCTCAAATTTTGTTGTACATTAACATCGCCATCTCAAATAAGGTCCCATAAGTCGTGTATGCCCTCCAACTTGCTGTTTGGTGCCAAAATCATTGCACATGCAAAAATTATAAACACCTTTTGGAATTTATTATCGATATCTAAGTTTATTAGCTTTTCTTCCAACGTATTAAGAGAATATACCAAGATGTTAATCCACGCAGCGGATGCACAACAACATCAAGTCCACCTAATGGCATGCCCATAAAATTCATGACATCATCTATTGTCACATCAAGAGTACAGTCTCTTTCCAATCTTATACGATAATATGCCACTTCATAGTGTGGTATAAGATAGTGGCATAACTCGTAGTGGATCTCTCGGCATGCAAGCTGTATGAGTCCACCAAAATCGAACCCCTATAGCTTCTAACTTGTGCTCATGCAATTGATGAATAATAGATAAAAACTTCTTCCCCGAACAACATGATTTGGGGAGCTTCACCAAAAGTTACATACAAAACAAACCAAAATATGTACGTTAATAAGCAATCATGTTAAATAAGTTATTGATGTTACAAAGAATGACATGAGTTATATCTCATCATCTCATGCCTTGATTGTGAAAGATGTTGTTTACGTATCCGTTGAAATTTGCTCATGCTTAATAAAACCTAGATGATAATATATAAAAAAATTGCATACACACATTCATGAAATGAATATTAACATAATGCAAACAAAAGATAAAGAAAGTAACATAATAATATAGCATTTTTTAAACTAAACTTCTGGAAAGCATGCCACATAGTTTATAATACATTAATTAACTAAAAAAAAAACACAAACCAAATGGAATGTGTATGATAGTTCACTAGTATGAAAATCAACAACATTAATCATGCCAATGGATTTTTGCAAGTTTTTCTATTGTGCCTAGTTATATTGCATCGTGAGCAAAAAATAGTCTGCTTATCTTGAAATTGAGACTCAATGCGCTTTTTCCTTAGTTTTCCAAGAGGCCTTTTTATGCGAGGTGGCTTTAAAGAGAAAAATACATTTCCTATGACATATTGAACAACACTGTCATTTTGGACTTTTGGTATGTCATGTGTCTCAATACCATGAAAAGTGTGAGTATACCCATTGTTGTGTTGGGGATTTGAAGATTTCATCAAAAAAATCAACAACATTTTGTCCTATGGAGAGTAAAATTGGGCATGCATGATCACATGGAATGCCCGACATTTGCCAACCATGACATGTACAAGATCATTCCTTAATGTCTACATTTAACAATAAATCACCTACAAATACAGCATAAAAGGTTTCCATGAATGGACTGACCGAGTAAACCTCCCCTTTTGCAATATTAATTTTCACATTTTCTTTAATTTTCAGCTCTATAATACCCTTCCATACATTTGACTCAACTTTATGCTTAACAAGCATTGCACCCAACTTAGTCATGTACTCGATTATGAAGCTACAAATGGAGTGATGTTGTTCATTTTTTAACCAAGCATTGAAAGACTCGGCAAGGTTAGTAGTGATTTTGTTCCATCTTTTCTTTGGAAATTTTGACATGGCCCAATGCTCAGGTTCATTTTGCTCAATCCATGTAGCCAATGATTTGTTATACTTTCCCAATTCAAACATGTGATAGTTGTAATCAGTTTCCACCCTTGCATAGGCAATTTTATCTAACCATTCAAGTGCATTTTCCTTCTCTTTGTCCCCCTTTGTGTTATGCTTATTAAAATAGCTACTAAAGTTCTCCTTCAAGTGACGATAATGGTTCTTTGCTCCAAATATTTTCGGTACACTACAAAGAAGACCCGGATGCTTATCCGATGTAATGACAACCTCCTTCTCCCCAATAATTTTTTTAAAGTTTGCAAAAACCACGACCAATCATCATAATTCTCAGAGCTCATAACTCCACACGCTAATGGAAATATGTTGTCATTGTGTGATGCCCCAAAACCCGGGGGTCCGTTGACACCACGTGGCCGTAGGAATACAAGTGGAGTGGGTTGCAGAGCACACTTTAGAAAATCGGGCAAGTCTCCGCGTCGGGGAGCTCTGCGAATATAAAAACCTGCGTATCTGTCCCAAGCAGGTCAATATATACGATTTATATCAATACGGCCACTTGGGCCCATAAACGATACTCAAATATACATACACCAACTATGAATACAACTGTTACCCAATAGTTTACAAGGATTCGAATGTTTTACTCTCATCTGACATATATTAAAATTGATTCAACACATGTAGATATGGGCGATAAAGCGAAGCCACCGTCCAGGCACTGTTCTAATCCCTCGGCCTGGGACGGGCCGTCCCTCACACGCTCCTGTACCTGGCAAAATAAAGGGGTCCCACGGCAGGGTGAGCTAAAGCTGAGTAGAGAGAATCGCGCAAGTGGAAATTTCTTCCTTACGCTAAGTCAGTCTGTGTTTAAGTAAACACACATTCAAGCGGAAATGCATGATCCTGCTTGAATGTCTACATGACTGACTCGGATCGAGTCCTCACCGACTCTCTCTCACACTCGCCTAAGCCTTGTATGGAATTATTGTTTATTAGTAGACTGACCCTCAGGTGAATATCAATTGGGGCGCTCGACGATTGATATTTTAATTTTGGACTACCCTCCCGGAGTAATTAATGTTTTAGACAATACTCAGAATAGATTTTAGGCACCGTCAAATGCGGCTTTAACTCTGGCATCGCAGGATGTCACAGTGCATATGGAATGCATGTATGTCAATTCCAATACAGTCTAATCACATGCAAATATATAAACACGAATATATTCACATAAAAATTAAATCACACAAACATGTTATGTAATTATCATTTCAAACACCAAAAATTAGCTCACTTCGGAGAACATGTTCAACCCGCAAACAATTCGATTAGTGCTTAACGAGCACATATTTTCACGAAAATACATTTTGAGAACACTATTCCGAGAATAGTGAAAACCTCGTTTACTATTCCCGAAATATCACAAAACATCGGTTCACTTAGTGAATCCGGATTTCACGGCCATTTCTGGCCCTATACACACCAAAACACCATTTAATACATAAATCAACACATAATTATCCCAAACAGCCCCTACCCACGGACTGTACAGAAACGGCCTCTAAAAGTTTCTAAAAAAATTTCCAATAATTCGGTCCCATGTTTTGGGACCGATCAAGCAAACCCTTAACGACTCTTTAGGCTCAAACATTCGTAAAAACACTTAAAATGAGAATAAAACTCAAGTAGGAGAAATCCTGCCTCTTGCTTGGAGTTTGTAAAAACTCACAATCCGGGTCAGCGCCTTTGCTCCGCGTAGAACGTTTTCCCTTCTCGCCCCGAAGACCGCCAACGGTTGGATCTTGTGTATTTCTAGAGAGAAGTTTCTCTCTATAAGGGTTCTCTCAAAAAGCAACCATTTGGATCTAAAAAATGCTCCCCACGTTTTTCTCCTTTGGTTTAATGAAGAGGTCATATTCATATTTAGGTCCTCAGTGACTTAAAATCAGTCAATAATGGCTTTATGTCCATCTTCACAGGAAATTGATGATCGACATTATCTCGGCCGTCCGTTTTCATCATTTCTCTACTCATACCATATGGTACATGGTATATGTTATATGTGACTTTCGTCGCATCAGAAATTCATTCTGACACGAGAAACGCGATGCCTCGAAGCGTGTGAACTCATTGTCTCGAAAAATTCACGAAATTTTACGTGCTAGCTGAATTTCATGAGAGCGATTCAGCGGTGCAATGCATTTTGTCATCCAGAGATCTGAAATTAATTCTGGATTTTAAAATTAAAATTTTGAAATCAAAATTAAGATTTTGCCTTTATTCGGAAATTGGAATTTCTGGGTCTTGTTCTCCTCATTAAAAAGGAATTTCGTCTCGAAGAATTCACAGGCGATCATAATCACTTACATGCATATGCAACGTGCACTCTACCATGTATGTAAACTAGTCATTTAAATCTTAAACGACTAAACTACGTACCTTCATCCCTAAACAAGAAGGGATATGTGGCCCGCATCGTGTCCTCGAGTTCCCATGTTGACTCCTCCACTCCATAGTGCTGCCATAGCACCCTCACTAGCCTCACGGTCTTGCGTCGCCAAAACGATCCAATTTATCAACTTGATGCCTGTAGTCCCTCTCCCGAAGGTCCCCATCGTGTCAACCTCGATTTGTCGTCCAGCGCGTATTTGGATGCGGGTATCTTAGGAGCATGGGCGTGAAACACCTCGAGGACACTGTCATGGTGGGCGATAGCATGGCCGATGCGCTCACGGTGCCTATCCTCTCGAAGTAACTCTCGAAGGTCCGATGAATCTCGTGATAGCCCACGCTTGCCGAACCCTATCACTCCTCTCTTGGATCACCTTCAAAGGAAGCGTGATCCCGCAGCCTCGAACTCTAAAGAAATTCGACTTCGAGATATCTGCATAAGCTCTTAATCGGCTCACGGCTAGTGAGAAAAGCAGCATCGTATTAAGCTCACCTTCTCGAGGAGTGTCTCTAATCCAAGTCTGGACCCCGATGATGGAACTCTCTCCACCTCGGTCAAGCGAGCAGTGTCTACATGGCCTTCCATACAATGCTTCAGTGGTGCCATCGTATACTCGCACGGTAATTCTTTATTTGTGGCGAATTCCACTAGGGAGCAAATGCTCCCTCTGCCCTTATGACCCGGGACACATGCTCACGGCGTGTCCTCACAACACAATAATATATAATCCATACACACCTAACCTGACCCCTTGCGTGTAAACTACGACCTTCGAGGTCACAATCATTTGTCAATGGGCCAAGTCGAAACTAGTCCATGTCATGAATGATATCAGTATCTGAGGCCTCATTAAATCTCGAGAAACAACGCAATAGCGATTTCAATGGGTATCGAATCTGAGTCATTCAGACTCCCATCATTCAACTTTAAGTCTACGTGATCGCCGGTCAGTGTGTTTTCATCTCGATTACAAAAACTCTTAGGCTTACGCCCGAACCTCACTTACATTTCTGATTCAACTACGAGTCTTCCTTGGACGTAGTCCACAGAATAAACTCTTGCGCTCACCAAGAGTGGTGAATGACCATACGTACTGCTACCCGACTCGTCACGTGCTCGTGCACCTGACGCCCAATGCCATCTTTGCGACGCGATCGGGGTCCACCATGAGTGAATCGAGAGTTTTTCACTCATAATTCGAGCCTATCTGGTCGACTCTCACCTACATCCTAGGGAAGAACATCTATGGCTTCTCTAAAGGCGCCAACATACAAGCCTAAATCGATGCGTATGCGTGTATGACAACCGGCTAAGGTCTGATTGCGACAACTTGGAGTAGTTTGTCCAGCTCATCCATGTCGAGCACGACGATCAGCCGACAGTGCCACCTGGGTCCACCGGCCATTCTTGCTGACTCTGATCTGTCCCTGACTTTGATCCACACTCCAGCCCCTCTGGCCTATCTGTGCTGTTGGGAGTGCTTGTATAGCCTCCCAGCCGGGCAGTTCCTTGACCCGTACTAGGGTGTGGAGAATGGTGCTTATACTCTCACGTCTACGGCTAGCCCCAGGTTGCATTGTCCCGAAGTCTTAGATCCTTGTCTACCAGAGCGATCCCGTCACTCGTAACCAATCCACGGCCTAGTCACGAAACTAATGTAGACGAAGTCTTACGCCTCTTCCCAGAACTAGGAGAAAAATTTGATCCTCCCTCTTGTTACCAACACAGTATCCAAGGTGTTCCATGTATCCTCGATTTCTCTCACATGGTCGGGGCCGTCCCTGACCGTAGAATCCATTATCGCATGGCCCAGTCCCACCACAATCCTGGCACGAATGGACAGCCTCGGTCCATTCGAACCTCTATAATGCAGAAAGCGATCAGAAACTCGTATCTCGAAGATTGACATTCGGTCTCTCCCAGCCTTTATCATTTGCCTCATCCTTCTCTGATCGGCCGGCCTCGATCGCGACACCACGTGTCCCCGAAAATCTCACCTCGATAAGCAGAAACTACTTCACTTCACCCAGACTTAGCGTACAATGATGGTCTCTTAACGAGTGTAAAACAATCCTCAGTGATACTCATGCTCCACTACATTTTGGGAGTAGATCGAAATATCGTCCGCGAGAAACTGCGACAAAGGCCCGATCTAGATAGGGTTTGGAACACCCTATGCATGAGATCCGCCCAGATCTTTGCTAAGCGCGTCGTGATCAAAAGAAGGCATCACGTGCTTCAAGTGCGTAGCAGTGCATGTTTATGCTTGGGATCTGTGATACTGCTTTCGGTGATGGTAACCGGTCTGAAGAATTACATCTTGGAGTAGACTTCGCTCTCGTGATCAAACCGTCTTGATCCTGGTAATGGAGTGGGTTCTTGATCGTAACCTTGTTCCAAATTTGCTTATAGTCGATGCACGGTCGAGAAGGGTCTTGTCCTTCCTTTTACGCCGTCGAGCGGGCACCCCATGGTGAAGTGCTTCGGTTTCATAAACCCCTTGTCCGGTAAGCTCTTATGGCCCGGACTCACGAGTTCTACTTGACTCAATAGGTGCCATCCATCTGTGAGTCATAGAGATGGGTGAAATACCCAGTTGTAACTCGATACCGAAATTTGCTGACCCTCACGTGAGCGATCCGGTAGCTCATCTTGGAAAAACATCCACATACTCGCACACTACCGAGGTAGATATAAGTCCGTCACATCCTCGTCCTCTAGAATTAAGGCTCATTGCTTGACAGCTAAGCGTCACGACACTTGGACTTGTATCTTTATGCGGGCGAAATGTCATGCTGTCCCCTGAGAAATACCATCTGATGCGAGTCTGCGTATAGGCGGTAGCCTTCCTACTCTGATCGATAACGATCACGTAAGTTGTCGACCCCGATCCATCCACTAGGATGACATCGAACTCGACATGTCCATGAATCCTCGAGGTCATTTGTGGTGGAGTCAGGATCTCTACAACTGTGACCTCGACTGTCATTCTTATTCTCGCCTGATCACTAAGGGAAGGAACTCACGTGTGACTCCTCTAAGGTCTCTGCCTCTGGCCCAGAGCGTGGCTAGTCTGTCCGTCCGCGTCAGAGGTAATCTCCATAGCCTCTAACACTTTCTCGATTTACATGAACCAATGGTCAGCCACCATCGGATCTCCTCCCCTTGTGAATGTCGGAGGATGATGCGTCCTAAACCTCTTGAGGTTACTAGGATCTTCCTGTCTATCTACTATACCAGCCTGTGCGATAGCATTCGCTATAATACCTCTGACCTCGTAGGCACAGCGTCGAATCTAGGCGGTGTTTGACCCGATTACCTCTTGGACCGCCCTCTACGTCATAAATCGCCGGCCAACCCGTCACGTATTTCCAGTAAGCAAGAATCATTTAAATTTTCATTTAGTCTAACTAGCGATATATGCGATTACTAATAGATTTGACAACCATGAACTAACAGTTCATTTCTACAAGTGGTCTTCAAATTCCAACCACTCAATTCATTTATTTCGATAAAATCCAGTTTTAGCATTCGTTTAATTCCAAAATCCTAAGGTCATAGTTCCTAACCTAGCATTCACCTTTTCCTATACACATTACCTTAAATGCATATAGTTTCTATATTCTGGCCTTGTCCACTTTGATTTCGAATGGTAGTTAAATACAATACAACTCATCTCTAAGGCATAAACACGACCCGAGACACTATTCATACACGCCATCCAGTGTATACACATTGTCCTTGCATTTACAAATGTCTGAGACAATTAATATACATTTAAAACATTTTTATCAACAAAAATTTCATTTTAATTTCATTTTTTTCGAAAATTTTGTCTCATTTTAATAAATTTTATTTTATTTGATTTTCCAAAAAAAAAAAAAAATTCGAAATTTACTATTCATGATTGACAGTCCAATATTCTTTGTTCATTGGTACTATTCATAGTTTAATGTTCATGGACTACTGTTCATAGATTACTATTCATGGATTACTGTTCATGGATCACTATTCATGGATTACTGTTCATGGATCACTGTTCACGGATTACTATTGGTCACAATACAAAATTTGTATTGCAACACAATTTACCTACTTCACTACTACCTTGCAGCTGGTTTTTCCAACTTCCTTCCTGCAATACATCCTTGTATGTTATTACAATTTCCATGTTGTTTGCTTCCCCACTATATTGCAATATAATGTTGCCAATACAATTTCCTCCTTCTCTTGCAATACAATCACTAGCCACTACAGCCAAGGAGTTTACTTGATACAATTTTGTGTATTGCAGCTCCAACTAGACTATTCGCCTTGTCCTGATTGAAATTTCTTTAAGTATGCCTCTCTGATACAAAATTGTATTGCAATAAAATTTTCACTACAATTTATATATATATATATATATATATATATATATATATATATATATATATATATATATATATATATTTATATATTTTTCCCTTCTTTCCGGCTATCAGAAAAATTAAAAAACACTAAAATTACATACCTAATTTTTTTTTTTCATTGTCCACACTCAAATAAATTTATAAAAATTTATTTTCTTCTATTTTCTTCAATTTTACAACTTGTAAAACCTTAAGAAAGTATTTCTCACTATCATAACCAAATAAATTTATAAAATTTATTTTTCCTTTTCGATTTTCAGAAAAATTTTCTCCCACTCAAATAAATTTATAAAATTTATTTTCTTCCATTCTTCAGATTTACAACTTGCAAATGCCCAGAAAATTATTTCTCCTCCTTATAACCAAATAAATTTAACAAAAATTTATTTTCTTTATTTTAATATTTCTTCTCATTTTCCAACAACCCAAATAAATTTTGTAAAATTTATTTTATTTAATTTTCTTCAGTTTTACACTGTAAAACCTAAAAAAATTAAATTTCTTCACCTCTAAACCAAATAAAATTTTGAAATTTATTTCATTTCTTTTCTTTACTCCAGTTTTCACACACTGTAAAAACTTCAAAAAATTTTCCAACACATCATGTTTTTCCTATGTGCTAATCACTAAGCACACAAACATTTCACAACACACATACAACATGACATACACACCATCATACAATATTTCATCAATCACACAATAATTCACCAAATCACACAAAACACATCAACACACGTGCACGTAGTGTCTAGTTTTAATAAAGTGATTTTCTACTGGGTGATCATTACCTAAACTCAACATCAGACCACACCTAAGTGGTGATGCTCTTCTATTTATGGCCTAAGACCAAGCCCTCATTCTCTAGGTTTCCATATACCTGCTCTCCACATCAAACCACTAGTGGTGATGGATATGACAGGCTCCCTAGGTATTCGTATACCTAGCTCGATACCAGGCGCGACGCCAAAACCCGAGGGTCCGTTGTTCACGTCAGCCGCGGAATACAAGTGGAGTCGGGTTACCCGGCGCACTTTAGAAAATCGACGAGCTCTCCTTTGTATGCAGAGCTCTACCTAAAATATAAAACACACATATCACATCCCAAGCAAATTCAATATGCAATTTATATCAATGCGCTGTGGGCCATAAACAGTACTCAAATATACATACCAACTATGAATACAACTATTTACCCAATAGTTACAAGAGTTCAAATGTTTTACTCTCATACAACATATATTAAAATTAGAGAAATTCTAATACATGTAGATATCGTCAAAGCCAAAGCCACAATCCGGCTTTTCTTCTAATCTCAGCTTCTAGGGCCCAGGCGTCGCCAGTAGCTTTCACTATCATAGTAAAATAAAGGGGTCCGCAATGGGGGTGAGCTAAAGCTGATGGGAGAATCACCTAAGTGGAACACTCACCACTAAGTGCGGTGCAATGTTCCGAAGCGAGACACACATTGAGCAAATGCAGTCCTACTTTAATGCGCGACCAGCTCGAGATCAGTCTTCACCGACTCTCTCTCTCCACACTACATAAGCCTTGTATGAGAATTATTGTTTTATTAGTGGACAACCCTCCGATGTATATATATCAATTGGGCCGCTCCGACGATTGATATATTACTTGTTTGTGGACTACCCTCCGATGAATATCAATTGGGCCGCTCCGATGATTGATATTTTAATTTTGGACTACCCTCCGATAATTAATGTTTTTAGACAACCCTCCGAACCATTTTCTCTAGACTCGTCTCATGCACTAACTCCTAGCATCCTAGGATGTCCTAGTGCATATGGAATGCATGTATGCCAATTCCAATACAGTCTAATCACATGCAAATATATAAACACGAATATATTCACATAAAAATTAAATCACACAAACATGTTATGTAATTATCATTTCAAACACCAAAATTAGCTCACTTGGGCTAATGTTCAACCACAAGCAATTCGATTCGAATTACTTAACCAAACACATATTTTCACGAAAATACATTTTGAGAACACTATTCCGGGAATAGTGAAACCTAGATTTACTATTCTGAAAAATCACAAATAATAGTTCACTTAGTGAACGTCCACGACCATTTCCGACTATACACGCAAAGCACCATTTAATACATAAATCAACATAATTATCCCAAGCAGCCCTACCCGCAGGAACATACGAGAAACGGCCTCTAAAAGTTTCTAAAAAAATTTTCAATAATTCGGTCCCATGTTTTGGAACCGATCAAACGGCCCCTAACGGCCTCTTTCGACTCAAACATTCGTAAAACACTTAAAATGAGAATAAAACTCAAGTAGGGAGAAATCCTACCTCTTGGAGTTTGTCAAAAACTCACAATCCGGAGTCACGCGCGTAGCACACTCCCGCATTAGAAACGTTTTCCTTCTTGCCCAGGCGCCCGACGGTTGGATCTTGTGTATTTCTATAGAGAAGTTTCTCTCTCTATAAGGTGTCACGCCGAATCGGTCGGGGCAGAATTAGGCGGATCGAGCAGAGTCAGGGACGAGACTTCGAAGGCCCCAGGACTCTTTACGATTGATTTATTTTTTTAAAACCAAACTTGTACCTATGGGTATGACCCACATCTTAAACTTATAATCGAATATTATACATATAACTGAGTCCATTTACAAATAAAACTGCCTTTTACATTACAAATCGAGCACGGAACCTACGTAGTAGACACCTAAGTCACTTGTTGATTTGTATCACGGATGTTTGCTGATGTCTTCACCTGTACCTACACGGATTAAAAACCCGTGCTAAGCTTTACGCTTAGTGGGAAACATATCTTATAACTTATACAGATGCACATGCATATACACAATTATAATAAGTGTATAACCATAACAGATATCAGAAATTTCATGGATTCATATCATGGACTTATACAAGTACTTAAGCTCATAACAGGCTTATGTTTATTAGGACTCCGGCTAGAGATTCTGAGGGCTTATTCTTATGCGGGACTTTATGCTATAACAGACTGGCTTACGTCGGGACTCCCGTAGGGATTCTGAGAACTTATCTTATATCACGGGACTTCTACTTATAACAGACTTACATTCATTCGGGACTCCGCGGGAGTTCTGGAGACATACCTCAGGGGACTTATACTTATAACCGGACTTACATTCATTCGGGACTCAGAGTAGGAATTCTGAGAATTTATACTTATAACGGACTTATGTTTATTGAGGAACTCAGTAGGAGTTCCACGAACTCGATGTATACGGAAGTACTTGTAAGTACTACAAAACTTATCTTGGTCTTTCGGGATACGAGTGCCATAGGTACTCTTTGGACTTATACTTATTTCACCGTGCGGGGTACCCGTAGGTACTACAGAACTTGATTAGATACATAAGTATCGAGTGAATTACTGCGGAAGCAACAAGATACGAGACGGGCAATCAAATGCAGTACGGTAGGTACTTGAGAATAATGAGAGGCAGATGAGGGACTTAATCCAATACGG
This sequence comes from Tetrastigma voinierianum, assembly GCA_016808115.1. Lineage (NCBI taxonomy): Eukaryota > Viridiplantae > Streptophyta > Magnoliopsida > Vitales > Vitaceae > Tetrastigma > Tetrastigma voinierianum. Next base: position 179,284 of record JAEQBH010002268.1, on the reverse strand, counting down.
AATTGCCATTGGGTACTCTGAGCTTAATCAAATCTGGGACAGAACTTACTCGAATCTGAAGTGCCGTGGAGTACTCTGAGAACTAGATCCCGGAGACAGGGACTTATTCGGATATGGGACTTATCAAGGCGGAGTACCGAAGTGGGTACTACGGGAATTCGAGATACGGGACTTATCGGATGCGGGAGTGCAGTAGGTACTACGGGACTTATTCGGATCTGAGACTTATCGGATGGGAGTACGTAGGTACTACGGGACTTATTCGAGATCTGGGACTTATCGGATGGGGAGTAAGTAGGTACTACGGGACTTATTTAGATCTGGGACTTATCGAGATGCGGGAGTAAGTGGGTACTACGGGACTTATTCGGATACGAGACTTATTAGATGCGGGTACTGTGGAGTGCGCTACGGGACTTGTCGAGATCTTTGCTTGTATCAGGATCTGGGTGCAGAGTAGGTATTGCGAGGAACTCGTCGGATCACGGAACTTATCGGATCTGAGGATTATCGGATACGAGTACCGAGTGGGTGCCTGCGAGACCCAATCAAATACGGGGGTACCGTGGGTACTACTAAACTTATCGGATCATCGGATACAGAGTGCCGTGGTCCTTCTGGAGCACCTCCAATTATCTTGAATCTTTAATCTTATTCTTTGTGTCGAGTCTTATCGTATAAATATTACATTTTGACTTCCTAGACCAGTAATACAAAATGAATTAAAACACAGCACATTAAGTACTCGAAGATACTATACAGTACAGAAGTGCCGTAGCACTTAACAGGACAGGAGTGCCGTAGCACTAATCAAGAGTGCAGTACTGTCCAGTCTTAGGGCACTAATCAATAGTACCATAGTACTAATCGGGTGCCGGGTACTAATCGGAGATGCAGTAATTGCTACTCGGGAGTGTCGAACCTTGTCAGGAATGCAAGTGGTACTAATCGGGACGGGTGCGAATCACTAACGGGAGTCTTAGGAAGTACTAATCGGGACAGTGCGGAAGCAGCTAACGGAGATAGGAAATACAGGAAGTACTAATCGGAATGAGTGCGAAGCACTAACGGAGATCCAGAAGTACTAATCGGAGACAGTAAATCTTTGTAAAATATTGTACTGGTCTTGACCAGTTTCTATTATATGAGGTCAGTAACTTATTATCTTATAATAGGGCATTCTTAGCCCTTAGGTGTTCATAATAGTCGTCCTTCTATATCTTTGGTAGGTATGATCACGTATGTAATCACACCTTATTCATGGATTCTTATTCTTCTGTCATCTACTTTACCCAGTGGAATCCAATCCCGATCGGATCGTCAAACTCAAGTTATGGCATTTTCATGCCAACTAGTCGGTTCTGGAATTACCCTAATTTGTTTGTATCACTCATTTTTCTGGGGTCTTAACTTCATATTTTGACACTAGGTCCTTGTAATCATTTAAAGCTAAGGTGCTAAGGGTTCTATTCCAACTGGAATCACCCAATTCGGAGCACCGGAACTCAAGTTACGTCCCAGAAACGGGACTACTCCATGTTAGAGGCCCGATCACGAAGTGGCTTGCACATAGCCTCACTTTGAGTGGTTTCGACCACTTGAGTCCAGAATTGACGATACCTTCTCTTTAAGTTTGGTTCTCCTTAAGTCCCATTTTACGTAGTACTTGAATCACTCAAATCGGATAGAAATGAGAAGTTATAGCGAAATCGGCGGTCAAAATTGGAAAACGAACGAGGGAGTTTGGCTGGTACAAGTCTAGCATGCAGGTACAGGACCAACCAAAAAATGACCCGAACACAAGTTGTACGGTACAAGTTCAAATGTGCCCCGGTACAAGTCTCGAAAAGTGCCAGTGTGTGTTTTCATTTTCATGCACTTTCATCCATGGATCACTCCTATACTTCCCTACATCGAATCATTCAAATTCACCTTGGAATCTCTTTTCTACTCAATTCCTCTTTCACTTCTTGTCTTCTTTCAAAACCTTTCCATTAATCTCTCCCAATATCATTCTAATATGGGTTACCACCCATATACACACCAATATAAGATTTGTTAGGGTTTGATCAAAACCTTCAAATTTCCTTTCATTTAACCATGAATCCAACAACAAAGGAAGGATTCCATAATTATCTTGTTCCTTGTGGGTAATACCAACCTTAATTTCAAGAAATCTAAGATTATGATACAATTCTATCAAAACCCTAGATTTAGAGACGAGATTAACCATGTCAAGCCTTAAATTCCATGTGATCCATACAAAATCCATACTCAAAATAGTTTCCATACCTTTTTGGCTTGATCTTGGCTTGAATCTCTTCCTCTTCTCTTCTTCCTCTTTCTTTCTTATACTTTCTTCTCTCAATCCAGGTTCTCCTGCTTTGGAGACCAACTTGGTCTTAAATCATGGGTTTTGTTAAGGCCATGTTTGGCCTGAACAAAAAAAAAACCATTTTGGTTTTAAATTTTCTTTATTTGCCTTTTGTACATAACTCTTTCTATTTATAAATAAACTTTCGGCTTATTTCATTTGGCCTGGAATCTTGTAACTAAACTTTTTGGCCCCCTTTTTTGGACAAATTACAATTTTGTCCTTAAATGCTGTAAATTTCCGGGTCTCACCCAGTTTAAGGTGTTTACGCATTTAACTCGCAGCTTGGTCAATTAATGCTTACAAAATACTAAACGTGTCAGCAATTAGGTATATTTAGAGTGTTACATAAGGGTTCTCTCAAAAGCAACCTACTGGATCTAAAAAATGCTCCCCCACGTTTTTTCTCTCCTTTGGTTTAATGAAGAAGGTCACTATTCCTTATTTCGTCCTCTAGTGACTTAAAATCAAATTCCAAAATGACCTTTATGTCCCTCTTTTACCAGAATTGATATTCGGCACTATCTCAGTGTCCCATTTTAAATCGTTTTGCCTGCTGCGTCACAACGCTAATTTATGAGTATATGTTATATGTGACTTTCGTCGCATCGAAATTCATTTTACGGCTTTGGCGCGATGCTACTCGAAAAACGTGTCAACTCAATCTGGGAAAATTACGAGAAATTTCGCATTCTTTAACTAGATTTCAGGCGATTCTGACGGTACAATCTATTTCATCATCGAGATCTAGAAATTAATTACGAATTTTTAACGAATTAAATTTACGGTAATTACGATTTTACGCCAACCGAAGTGGAATTTCTACGGTCTTACGCATTGGCATCATAAGATGGCGAGAGAATAAGGGTACCACCATAAGGTCACACTCTCAGTGGTCAAGGTCAATGGCAATGATTGGCCGACACCCCATAAAAAACCCTTGTATGGACACATCATGTGCAATAAACAGTTGTTCAAAATGGCCATCACTTGAGTAAGTCAACTAGATGACTGATCTCGGATTACTTTGGTCAATTTGCTCACACATCCAAGGCAAAAACTAATAGTAATTCTTGGGTTGACCATATATTCTTTCTTTAGCCTTCTCCTTAATTTGCTACGCTTGACAATGAGTCAATCTCATGTCATGTTCTCTAACAAAATCTTTACCAATTTGTCGTGGTTGGTACTCGGGAGTAGATTGAATAACCTCATCAGCCGGCCACGGTAGCACGGTTAGATCTACTGGTTGAGAAGCTTAGCCACATCCTTCTGATATGACTATGCTCATTTTGGAATGTGCACTTGGACAACATACAAGCGCTGCTTCTTACAACAAGTTATTTTCGGGACCGGTCGGTCCATAGTGCATATGACATTAATGTGCCTCTTCTTCTTTGTAGTAGTACCAAAATCTCCCGAATAAGACATTAGGTACAAAGCATCCGAGAATCTTGAAATGTTATCCTTCCCATAATTTCATTTTGAAATCTCCTTGTACTACGTTGAAGGACATCTGTTTCAGCTCCTCTATTAGACAACCCATAAGACTCTATTGTTAGGCCATTTGCTGAAATATCCATTGACAAATGCAGATTTGGAGTTCCATTTCTATGAATGTGTTCATAATTAGAAGCCATAATAGGTGTGAGGTCACTATTAATAAGACATGAGAAACCTTTAGTTATTCTTGAACATATATTTTACAAATTAAATAGGCAATTTCCTAACAATTCCGAGTTTAGCTTAATATACCTCAAAGGTAGGATTACACCATTCGCGTGCTCAGAATTCGACAACACTTATACACGACAATAACTGTCATTGAATCTCAACATCTTCATCAATTATTCCTCATTATTTAACAACCCCATTAAAGATGGATCAAATTACATATGTAATGAAATTTCACGGAATTTGGTTCAACCTTTACCTTAGCACAAACTAATAAAACAAATTCGTCGTATGAAATATTCACATTCACAAATATTGTAATGACTTGTCCCCCCTTATATTCAATTGACCCACTCACGTCCTTCATCATTTGCCCACCTTCAAAGGCATAACAGAACATTTGGTTCTCCGTCTACACCTTTTGTTTGAAACACATATATAATTTGAAGGAATCTTAGTTACACAGTCATGTCAATTTGGGTTTTGTTCTGAATATCCTCCTTGTGAGAGTTACTCACTTTATATAGAAATTGTTAGGCTAATTACTAGGCTGAAACTCAGCCATTACATCAGACTATGCAAGGTAAGAATAAACGCTTATCAATTATATGCCTATCTAGAGTATACTCTTCTATATATAGCTAGACTAAATAAGGTAGCATATATGTTGCCTTAATAGACTAGACCAGTACATATCTAGTTGTCAATTATGCTAACATCCCCCCTCAAAATGATGTTGAGCGATCGAGAAGCATCAATTTGTCAATTAGGAATTGATGGTGAGGACAAGAGAGAGCCTTGGTGAAGACATCAGCAGTTTGGTGTTCAATAGAAATGTGCGAAAGAGTAATCTCCTAGCGAGAAATGACTTCACGAATGGAATGACAATCCACTTCTATATGTTTGGTGCGCTCATGAAAAATGGGATTGGTAGCAATATGAATAGCACTAGTATTATCAGCATGAAGAGGAGTAGGAGTAAGTTGTGGAACACTAAGTTCACCTAAAAATCCTCGAAGCTAGACAATTTCAGAACAGGTAGACAACATAGCCTGATATTCAGACTCGGTGGATGACTTCGAGACACGAGCCTGCTTCCTACTCTTCCAAGAAATGAGTGCATTTCCAAGAAACATACACCAACCGATGCGAACAACGTGCATCTCACTACTCCAACCCACGTTGGCCATCCACTTTAAAACCCTCGGCTTGTGAGAACTTCACGAAGTAAATCTGAGCCGCAACGGATGTCCACTTTGAGATATCGAGAGAAGGCAATAATCTTTAAATCTTTAGCATGGAACTGCATAAGCCAGATTGACTGTTGAATAGCAAATGAGATATGAGGTCGAGTAATAGTCAAATAATTCAGCGCCCCTGACTACCAATACATTGAAGGGTCCGGATAAAAGGATCCACGATCAGTTAATGTGGCTTGAATTGACTACCATAGATAGCAGAACGAATTACCATCTTGAAGTCCTGCTAAAGAAAGAAGTTCTTGGGTATACTTATGCTGATGTAAGAGCGTGTCATTCGGACAATGTTGAACCTCAAGGCCAAGAAAATACTGCAGTGGACCAAGATCTTTCATATGAAACGAAGAATGGAGGCACTATTGGAGCTGCTCAATTAACTGGAGATCAGAACTAGTAATCACAATATCATCGACATACATAAGAAGTATAATGATCCTAAGGTTAGTCTTGCGAAAGAAGAGAGATGAGTCATCTTTGACTCGAGGTAAAGTGTGAAATCTAGTATGGTAGTCTTGAAACACAAACCGTACTATGGTGGCACAACCCAACCTTACGTAGAGAGATCGCTTCAGAGTGATAATGTGACGCCCCGATTCAGGGGTCATTTTTGTACTTTTTTGAAGCAAAGCCCGTGAGCGATTGTTTAATGAGCGGTGTCCCATGTATAGTATTAAAAATAGTGCACAACCCAACGCTTAACATTGCGGAGTGCAGCCATGCATAGTGCGTGTACACTTCTTGCCTGTCGGCGCGTTAATGGCATAGCGTGCGCTAGGCGCTACTATCGCTTTACCATGCGTTGGCGCGCGCTTGTCGTGACTCGCCTGGCTTTGGTTTTGCGTGTGACCTCAACGATGACTATAGCAATAGAAGAACCTGTCGCGACAAACTTAGTCTTCCGCTGAGCCGTTGTGCGACTGCACCGGGACACCAAACCATCCCACGGCCTTATTGCCAGCCGACACCAAAGCGCGGGTCGCGACAGGAGCGCCCGGTGCCCAGCACTGTCGACACTGGGATTCTCTGTATCACAACCTGAGGCGGAGAGCCATCTCTGTCGCGACGAGGAAGCTCTGTCCCAGGCACCTAAGGAGACTGTCGGGCGGGCAGCACCGAGAGCTGCACGCCCCCCGCTGCGCGCGCGAGTCCTCGATCGTGCACATAGGTGTAACTACTTGGTGCGTCGCAATCTCTTCTATCGCGACACCATTGTAGTGTCACGACCCAAGACTGGAAATGGGTAGTAGCCCACCCCATTTTGGTCCCCTACACTCTTTCTTTTGTTCGACACATTCTAAAATCAACCTAAATTAGCCTTATTACTACAAAGGCCACTTGAACTTGGAAAACTAACTAGCCAAAATGTATTTATTACACAAATACGAGTTTAATTACAATTTTTCTTTAATTAAAATTTACAAAAACTGGGTTTCTACCCAGGATTTACAAAAGACAAAACAAGGCCAGATTTGACCCTTTTCTTCACAACTGAGGTCTTGGATGAGATTCGTCGCCGATTGCCTCAGGCCACACAGAGTGACTGAAGCTACGACGGGGTGAGCAATGCTCGATGGATTGAATTTTCTTACTTGGGTTACTCGGCAAGTCTTCGTCTGATGGAAACCACACAAGCATTCAAAGTAAATCATGCATATCCACCTTAAATGTCTACATGCCCGTCCATGCCTCGAGTCCTCCTTTGACTCCTACTTTATGCATTTGCTATGTATGAAAAATTGTTTTCAAAACAAAGATATTTGTTTTATTTGTGGACAACCTTCTTATATATATATTAGTGGACATACTCCAATAAATAATTATGTAGACAAACCTCCGATATATTGTAGTGGACATACTTCGATAAATAATTGTTGGTCAACCTTCCGAAACCATGTCATGCACTTACACCTACTGTTCTATGGTGTCTTCGTGCATATGAAATGCAAATATCTGAATTTTAAATTATCAAATTCATGTTAATATATCAAGCATATACTAACATAATTACAAAATCAACATGTTATTCATCTTTACTTAATAACACAAAAGCGGCACACATGGGCCAATCTATGGTTAATTCATCTTGGGTTACTCAAACAATCCCGGTCGGATTTGTCTGAAAGCAGTCCTAAAACCACAGCACTCAATCCCGAGATCTTTGGGGTGAAATGCCTGACCATTCTAGTCCCGAATACACGCTTTCATTCGTATGGTTCTTAGACAAAAATTAAACCAAGTAGGAGAAAAACCCCTACCTCTTGGAGTTTGTCGAAAGCACCAGGTTCGGTCTCTGATTTGAAGCTCTTGTTGCGAATAGGCTTTCCCTCTTTACTCAAGCTGGCTTGGATTTAATTACGATCGTAGGAAACTAAGAAGGTTGAGATTTTTTCTCTAAGCACTCTCTTTCTTTCCCTCCTTCCTCTCCCTTTTTCCCCCTCTCTCCCCATCCCACCAGTAGGTCCAAGATGGTTCAAGTGGAATGTCCTCTCATGCCATGTGTCATCACCTTATTGGTTCAGCCCAGGATTTCATATCTCCTTATCCATCCGCGCCGTTTGGAATCCGTCGTATGGTGTGGCGTGTCTCACATGATCTGTTTAGACTGTGTTTAACACATTCTCTTTGCTTGGCATGTGGCTCAATGTGAGCTACCGACAAGTCATAAAGTATCGCTCGGGGGCTACCGGTGTGCGTAAAGCGTGAAAATCGCTGTCTCGAATTGTGGCTTCGGCGTGGTAGCTAGATTTCGTGAGACGATTCCAACGGTGAAGACCATTTCGTCATCCGAGATCTAGAAAGATTCCAGATTTTTTTTACCAAAATTACCGTTTTACCCTTTCTTAGAAAATTGAATTTTCTCGAGTTTTACAGCAAACCTCGACAAAAGAGGAAGGAAACAAGCCAGGAGGAGGAGACATAAATATTTCCTCCTTCAGATCACCATGTAAAAATGCATTCTTCACATCCATCTATAGTGAAGCGACCATCCTTTCGAAATAGCAATGGCCATAACAGTACGGATAGTAGTCATTTTGGCCACGAGAGTAAATGTTTCTTCATAATCAAGCCCATACTCTTGCCAATTCCCGAGGGCCACCAGACGAGCCTTATGTATTTCGATAAAGCCATCAGCACATAGCTTGATGGTGTAGACCCATTTGTACCTAATAAGCTTAACTCCAGCAAGACAAGAGACGATGTCCTAAGTGTGATTGTCCTGAAGAGCTTGAAGTTCGTCATGCATAGCTTGGTGCTAACACTCTTGAGTAGAAGCCTGAGAATAAGACTCAGGCACAAAAGTAGTATGAAGAGTAGCCAGAAGAGCGGAAGAGGAAGAACCATACCAATTCGAGGGCCGAGAAACCCAAGTAGACGGACAAGGCTCATGCAAGACAGGATCAGGTGGCGGTTCAAAGGAAGGAAGAGGTAATGGTCGACGTTGTTGATACACAGTACCTGGCTTAAAACGAGAAGGAGTACTAGACACATCATTAAAAGCAGGAAGGGAAATAAAAGAAGGAACAAGATTAGTACGAGACATAAATAAATATTGATTTAAAAAAAGAAAATCACATTTTGAGAAATACGAAGCTTGTTAGCATCCGCATTATAACACAAAACCCTTTATGAGAGTTATTATAGCTAAGAAAAGCGCACTGAACAGATTGAGTAGCAAGCTTGTGACATTCAATGGGAGGTAAGTGAACAAAACAAATGCAACCAAAAACATGCAGAGAATTATAATTAGGAGGAACACCAAACAAATGAGAATATGGAGAATCAAGATGCAAGGTAGAAGAAGGCAAACGATTAATCAAATATACGTAGTGAATGATGGCTGCAATCAAGGAGGGGCCGAAGATTCAAGCATCAGTAATACGGCAACATCCCACCAAAGATGTCCATTCTTACGCTCGGCGATACCATTTTGTTGAGGGGTATAAGGACACGAACGCTAAGAGAGAATACCCTTCTTTTGTGGAAAATATTATAAAGCATGAGACATGTATTCTCCCCCAGAATCTGAGTGTAGGATCTTAATACAGGTAGAAAATTGGGTTTCGACTTAGGCAACAAAAGTTTTGAAGGTGAAAACACATCAGATTTAGAACGAAGAAAATAAACCCACGTGCAATGACTATAATCGTCAATAAATGTCACAAAATACTGGTATTGAGCATGAGAAAGAACATGACTCATACCTCAAACATTAGAATGAATAATTTCAAAACATGTAGAAGCAGGACTACCTTGCAGAGGAAAAGGTAAAGATTTTTTATTTCCAAGTTTACAAGAAGCACAATCAAAAGACAAGGAAGAAAACTCGCCTTATTACCATATAATATGTTTCATAAGTGTGTCAAATTATAGTGGGATTACTTGACTTCTTGTACCCAAAATGGCTAATTATTGATAACAATAGCGAGAACAACCAACAGAAATTGAACAAGGAAAGGAAAACTACTGAATAGGAAAAAGATGTCCCACTTTAGGCCCATTCTGTCACGCCCCGATTTCCGGGACGCGAGACCATATACTGGACTCTTTACCTGATTTTTTTTTTTTTAAGCAGAAATGATGCCCTGTGGGTTATGGCCACATCACTTATAATAATAAAATCTCATATGCATTTCAGGAGTCCATTTACAATTACAAGCGTACTTTTACATTTACAAATCAGAGCATGAAACCTACATGTAGTGAACCACACAAGTGTGTTGGCCCGGTGTATGCGGATGTTTCTTGGCGTCACTACTCACGTACTACCGCAGTTAAAGCAGGTGCTAGCTTTACGGCTTAGTGGGAAACATTTCTTATACATGGCTTATAAATACGGATAACCAATTAGCAGTGTCAGAATATTCGGGCATTCACATAATGAACTTATCTGATTACTTAGGCTTATACGGACTTGTGCTTATTCGGACTTGCTACTTATCACATTGGAATCTTATACTTATAGATCTCAGTAGGATTCTGGGGCTTAATAGCACTCTAGTCCTTATGCGCGTGCGGGTATATCTATCTCAGACCTCCCGTAGGAGTTTACAGAACTTATGCTTATACCATAGGGCTTATACTTATAACAGACTTATTTTCAGTCGGGACTCCCGTAGGAGTTACAGAACTTGTACTTATACTACGGAGTTTACACTGGTTCGGAGAATGCCGTAGGTATCCACCGAGAGATTGCCGGGCGTGTCTTTTGGTATTAACGGAACTTATTCTTATCACGCGGAGTACTTGTAAGAATTACTCTGAAAGCTTATGCAATTGCCATTATCTTATACTTGTACTACGAAGTATATCCACGGTCTTACCGGAACTTATCTTTTGTATTTGAGCACATCTTGGTTTTCGGATCTTATACATGCATTCTGAGAACTTATACATGTATTTTGGATCTCTTTTATATATTACAAAACTTACTTGTCTTACGAACTTATATCTTGATCTTACAGACATATACTTTATCTTACGGATCTTATCCTTGTGCGAAGGTACCCGTAGGTACAATGCGTCGAACTAATCATAATGTATACGCGCGAGGTCGAGATCGAGGCGTATACGGATACATATCGGGTATGGACGGTAGTCCGGGCGGTCTGGTCGAGCAGGATACATACTTATGCTTATTTTACGGGATCACGGGGGTACCCTTGGGTACTCTTTGGACATACTTATTTTACCAATGCGGAGTACCCGTAGGTACTCTGAGAACTTGATTAGATCTGAGAGTATCAGGTAGATACTACGGGAACTTAATAAGATACGGACAAAACTTAATCAAATACGGTACCGGTGGGTGCTACGGGACTGTCGAGGCGGATGGGGCAATCCGATACGGGCGTGCCGGTAGGTACTCTGCAGACTTGAGGATCTGGGAGCAGACATTCAAGACGGAATTGCGGGTAGGTACTACGAGAACTTCATCAAATACGGGTACGTAGGTACTACGAGAACTTCATCAATGCGGGAGTACGAAGTGGGCACTCGGGAACTTAATCGAGATACGGGACTTTATCGGATATGGGAATTGCAGTAGGTACTACAGGGACTTATTCGAGATCTGAGGACTATCGGATCTGGGACGAGACATTCCAGATCCCGGGACTTATCGGATACGGGTGCAGAGTAGGTACTACGGAACTTCATCGAAGCGGGACTTATGGGATCACGAGAGAATTGCAGAGTAGGTCACTTCTGGGACTTATTCGAGATCTGGAGTACCCCGGTGAACACTATAAAGCGAATCTGAGAGATACATTCGGATCTTTACTCTTATTTATTCGAGGTCTTTATATATAACTATTTGGCCTGGGCCGGTAATCAGGAATGAGTAAGACCTGTTTCTGATAAGTACCCGAAGATTTATACGATGCGAGTCTGGTAGCACCATCGGGACATGAGTGTAGTAGCACTTGGGGAGTACCAAAGTACTAATCGAAGTCTTGAGCACTAATAAAATCTCAAGTACGTCAGTCTTAGGAGCACTAATGGGTACAAGTACTAATCGGGACCCAAGGAGTCTTTGTGTCATTTAATAGCAGTCTTAAGTAGTTTTAATTATACCAAGGTTGATAACTTTATTTTATAATAGGCATTCTTAGCCACATTATGTGTTCATGGCCGGTGTATTTCAGTTCATGATCACGTGTCAGTTCATTTACATATTCCATATCAGATTTATGTTTCACGAACACAGCTATGCATTTTGCATTTCCTATTATTTCATGTTACTATTACATATGGCATTTCATATACTTGTATAGTATACTGCTTATGTATTCACACATCCTTTATGTATTCTAGTCCCTCTATAAATCTATTTTACGTATAAATTGGAATCATTCCAATCGGATCGTCCAAACTCATGTTATGGCATTTTCATGCCAACTAGTCAGTTTACCGATTTTACCGAGGATAGTTTGAAATATTTATTTTCCAGTGCCTTGTCTCGATATTTGACACTGGATCTTTATACTCCTTTAGAGCTAAAGTGCTAAGGGTTCTATTCCAACTGGAATCACCCAATTCGGAGCACCGGAACTCAAGATACGTCCAAAACAACTCGGACTACTCTATGTTCAAACGGATGCAGGAATTGGCTTGCACATGGTCCCACTTTGAGTGATTTTTTGGACCACTTAGAGCCAGAATATGACGATGCCTATTTCTTTAGGTTTGGTTCTCCTTGAAGTCTATTTTAATTGGCCACTTGAATCACTCAAATCAGGATGAAATAGAAGTTATGGCCAAAATATAGCTTGGTCAAAACTGGGACGAGGCATCGGGTGTGCGGTACACTAAAGTGTACCGATACAACGGCCCATGACCAGAACAAATGTGGCTCCCGCGGTACAAGCTGCAAAGGTGTGCAATTACACCCGAAAAATGCCCGAATGTGTGTTTCTCACCATTTTCCATATTTTGATACCAAATCAACTCTACCCTTCAAACACACATCAAAAACACTTCAAATTCACCTTGTAATCTCCTTTCTATTCAATTTATCTTTCAATTACATATCTTTCTTCAAAATTATTTCATGAATTTCTTCCAACACCCTTCTAATATGGGTTATAACCCATCCTCAAACCAAAACATGAATATTAATTAGGGTTTACTCTAAACCCTAACTCATTCTCTACAATTAACAATGATTAAATGTAAAGGAAGGATTAATGCTTAATCTTTGTCTTAATATGGGGTTTTACCCACCTTACTTTCCATAATTTTTGGGTTAAGATGAAACCACAGAAAAAACCCTAGGTTTGAGCAAGATAATCATCATACAAACCAGATCCATGCCAAATCTCATAGAATTCATGTCAGGGGTGAGTTTATCTTATTTTTGGCTTGGCTCTCCTCTTCTCTTCTCTTCTTCTCTTCCTCTTTCCTCTTCTTCTTCTCTTCTCCCATCCAGTTCCTCTTTTTGGAGACCAATTTGGTCTTAATCATGGACTGTTAAGGCGTGTTGGCCTTCCAAAGCGCCATTTTTAAAGGTTAATTGCTTTATTTACTTAAGTCCTTCAGCTCTTGGCGGGTGTAGTTAAATTTTCCTTTATTTCATTTTGGCCCCAAAATCTTCTTAATCCATGTCTTTTTGGCCCCCTTTTGGACAATTTACATATTTGTCATATGTCTTTGTAAATTTTCGGGTCTCTCGTTTCCATGTTTAGCATTTGCTCAGCTTGATCAAATTATGCTTACAAAATACCCTAAACATGTCGAAAATGACTAGGGTATATTTCGGGGTGTTACACATTCGCTATCTCCTATCCCAACGCTTGATCCTGCACACGACAACCAAATCGATCAAAATGAAGAGAACAATTTTCTTCTACTAATTGTCCAACATAAATGAGATTGGCAGATAAATCAGGAGATACGAAAACATTAGTAATGGAAGACCCTAGGTTTCCAACCGTAGTAATAGGAAGAGTACTACCATCTGCGATCTAAATATGCTGCTCACCATCATACTTACGAACTTCATGTAAAGATGTCGAACTGCCAGTCATGTGATTGGAAGCCGCATAGTCAATTAACCAAGGAAAAGTGAGGAGATGTTTCTTACCTTGGAGACCAAGAATAGAAAGTACGAAAATAACCATTTGTTGAACCTGCTCAGGAATAATGTGGGAAGAAAAACCCGAAACAACGGGCATAGAGGAAGATGTAAGCACACAAGGGGACTGAATAGTAGTATGAAAAGCAGGAGCGAATTGATTCTGAGGGCGTACATGACAATCCTTAAGAATATGACTCTCCTTCTTGTAATAATTGAAGAATTTCTCATTACAATGTTTTGCAATGTGCCCAATTTCCTTGCAACTATAACACTGTGGCGGAGATCTAGATCGTGCTCTGCCTTGAGTAGCATAGGCCACATTAACAATCTCAGAACCACCATCGTCGTGAGCAAGACCAAGATGTGAGGCAAGACATTGTTCTTCACGCAAAAGTTCACCCAAGAAAACCTCCAAAGATGGGACATGTGTGCGATTGATTAACCCAGTGCGTGCACTTTCAAACTCGGGTTAGAGCTTCATCAAGAATTGATCCTGTTGGCTCTCAGAGTGAACCGCTTGTAGTGCTGCTAAAGCTGCTTTGGGAACCTGAGAATGCACCAACCCAAAATAATCACTCCATAAATTAATAAAACCGGAATAAAATTGCTTAATAGAGGGATTCCCCTTGCGATAGTTCCCGATGTTTAACTCTAATTGAAACTTTCGGGCAAAATTATCTTGATAATAAATTCGGCAAAGGTAATCCCACATCGTCTTAACAGTAGTGAACCCACGAAGATTGTTGACCATATGAGGTTCAACAGAGATGAGTAACCGGCGAGATAATTTTGGCATCCGCAACCCATGAACTAAGTTTTCATGGGATCAGTGGACACCGAGACCCATCCAATGACCCCCATAGCTTCCTTCCTTTCACAAACATCCTGAACTAGAATTCCCAACTGGCATAGTTCTTGCCATTAAAGCGAATAATAGAATTTTCTCGAGACATAATAACCACTTTAGGAAAAAATTTTGACAGAGCAGAGAAATCACAACAGTTAATGGAACAAGAATTGCAATAGCCTAACAACACCAAAATAAATTGTCGATAGTCACACACCCAAACCAGAATTGCAACAAAATTATAAGCAGAAAAATAAACCTGATTCACCAGAAATACCCCTCTAGAATCTGTCGACAACCACCAAGAATTAGTCTGACAAAAATCACTCGACGAATGACCGCCCCAAACAGCCTAAGAATTTATCAAGAAAAAAAAACAAGGAACCAAAGATTCAGTTAAGCCGAGAGAAAATGACCAAAATAATTTGGGGCTCTGATACCATGTCAATTTGGGTTTTGTTCTAAATATCCTCCTTCTGAGAGTTGCTCACTTTATATAGAAATTGTCGGGCTAATTACAAGGCTGAAACTTAGCCATTACATCATACTATGCAAGGTAAGAATAAATGCCTATCAATTTTATGCCTATATATAGTATACTCTTCTATATATAGCTAGACTAAATAAGGTATCATATATGCTGCCTTAATAGACAAGACAAGTACATATCCAGCTATCAATTCTGCTAACAAGTCAAACATATGGGATATAAAAGTACTCAATGGTAGATAGCTGTTATATTATATCATACAAATTTGGAGGGTAAATGTATTTGCTTTATATGTTTCTACACATATAAATGCTCTTGGAGGGACAACAAAATAAAAGAATTTTAGCATATCCCAACTTTAATGAATTAACCTTTTCAATCACAAAATGCATAAATCATCATTGAGTAAGCAAAAATAAAAAAAAAAAAATACAACATAAGCTAGTATATCCATGGAGAAAAAGTTCAATGCAGAATGTCCAAGAATTAAAAGAAGCTTTGCAAATCATTCAAAATAAAGAACAATTAGCAAAAGGGACTGTAGCTAATTGTTTATCCATCTAAATGGTGTATCACTATAAAATAGGCTACCTTAAGAAAATATAACAGAAAATCCAACAACTAGACACTAAAAACTAAATGTCACAATAATCACCATCCCCACATCACCAAACCTTTGTGCCTTAATCAATAAGAAATAATGCAACACATGAATGAGTCCAAACATCCACATTTGAGGAGCAACTTGAAGGCCCCAACTCATATATATATACAAAAATTTCCTCACTATGCTAATTATAGGTTTCTGTATTCAAGGACTAACTGTTGTTAGTCCTTGAATGAAAGAAATCTTGAGAAATAGAAAAAAGAGTCATGAGAAAAATAGAAATCAAAGCATAAGAGGTAAAGTCAGAGGCAGCACAAGCACTAAGAGAAATCATCAAGCTCAGTTTAATAGGTAAGTCAAAAAAAAGAAAAGTTAAGAGCCTGTGTAAAAGCTGACCGTACAAGCTACAAGATTCTGAACATTATAATTTCTCATAACTCACTTAAGCAAATAGAACGATTTGGGACGAAACAAAAACCTAACCTGATTTCAAGGGCACGGTTTAAAACAATCCCGATAGCCTCAGCAAATCACCTTCTTTCCTTAACAACTGAAACTAAATATAACCATAAAAAAAAAAAAAAAAAAAATTCCTTTTACCATTAACAATGTTTTACTCTTACTTTCATTTGAGTTCGTCTGCTCATAAATATGATCGGATTTATAATACTTTGATGATGAACCGTGAGAGCAAATGAATCAGTAGATTGGGAGATAAGTTTAAATTTGGAAAGAAAGCTGAAATGGCCTTAAAAATAGGGGTTGGACTTAGGGATGAAGACGGAGCCGAGCTCACGATGATAGGATTTCCTTTTTTCCCCTTTTGCCAGAAATCAAATCGAGCAAAAAGGAAGTTTAGAGTTAGGGTTTTTTTGCCTTTGGCCTTTATCCTAAAGAGAGGAAGATGATATGAGTTAGAGGTAAACCACCTTCTTCTTCTTCTTTAAAAAAAAAAAAAAAAAAAAAAAAAAAAAAAAAAAAAAAAAAAAAAAAAAAAAAAAAAAAAAAAAAAAAAAAAAAAAAATTTTTTTATGAGGTAAACAACCTGACTTTTTATTTTTTAATTCCAACTTGGAATATCAGTTGGATTGTTATGAGAGGCAGTTTCGGTATTGTTTGCCTAATTATCACTTTTGTTCCTCAAAGACAATTATATTTTTTTCAAATGTATATACAATTCAAATTTCTGTTCCTCAAATTTTTTTATTTTAAAATAAGCTGCTTGATACTTCTCCCTATTATATATTAGAAAATAAACTAAAAATCATTATAAAAATATTTTTTAATATAATTGACAATGGGACTAAACAACACCTAAACATGTCCCAGTTTGGGAAAAAACACTAGAACAAGATTAAAACCTGGATTATACTAAAAACATATCCCGTCCCATTAGGTTGGGACGGAACCAGAAAAAATTGCCATAAAGGACAAGGGTATGGTCCTGATTTATTATTTTCTTTCAGCTTTTTCCATGAAGTTAAGTCATGAAAGAGAAAGGATCTAATTCTTGATGATCCGGACAGTGCCAGCAAAGGAACCGTGTGGGGTCTTACATGTTGTGCCAACCCATCTAATTGAATAAAAGAGAATAACAAGAATACAAATAATTTAATAAGGTTGGATATAAATCTTTACGTCTTTGGGCATTAACGAATAACTTCTACTAATTACAAAAATTAAAAAGTTAAGATTATAAATCAATTCTTTAAGAAATTGAATCAAAAAATAAATTATCCAAATAATTAGATAATATTACAAATATCTTAAAGAAGATAAGAAAAATATGCAATATTATAAAGTATCAAATAACCTAAAAGCAAATCCCATTTTTAACTCATATGAGGATTGCATAATTAAACAAAATATAACATTACATTAGAATAATGAAACATCCCATGTACGATTCAGTTTGAATCTTGGTTGCAACGAATAATTACGTTTTACTGCTGATTAGGTTGACGACGATATCTCCTCTAAACCCCATTTATTTTATTTTATTTTAATTTTTTTACTACATGTTATAATAAATAAATTTGGTGAATTAATTCTTGGGTCTTATGACCTGTCTTAATATGTCGGATTGTACGGAGAGTTTGAATGAAAGAAGAATACATCTAGAAAAGAATAGCAAATTGAAGAATTCTAAAATGAATAAAAATATTGTTATTTGTGATTCTAATTTGATTTTGGATTTATATATGATTTGAAGGCTAATGATATAGTTTTTATGAAAAAATAAAAATAAAAATATATTGTAATAACAAAAGGGATGCGAGGTTTATCACACAGTATAAATTATTCTATTGGAGTGTTTTTATCAAATTAATATATTATAATTTATTCTTTATTTTATTGTACTTTATAATCTTTTTTGGATTCATAATAAAACTTTTTCCTTTGTTTGTAATTTATTCCTATAAAAGTTTTCAAATAAATATGATATTTATATTTTTCTTCGTTTCGTATTTTATTATTACGTCATAGATGTGGAGGTTGAGACAGTATTTAACTTAAACGTAATATTTAAAAGGAAGAAGGTGGGAAAGATTCGGGGGCTGTTCGCGGTTGACTCAAAAAATTGAAGTCTTTGCTCTTCCAGTAGTCTAAAAGAAATTAATATAAAATAGAAATCATTCTCTGGCGTACTGCAAATCACCATCCAGCTGAGCTTGCACGAGGATATATAATATAACTTCTTTTCTTAGTCAGCCGCGGGAAACCAACCGACATTTAAAAATAATGTTGAAATAATAATAGGGTGTTGGTATACGACATCATTTATGTAAAAAAAAGCATCATAATTTTTAAAAAATAATGGATAATAGGTATTTATATTATTTAATTTTTATATTTTTTAAATATATCCTTAAAAAATTTCTATTTTTAAAAATAATGTCCTATAATATGATGTAGCCAATCATTTTCCATAATAATAATAATAATAATAGTATATATAGATTTGATGGGAGATTCATGAGGATTGAGGAATTGGCATTCGACCTTTCCACGTATACGCTGACTAGCATCGATCTTTGAATTGGATGGATTCTTTACAAAAACTTTGAGACGTTATTATCATCATTCATGATGAGAAAGGAAATATACAGCTATACTATAAGGTCTTCAAAAATGGATGACATTTAGATTCAACTCAAACGATCGTACACGGTAAGCTGTTTTATAAGTCCTGCTAACCCATTAAATGCTCATTTTATATGACATTTATGTTACGTCATGATTATTACATTATTTTGTAAAATCAAAAATATTTATTATACCCAAAATAATTCATCATAATCAAATTATCTAATAAATACATTATAAAAATAATAACCTTATTAAAATAATGAAATATATTAATTCATAATATATAAAAAAACATATTTAGTATAGATCCAGAATTATTAATTGTTATTTATCTCTCAAATCTATAAAAAAATAGAATTTAAGAAAAGTTAGGATTAAAGATGACTCTTTTCTTTTTCTCAAAGTGTGTTCTATCAAACCTTTATATAGAGGAAATTATAAAACAACTGTATATATATACTATATATATAAGCGATAAACAATTAAAACTTTGATCTAGTAGAACTTATCAAACCAAAGAAGAAATAGAACCGTGAGAAATTATAATAGTTCAATATTAGTAAATCTTATCGTGAAGTTCATGAATTAACGTATGCGATTATCTGATTAAAGAATTGTAATATGATTATATTTAGTCCTTAATTAATAAATTAATCTAATATTCCCATTTAATAATGTCATCATTCGAATGTTTTTTAAAGATAGATTTACATGGTCATGTCAATTATATCTGATTAACATCTGAGGAGATGATCATAGATCATATATAATTAGGTCATCACCAATTAAGTCATGCTTTCGAAATATTTAATGAGAAACTCCATGTCATATGCGTCATTATCTGATTAATGCGCGATATGATGTATAAATCGTACGTAATTAAGTATTTCTTGGTTATATTCTGGGTGTGAGTATGGATTGATAGAAAGAAGAAAAACATCGTTTTGTCATTCGTTGGTCAGATAATGCAAAATCGTATCCCCAATAACAAGCGTCCAGAAATGCATTGTAATAGCGAAAAACATGAGTTTAAACACATAAAATCGTGAAAGGAAACCAAGCTCCCTCTTTAATGCAAAGATGCAGAATTCAATACTTGATCATACGGGTGACGTGTTCATGAAACGCGCAATGGCTAATTATAAATTCTTCTTGCCGGTGTTGATTGAAAGTTAATTTATTCATATAGACATGATATAGGTGTGCACAGTCTTTTACGTAAATAGAAAGAGAAGGATAAAAAATAAAATTTGGATATTTTAATCATAACATATTAGAATAAGATTCGATAGTTTTTTCTTCTTATCAAGATTTATTTAACCCTAATTAATTAGTCATCAACAATCGATTAGAAGTTTTTACCAAATAATTTATAAGAGTTTATTGGAAGTGAATAAACCATCGGCTCTCTTAATCAGCTCACCCAAACACCCCTTCCGCTGGTGAGCTAAATGGGTTATGATCTATTTTGTACTTTTTTTCCTATAGGAACTAGTACTGCTGGAAAGTGCGTGTATATTTCCATTAATTTTTTGAGAGGGTTATTAGACAAATATCGATAAGGACATGCTTAGTGCCAATTAATTTGCATGTCAACCTCTCAACACCGACCTTGTGTTGGAAATAAAGAATGAAATTAATGATATTCAATGAATAACTCCTTCTTTATAATTCTATGAATTTAAGTTGTATGAAATTAATGGCGTTGATGAATCTTTAATTCATGATGTTGATTAATAATTTAATTGAATTGATGAATAATTTAATTTGAAGTCCCAGGGTTTGGAAGCCCAAAAAATGTTTTGGCGTTCGAAATTGATCTTTCATATAAAGGTAGTCGGGGTATTTGATAGCGTGTCTCGAAAGATCGTCAGTCTGAGTTTTTTCGCCCGTTTTTGTCGGTGATAGGTGCGAGCAGCGTCGTCGGAGTTCGTGAATGGTACCGACCGACCGTTTGTCTGGGGAGACAAGCGTGCTTGGGAATCTGAAATGGAGTGGAAGGCGAATTTGCTTTTAAGGGAATTTGTGAATTCATGAGGCTGGAATTAATTCTCCTGCTTTGGTTTATTTCTTCTTTACTCTCTACTACTTAACTTTTAGTTTTTGGTGTTGTTTGGGCTAACCATCTTTATGCATGTGCAAATTTTTTCTAACACCTTGCTCAATTACTTCTCCCTTTTACTGGTTATAAATAATTCAATATTTCATTCATGCATTGAGCGTCTTCGTTTTCATCACCTATATATATTCTCAGGTTCCATATCCAGGACCCCTGAAACTGAAGAAATGCAGAAGATAATAAACTGCAACAAATTCAGAAAGACCCCACATGGCGTTGAGATCAAAAAGACAAAAAAGTGCGTCACACCACCAGTCAGGGGAGGCATCAAACGCCAGATATTCACTAGTTTCATATCTGTCGACTTTAAACTCATTGCTCGAAGGATATCTCGTCTTCTTCTTTGCAGCTGTAAGGAACCCTAGCCTCTCTATATATATGGTCATGACCTAAATTAGATCGACACTGTTCTATATATTACGTACGCAACTAATATTTAGTACTCTTCTTCTAATGCTGCCTTGTTTGTTACTTTCTTTTCATCTTCTTGGACAAAAAATTAAATAAGCTCCTTGTGATAAAATGCGTGCTTATAACAATTATAGTGGTGAGCTTTTCTGATTATATGTGCAGAACTGGGGCATGTGAAGGACCACTGATATGTGAACCTTATCTGTAGTACTACATCACATGATTCAGCTGTTGGGTTTATATATGTAAGATTGTATTTCTTGTACTACAGGCCTAATTACAGTCCTTGTAAAACTACCAATCTTTGTATGCATGTGGAGATTGATTTTGGGTTTTATTTCATATCTAAAAACGTATTTAATGCATGGGTTTGGGAATATTGATAGATGAGTAGAGGAAACTTTTGATGTAACAATTATCAATATATAAGATTACCTAAAATTTAAAAAAAAAAAAAAAAAAGTAGTGTTTTTAATATAACTGCATGCCAAAATGACATGCAGGCAAAGCCATGATTTGCTTTTTTTTTTCCTTCGTTTTCCATCCAAACAAGTGGATCTGGCACTGATAAACAGTACTGGAATCTTAACAGAGACAACTTTAAATGATAGCAGACTGTCTTTAACAATCATATATATATATATATATGATTGTTAAAGACAGTCTGCTATCATTTAAAGTTGTCTCTATATATATATATACCATTCACGTCTAGCAGTTTCATCATACTTTTTCTTTCTTTTATAGAGATTACACATGGGCTTATTAATAACGTAAATTAATAAAATATCATCGATAAAATAATAACTATTTGGGTTTGTAAGTAAAGAACAGCAGGCATACGGAGGTGCACTTTTCAAATGGGCATTTATGCAAAATAATAGACCAAATGAAAAAATTTCAATCAATCCAAGGCTAAAGGTTGGGCTTGAAAATTAAAATTTTATAAAAGCCATTAGACCATTAATTAATTCGAACAGGACAAATTTTAATTTTATATATTTTTGATAAAACCGGTACAAAAACAAAAATTAATGTTTAGAGAGTAAACATTTTCTCATGTTTTTTTAAACCTTGGTTGAAATGTGGGTACACGTACCTTGATAACCAAATGTGAATCATAAGTTATGAATTTTAATAAACCCAGCTAAAACTATGCCACTAGTATAATTAATTTTTTCTTGTAGTGATTCTCAATACATAAATATTTTTGCATTTTGTTTTGAATCATAAAAATCTTTTAAAAAAAAACAAAAGTTTAAAGTGAGGAAGCCTTTATTACACTTTTCTATTGTTTTCATAAAATTAAAGGTTTTTACTTTTTATTTCAAAATTTCATCATTATTTCTTTTCTCTAATTTTTCCTTTTCAAAACCAAAAAGTTTCAAGGAAAGTGCTTTTCTCCGCATTATATATATATATATATATATATGAAAGTAATTAGGGAAAAAAAAGTTAACAGATACCGGCAAGCTAGCATCCCAATAACTATAGCTGTAAAAGGTCACCTAAAGTTACTATAATGGACAAAAAAAACAAATTAAGTCAATGCTTCAATCTTACACAGCCTAGAATGGAGCCCCCCACAAATTGGACCACTCCCCATGCAATAAGACGTGGACCACTGATCTTTACAAATCACACGAATTAATCGTTATATATATATATATATATATATATATATAAATATATATATATATATGACCTACAAGTACAAACTGGACAAATTAATAACACTAACAATAATAATAATAATAAGTCTCTACAGTCGTGCATGAGTTCAAAATAAAAATACCAGCTTATTAACAGGTAGTGGTACTGGATAGTGTAGTTAATCTTGAACCATACGGAAATCAATTGCAGCTTCGCATAAAAAAACATAAATATTGTAGAAGGGGGTGAGAAGGTGGCACGAAGGTTCCTTCTTTTTCTTTTTCTTTTTCTTTTTCTTTTTTTCTCATCCATTTCCATGATCCCATCCCCCACCCCCATATATATATATATATATATAAATCCTCTCTAAGAAACCAACATTTTCTCATGCAAAGTGTGACTTAAAATCCTCTCACAGGTTGGTTGTAGTGGACTGTGAATTTATATACGTAGTTATCATGATGAAGAAGATGATGATGATGGAGGTTGAGAAGACACCAATGACGGTGCTCCGGATGGGGTTGGCCGCCTCCGCTACCGGCGACCGGAGGGCCATAGTTCCGGTTAGGGGAGGCATAAAGAGGAGGATAGTGGCACTGTTGTACAAGCAGTTGAAGATGGGGACGCAGAGTTTCATTCATTATTTTCTCACCAACTCTGCTCGCACTTAATTAGTCAGTCATCTTCATATGCATATATATATTTTTCTCAAGGTCCATTCTTATTTATGAATGTGGACGCTTATTATTATTAGTCATACTATAAGTGCATTATTCTCTCCTGCTTTTATTTATAAGTTGGTCTGAAGAATGTTTGATTTCCATGTCGTCTTCTTCCACTGTGAAATGAAGTATGTAAATAAACGAATGATGTGGCGGTTGGAGATGGTGTGAATAATTCATCTGGGGAAGGTGTTCTATGTTATCTTTGATCTCAGCTTGATTATGAATGAAAATACCTCTTAGTTTTATTTTCTGTCATTTTTCTTGGCTGTGTTTTTTCTGATTACATGCATATACTACTGTTGTCTCCAGGTGTAGATCTTTTGGGTTCGTTTAGATATGCAGAAGTTTGTTGGAGGGAGAGAAACCAAGGATAAATGAGAGGAAAAAACAGAATAATAATAATAATAATAATTTTAATGTATTTGTTATCTCTTACTTCTACAAAGTTTTTTTATTTTTTTATTTTTCTACCAATTTTTGCATAAACAAAGAAAAACCAAAAATTTTAGAATATATATATATATATATATATATATATAATGTCTTTATAAAGACTAATAAAAAAAATAAAAAATCATTAAGAAAGACAACTTTTATTATCATATCACCATTGAATCATATATTTTAATTGCCATGAAATTAGAAAAAATTTATTATTTTATATCTTTCAAATGTTTTGATGATTATCTAGGATTTACTGTTTTTTTCCTCGTTGATGTCTTATATTTTTGTATTATTACTCGATTAAATTTGATAATATGTTTGAACCCTCAATAATGAATTTGATATAATATCCATTTACCATGTCGTTCATATCGATAACTGAGATATAATATCTATACTAAAAATATATTATTCTTATACTAAAAATATAATATCTATTTATTAACTTTTTCTCTTTTATTAAATAAATATTCTAATAACAATTTGTATACTAAAATAATTTAGTTTAAATTAAAACCTTTTTGTTATTAGTTATTCACTTATTAGATATAATAAAAATTAAAAATTCCCTATTTTTTTTACAACTAAACAATTTAGTTATAATATAGTAAATTGTCTTCATTTGAACTAGAACCCGGGATCCCTCCCCTCCCAATTCCCATCATTTTTTAAAACGTTGATAACTCTACCACATGAACTGGATATGATGAACAAATAAAAAACTATTTTAAGAAGCATGTAAATTCCATTTTGACTCTTCGAGTTGAAATTAAATTTCTTCTAAATATTTTTGTGATAATTGTTTAATAATATAAAATTAAAATTCTAAATTGGGTTTTAATTGATTAGTAAGAACTTTTTGTCGATGGTGTTTAATAAAGCATAGTCAATGTGATTACATGACCTTTGGGGGTTTCAAAATGAGAATAAAATGAAATCTGTATTTTCATACTTTAGTAATTTCATTATCCAAACCAATATAAATTCAACATTTTTTTAACAATTTATTATAAAAGGTGTGAAAATATGATATAAAATAAATAAAATATTTACAAATAGAGGATATTTGAAGGCCAACTAAAAATATAAATATTTTTAAACATCATCATATTTATAGAAAATAAAATAAAAGGGATAAAGAGCAAAAATGTCCATGATGTTTAGTTGTATGTCTAATATAGCCCTTAAACTTTTTTTGGGTCTAACCATGCCCCTAACGTTTCTGCCATGAAACACTTACATCCATGTCGTTAACAAAATCAAAAGGTAGACAAGTAGGGCGTTAACAATGCTAACATGACATCCCTCACATACGTTTTTAGTTGATGTGATAGCTTTACACATTATTCATTAAACCCAAAGATTATTTTTGATAAAATTTCCCTAATCCCTACCCCCGATAGCCCTCTCTCCCATGCATATAAAACCCCTTCGTTAAAACACTAATTATGACCCGATTTAGAACACACCTAAAAGCTCTCATTCGATCTAAAATCTTCAATGTCTCCATCAACTTACCTTTCTCACAACAACTCTGAAAAATAGATGTGTATGTAATAGTGTTGGGATTATAATCACCATCCTCTTTTTCCATCCCTGCTAACAACTCCAAACCTTTTTCCAAACTCCCAAATCTACAAACCCCATCAAGAATTACTGAGTACAAAACCTTATTGGGTGAGCACCCATGTCCTTTCATAACCTTAAACAACTTACAAGCATCATCCAACCTACCCACATTACATAACCCTTTAATCATGGAGATATAAATAGTCAATAGTCATATTAGGATAAAGATCGATTAAACTCATCTTTTTCATCAATCCTGCAGCCAAATCCATATAACCCTTCTCACAAAGCAAACGTATAACAGTACTGTTATACGCAATAGTGACGGCCCTTATATTAAATTCTGCCATGCATTTTCCTCAATACCCATAAAGCCTCATCAGCAAGCTTAGCTTCCCTACATAGATTCAAAGAATGTTTTGACGGTAATAACACTCCCCTCCACCCTATAAGCTTCTATGACATCAATAATGGCTTTTGGATTTCGATTAATTCTAAATGGTTCACAGGCTTTACTATACATATATAAACTGTGTATATTATATGAGTGAAGACCAGCCCACATGAAAAACCGAAGACCAAATTGTGTACATATATGGACCAAAAAAAGGTTTAGGGGTTAAATTGGACATTTGACCACCTTATCATTAAAATAAAATAAAATGGTTAAATTTTCCTGGACACGTCACAAAATTTGATGTTCTCCTCTTTATATAAATAAATAAATAAATAAAATATAATGTAACGTAATGCCTGACTGAAGATAAAAATGTAGAAAATAGAATAAAATAAATGGTGAAAACAATGAAAGGGAAGGTCCAACAATTCAAATTAATAAAATAAAAAAAAATAAAAAAGTAAAAACCTCTCAACCAACCATGAGCTATTTAATAAAATCAAACACAACACATATAATATACACCCATAAAGCTCCTCCTATTTATACCACCAATATACGATTATGGGGTTCACCAGCCCCATCATCCTTAACCAATGCAATGGTGGAAGATAAAACATAAAATGTCCCAAATCTCAAAACCTAACCAAATTCCCCCCATCCCCTCTTTATTCAATGACAACTAGTCTCACCATCATATCCTGTAAATCCCGACCAGCTAACAACAGTATTTACGATATCATCACCATCATCCATGCTCAATATGATCTGTTGTTGGGCTTCGATGACGAAGAAGATGACTTGGCTTTTGCAAAATCAACCAGATCTTTGAACAGCGCATCCTCCTGTTTCGCTTGTTTGGTCGGGGTGGACGAGGAATGAATCGACAGACTCTGGGTCTGTCCCACTAAACTGTCGGAAGATGACCCGCTACTTGAATATGGACTTCCCAGAGAACCATGTTGTTGCTCAAAGAACTGTTGTCTCTGGTTATACTTGGAAGGTGGCGGTGGAAGCCTAGTAGGAGACCCGGAATCCAGAGGAGCAGACGGCAGCGGATCAGCAGATTTATTCATTGGAGCTGGTTCATCATACGCAGGTTGTGCACCGAACATGGTTGCAGTAGGATTTATGAAATCAGAGGGAGGGGATGGAGGAGGTGGCGTCCATGGAGTGGTGGAGTTTGTGTTGTTAGATTGAGATGGGACAGCATAGGGAGTGGGTTCTGATGTTTGAGGTCTTTTGGACTGAGACTCATAGGTATCGCCACTGAGGTAATCGATCAGGCCGGAATCTGCACTAGTCGGTTTCTTTGATGAGGGTGGCGGAGGAAGAAATGGGCTGACTTGAACTGGTTCAGGCTTTGCAATGGCTGATTTCCTGCCCTGTGACCTGTAATGGTATCATTATATGAGCTTGTTACTAAGAGACAGAGAGGTCAGAACTATGAATCTACCAAAACATGAGAAGATACTTGAAGAATTGCAAATTTATCAAAGGGGATAAGAAAGCAACTACTTATTTGTAGCAGTACTACAATATGATCACCAATAGACTTGAGAAAACAGTGAATTCAACATACAAAAGTTTAGGCACTGTTTAGTAGGTAGAAAATTTTATGTTTTGCACTATTAGCTTTTTTAAACAAGAAAATAACATTTAGTTCTGAGAATTAGACAAAAACAAAATTTAGAAAACAAGAAAATGAATTATTTATTTTGGCATTTATATATGAATCAGAAAACTGATTTTGATGTTTCCTTGTTTCGAGTGTCGAAAACAAGGAATTCTCATCCAAGCGTTTTATAGCTTGTTTCGAAAATGGTTTCTGAAATGGATTTTCTTATTCTTTTATTTTCAATCAAATTCAAATACGAAGCGTATTTTAAATAAGCTAAATATTAGAATCGTTAGAAATTTTAAATATGCGAATTTTGGATAGAGTTGAAAATTTTCGTGAACTAAACAGGGCCTTAAACATTCATTCATTTTCATATATTTTTGTGTTTCTCCAGTGAAGTCTGGAGACCTCAATCCCACCAGATTCCATAAATCAATTTTCACTTTCAGAGTGAGCTGGCTCAAACTAGAACTAATATAAACTTCAAACTTTAAATTCCATATCAGGAAAAGCTAAGTAAAAAAAGCCACAAACATGGGTGATGAATGAGCCCGAACCAGAAGGAACAATTCTTGGATAATGTCGACATGCTTTGTATTCATTCATGTTTAGAAACACTTACTAATCTAAGTAACTGATTTCACACAAAGTTTTAAAAGGTGCAAGACGCATTCAGGCGCAAAAGCCTCTGCGATTTATGCATAAGGCTCAACACAAGGCCACGCCTTAATGAAGTGAAATGTGACCTCGAATGCAAGTTAATTTTATAAAATTTGATTCAAAATCTAATTGAATTAATAAAAAAAGTTAACATTCCTAACATTTTAAAAAAAATCAATAAAAAAAAAGTAAAAAAATTACATAAATTTCAATATGCGATTAGAAATTTCAAGAATAAAAGTGTTTAAAAAGGAACTTAAAGTCTACAAGGTCGTCTTTTCAATAAGGTGCATGTTTTGGATAGAGAGGTGTTGTGGCCAAGGTTGTGCCTTGAGCCTAGGCGTGACTTAAGCGAACCTTTTAAAACTATGATTTCACATTATATTTGAGTGCAAGTTCAATGCTGATGAATGTCCAAACGAAATTAATTCAGCCATTAATATCCCATTCAGTTAGCTGCACTAAGGTCACATCTTCTGTTAAAACTTAAAACATCCATCTTCAGATATTTAGGACAGCTCTGATACCCAAGGAAATTAACTGCAACTCCACAGACACTAACCTAACCTCTGAGTGTATAAACTGTCATTCAAAAATGCAGTTTATCACCACCATTGATGTATTCAGCATTATCCTCACCAATGTAGATACTTCAACCTTTACCAATCACTTCCTTGCACTAAGGTTTTCAAGTTAGTATGTTACATACCAAAACGATACACTCCAAATATGATCCAAAGAAATACTAAGCCCCCAAGAATCCTTGCACTTAGGTTTTCAAGTTAGTATGTTACATACCAAAACAATATACACTCCAAAGATCATCCAAGGAAATACTAAGCCCCCGAGAATGCTTATCTTCTGATTTTACCTTCTCAAGTCTTCAAAACTTTATATACTTGAAATGTCTATTGATTGTCCAATAATGTAATCCAGAAAAGCAGGATCACTATAATTTAATCTTATGAAATTACAAAATTAGTAAATTAGCAGAAAAGAGCAGGATCACTTTTAATATCATACACCAGAAAAACACAGCTTTCAACAAGTCAACCCAAACTTCATATTGCAAGCAAGATCAGATGATTTAAAAACATACGTTCTTCAGGATGATTCTGGCAGAAATGCCAAAATTTCATATCATCAAAATTTTGTTATGGCAACAATTTAGTTTCAAGTTAAAAACTCCCCTGTACTTCCTTGGTAAAGTAATTCAATGGTGATCAGAGAATGCACAATTCAGGAAATCATAAGAGATACAGTGCAGTCACTTATTTGCAGATAGTAAATTCAACCATAATCGTACATCCATCAATCATATATGAGGTTAGTGGAAATTAAAAACGATACACCAATGGAAAACTATACAATGAAAAATTGAAAGGAAGAGAAAAAGGGAATCTAATAAGACAAAAGTCACCTGTGAGCTAACTGGGCAAAATCATCTTCTGATTCATCATCCTCATGAGCCACATTCACAAGTACTGGAGCAGAAGATTCTGTTGTCCCTACTGCCACAGCAGGAGCACCTTTAGCTATATCATCATGCTTGCGCAACACTCGCTGCAAGTTATCGTTCAACGCCAATCCCTGACATAGAAGTTCCTCGTCTCTAAGAAAAGCAACCACCTTATTAGTATTGACAATTCAAGTTCAATATAAATTTAAAAAAAAAAAAGGATTGCAAAGGGAGAAAGAAAAAAAGAAGGATAAAGGAGTAAATCGTACACAGTGTCATTCACAAGAAGCATGACCCGCTTTTGGTAATTGCGGCACTGCTCAACAAGGTCAACAATCACTTCCTCCTTCAGACTCTGCCAAGATACCAAGAAAGAATTCAATACAATTAACACTAGGCTACATAAATATTATCTTGGAGAAATAAGAAACATGAGGATTTCATGTGCAAACTAGCATTCTCAATATCCATATGTCATGGTCTATAAAAGGTTTAGGTAAGGAGCTCTTCAACTTCTATTTTTGTCCATTCTTCTGAATGAATGTTTCATTTTTCATATTTTCTTCTTAATACCTGTTTATTTTTCTTATTTTCTTTAAAGCTAGATGATGCAAGCAACTTGTCTTAGTTCAGAATGGAAGTGGCAGCATGAAGCTGTTTCATGATCCTTTAAAAGGTACGAAGAAAAACTAACTACCTCCGGCTTCCGCGGGTCCACAGCACCAAGCATTTCCATTAATACATCTACAATTCCCTGAGCATTTAGGATTTCTGGCAAGCTGCATTAAAAAATTGAAAATTAGTTTGGAGAGACTAATATATTGATTGATCATTGTATGTACATTTGCGAGGGGTAGACAAGCATAAAGACCACACAAATAACAGCAAAAGAGAACATGCAGCATTTAAAGAGAGCCCATTGAGAAACATATTAAGGGGCAGCCAACTAAACAGAGTGTTTAAAGCTGGAAGAAAATTTCTGAGCAGGGCAGGAAACAAATAGGATACAGCATATTTTTCATAACAGTACCTGAGCCCAGAAGAATCGGACTGAAGAGAGGCTTGAACAGCTACATCATCATAGACAGAAGTGGGGTGAATTATTGGCTGGGTTTGGGGTGGCGTAAACAATGGTACACTATTCTCTGCCCGGGGTGGAAATTCTACTCCAGCCGACTGTCAATATCAGAGTAGGTAATCAAAATTCATTTCCCAAATAATCATAGAGAACATATAGTAACATATGTGTCATCCAATTTTTTTTCGAATAAATAGGCATTGCATTTATATAGCAGTTAAGAAATTTCATCAGAATTAAATTAGAAATTGGTATAACCATTCAACACCCAGGATATAAAAGTCCATCATGGTTCTCACTCTTTGCTTTTTATTTCGTTATTTTTATGAACCGCACGTGAAGGTAGCGAAGGTAGTGTCAATGCTCCCACAAAAAGTTAAAAAAAAAAAATCCAGAATCCAGAAGGATGACAAAGCAATGAGTCACAAACCCTAGTAAGATTTTTTTTTCAATCGTGGGTGTTGAGTCGCGAATTTGCGTGTTGTATATTAATCTATGGGGCCTTGAAGTTAACAGTTGGGTAAACTTCTAGTGGCCCTGAGGAGACTCGAACTGGTGCCCTAGTAAGATTTTCATTACACCCAATCAACACAATTTCATTACTGTCTTTATTAATACAACAGACACATGCTTATAATGCCAGAAAAGGTTAATCAGATTGTCCTGTACAAACTAGTAACTTATAATTAAGTATCAGATCACACTCGTTATTACAACTGAATGGGACTTGTTCAATTGATTGAAATTACTACCTGTAACATCAACTGGAAATAGAACAAAACCAGACAACTCCACAACACACAGAGTCACACATACACACACACACCAAGCAGATTTAAGGCCAGTTTGGCACTGCTTCTTGTAACAGCGTTTCTAGGCAAAACACTTCCTCTAACAACGCTTCTATCATTAACGTTTTTACAAGAATCTGAAAAAGCTAATCTACTAGTGTTTTTTATAGCATGTCGCATAGTTATAAAAACACTTTTACATCATTAAAATTACCAAATAGGACATCTAATTTAATTACAAAAATAGGATATCATAATAAATAAAAAATTATATTACAAAAATATATAATAGATGTAAAAAAAATTATTAATAAATCCTAAAATAACTATTTTTATAATTATAAAAATTTTAACATATTTAGAAAAATATTTGAATAAACATATATAAATATTTGTATTAATAAAAATATAAAATTATTATTATTTTATTATAGCATTTTTAAAGATATTTACAAAAATATTTGTATGATTATAAACATTTTTATTAATAAAAACCTAAAATAATTATTTGCATGATTATAAAAATATTTACAAAAAGAAACATTTGTATTAATAAAAACTTAAAATAATTATTTTTATGATTATATAATTTTTCTTTTAAATATTTTCAAAAAGATTTGAATTATTTGAATTTTAAAATATATCATTAATATTATTTGGATGTTTTAAAATAAAATAAATAGATATTTTAAGGATAAATAAATAGATATTTAAGGATAAATAAATAAGTATTTAAGGATAAATAAATAGGTATTTTAGGTATATCCAAAAACTTTTAAAGTGTTTTTTTTAAAAAAAAAAAAAAAACCTCCCCAGTGCTTCTCAAAAAAACACTCCAAGTGTTTTTTTGATAATTCAAAATTTTTTTTCAAAAAATTACCAAACACATTTTTTTGGACCTAAAAACACTTTTAAGTGTTTTTGTTGCTTGTGCTCTGTAAACACTCTAAAAAGATCACAACCGGCTCAACTTAAAGATCCAAAGATCATGCCATAGCAGCCAACAGAACTTAATGATCAAATTCAAAACTACACAACCACATTGCACACTTTTTTTCTTTTTTTTTTTTAATGGTAAAAGAGCATGTATTAATCACAAAAAAAATACGGCAAAGCAACCCAAAAGTACACTGGGGGTATACTAAAGGGACACAACTTAGAGAAAGAGCCAAAAGCCTGCAAAACCCACCAACCCCAAAATAATCTATACCCCATCCATGTTAGAAAATTTTATCACTCTGGCTTTTGTCCCCATGAACAAGTTGGACTAAGACCAAAATCACAAATGAAAGAATCCTTAATTCAGATACATAATGCTCATTATCAAATGAGTGCATACAGTGACCATTTATCACATACAGTAATCATTATAATTAGGTCTATTTACTTTCCTGTATTTTGTTTCTACTTATACAACAAATGGACAATTCCCTTCCAAACATAGAAATAATATTGTAGGGTAGTTCTCAATATAAACAGATGTCAACTAAACAAGAAGAAAAAAGTAAGATAATCAAAGGAATTACCCTCAGTTCATTATATGCAACATAGTACTGGGGATATCTTCCCGTAGGTCCCCCAAAAGCTTCTTGCCACGTATCTATCAAAATAAGAATCTTTTCCCTTACATTAAGGTCTGGCTGCAGAATTGAATATATATATATATATAAATAAATCAATATCAGAATGGAAACAACAAGCAAAGATACACACACATGCAAAACAGGCCAGGATGAAATTGGCACCTTCTTCTTTACTATTTTGACCATTTCATGTAAGATATCACGCTCAACAATCTGCTGAAACACATTCTCCCCACAATTTTTGCTGAGAGTCTCCAATACCTGATTAAGAGAAGTCCAAAATAGAACAACTTAGTCAGTAATAACTGCATGGTAAAATCACAACATAGGATATGTAAAATTGCAATGCTTAAAAAGGCCAAAGCAATAGGCAAAAAGAAAACATGAAAATAGACAACAATCCAACTATTTTTCAGTACTACTATTGATCACACAAGTAAGCATGGCTAGAATTGTATTGTGATTAGCACACAAAATAGTGTTGTATGATAAAATTCCAAAATTATGTTTTCATTTACTATCAATTTTATTGTCCTCTCTATCTTCCATGACTTCTTATAATGAGTAGTATGACCACCCAGAGTCTTGTCATATACACCATTTAACATGTTAACATTGAGCAAACCTTACAAGTGATAAGAAAAGCATATATATTGTAACACCAAGTGCTATTGTAATATACTTTATCATACAATCATGATTTATAAGAACAAGAACAAAATCCATATCTAGAGAGTGTGGAAAGAAAAGAGGAATACTCACAAACAGAGCAAGAAGTTGTATCTTAGGATTTTTACTTCCCAGGCGCTTCTTGAGTATCTTCAAGGCATCCTTTGCTTGCCTGCAATTTAAATCGAATTCATGGACAAGGAGATCATAAAATATTGAAATCAATACAATGTGGTTGATTAAGACCTTTAGAAAAATAGAATCCAGAGCATGTTACTTCCAATACCAAAAATGGACATGAATACACCACAATTAATTAACAAATAAAAGATGTGAGGCCTCTGGAGAGTATTAAATGCATGCAGAAGCTAAGAATCGTCAGAGACAAGTGCCCCTAACTCTTCCTATGTTCTAACTGAAAAACTGATTCCTTCATGCTTCAGATTTTAACCATGATCAGTGAGCCACTTGGCTGCCTGATATATAGGCTTGTGGAAAGGGTTAAATGCCTTTAGCAAAAAAAGGCTATCGAATCATCATAGACAGGTGTCCGTAACTCCTCTAACCAATAGTTCAACTGACAAACTGATTCCTTCATGTTTCAAACTATAACCACAATTGGCCACCCACTGGTTGCTGGATATGCCTCTATTTAAATTGGAAGTGTGTGAGAAAATTTTCAATAAATCAATTAATCAGAATATTTTTCCCTCCAAAACAAAAACAATGATTTGAGGACAGCTCCAGTTTCTGCAGATCTCAGCAGACCTTTAAAAAAAAAATCTGACTACGGTATAACATGTCTATTCTTGGTTTCAGTGTATCATTCAAAAGAATGAGCACCACAAGATATCCATAAATTCATTAGAAAAATATTGGCAGCTACCATACCATGAAGTTATAAATCCAACATCAATGTCAGCAAATAACTGGCTATTCGGCTGTTTAAGGTTAAGATTCTTATTAAAGATAAAGTCATTGTTTTATTTATGATTGATATGAAAAAATACAAACCCACTCATCAGATTATGATGAGCCATTTAATGATAAAAATTCAAATTCTTATTCTGAGGTTATTATAGACCAATGCAATATCATTCAAGGCAGGAGAAACATATCCATCATAATTAATAAAGCATCAGAGCAAGACAAGTTTGGGACCCTGAGACGCATTTTTTTGGTTATCATTTGCTTAGAAATAATCAGGTGAATGAATTTAGTCAATGCTAGAATATTACAAACAACATTGTTTCTGATGAATGTCTAATAATTTAAGAAATTAATTCATCAATAGGAGGACAAGTTAAAAAGATAATTAGGATAAAGCCATAACTAAAACAGATTACACAATTAAAGCAAAAGGACTCGATATCTGAGGACTGAGAGGGGTGGCAGCCTTGGTGAACCTCAGAATGATAATTTGCTGTGTTTGTTTACTTTGGCTGAGAATGATAATTTGCTGTCGTTAGCACGGTAGGCAAGGAGGACATTTTACCTTCTATTACAACCAAAAACTCATTGTGAAAAACTATAAATCAGTTACTTTGAATTATAGCATGTGGAGCACAGTAAAGCTATTGATAAATAGTCCATCTGAAACTTGTAACCATTGTCAAATGTAAAGCAGGTGATTCAGTTCAAAATAACACTCAGACTATACCAACTAGACTAAGACTTTAAGGAATTCACCAATATTCAACCAGAACTATTTTAAAAAAAAAGTCTATGTGGATTAGTAGCTGGTAAAGTGAAAGAATGATACCCAGGATCCATGTTAATAATATCGCATAGCTCGATGTTTACTGCCCAGTCTGGACCAATCAACATATCACTCGTTGCCCTTTCAACGCATGCTGATGCATTATTAGCCATCTCTGTCTGCCCCTTTTCGTAGTGCTCCCACTGTTGATTTTCCTAGAAGCACAACCACACCACAAAATCAATCCCAAATAATTCACTCATATCACTCATAAAATAAAATTACCCAATCACAAAAAGAAAAAAAAATGATATCAATACAAGGACCAGTTAGCGAATTACTAGTAATCAACTTTCTAAAATTACTACTCTAAAATAATCCAATTGATTTTCACAAACTCATCGACCCAAAAAGTTTTCATGGAGTTGGGGCTTGTAATGTGAATAGGAATCCCATTTCCCAATTCAACCGCTTGATTGCCTTGAAGAACAATTAATTTGAAACAAAACTGGAATCCCCATTGACCAAACCTCGATAAAAACAAGAATTTTCAATTCCCAGAATTGGAATGCCAAATCAACCCAATTCATCCCAGACAAACATAGCCTCAAAAAAAGCTAGCAACAAAACCCCAATCCGGCAGAATTTTTACAAGAAATGGCAATCCTAAAATCATTGGAAAAAAAAAACAACAACAAATAGATGCAAATATCTCTGATCGTAAGTAAATCTCATAAGAATTTCAATCCAACAACCCCAAGAATCATAACAAAAAATATATATTGTAATCAAAAACCAAGGAAACTCGGAATACCTAATTGGCAGATTTTGATCCAGGAAAGACAAAAATAAAAATAAACCCTTAGAACCCCAAGTTCGATCAAAAAAGAAACAGATGAATCAGAAGGGAAATCCTAAAGACTATATAAGTCGGGAAGGATCTTAAGGAAGCTTACCTGTCAAACCCACTCTATACAAATAGAATCAACCCGATGGATATATGTGGCCAAACTATATATCAATGGGGAAAACCATTTTCTGAGAGCAGACCCTTTTTAATTTTAACGTTTTTTTTTTCTTTTTTTATTTTTTATTTGTTAATTTGTTTTAAGGTTTGTTAGGGGAGCTCTCTTTTTAGTTTTTTATTTTTTTCCTTCCAGACGACAATTAACTTGGACTTTTTATTTTCCACTTGTTTCCTTTGGCTTTCAATTTTCCTTCGAACCTTCTCAAAAGCTAGAGTCACCATGGGTGATGGATGTTTTAAGTGACAGACCAATCAAACTAAATAAAGATCGCTACTATTGGTCTGTCACTGTGGATTCAGTTTGGGTACTGAACTCTGTTTTCCCATTTTGACTTTTCTTGCTTGAGGGGGAAACCTTGGCCCGTAGACGCGTTTTGGACGGCGCCTTGGGCCGCAAATGTGGTGTAAGCGTAGGCGGCTTGACAATTGGGCCAATTGTGGAAGTCAACGGCCCATTCGTGGTTGTGGGTTGAGTTGGTCAGACCCATTTGTCATCATGTCATGGTCATCAAAATGTGAACTTTTGACCCATAGGAAAATAGAAAAATAGGCTTAGACTAGTAGATTAAAGTGTTTATTTACAAGATTATCCTGTCCCAATTATATTATATAATAATAACAATAACAATTATATTGTGTCATGACATTGTCCTCAAGCTTTCAATTCTTAAATTAATATTCAAATGCACCAAATAATTGTAATTTTTGGGTCACAATAACATTTAAATAAATTATTTTATAAATATTAATCAATAAAAAAATTTAACAACTAAACATTTTAGTTAATGTAATAAACTAACCCCACTAAACCTTGAACTCAGACCCCTCTCCTCCTTTGAAATGATTTGTATCCTATCAAGAGAATTTTTACTATTGCTTCAAAAAGAAACATCTCGAGGGGTTACATGGTGTGCATTCAATTATGAGTGGTCTCCCTTGTCCTTACATTTTCTATTAATTATACAGTTATGAGTGACCCTCATTGTCCTTACATTTCACATTAATTTATACATTAACTATGTCGTAACGCCTGTCGAGGTGGACTACACCTGTTTTATCTCCCATACTCGAGACCGTCCGTTTGTTAGAGTATCTAGTCTCATCCACGTCGTTGCCCGAGGTGGTTGGTCGCATTGATGTCTAAGGTGGTCTCAATGCTCAAGGTGGTTGAGCAGGGGTCATTCTCGATTTTCCTATTTATTGAGCTTTGGTCACTCACTTGAATACCACGTGCGTTATAACTTATCACATTGTACTCCTTATGTCAAGCATTTTTAAAAGGTTAAGCGTTTTATTATATAAGTTAAACACAATCGATTAATTAATAAATAATTAAATACAAATGGAATGAGAATCTTAGCCAATAATAAACGAAGGAAAAAGGTTTTTGGGTGACATGGTTTTGATAAAAAGACAAATGATTCGTTTGGGATGTAGCATTCATGCAATCAAGAATCAAAAACAAAACAAGGGGCCTTCAAAATTTAAGAAATATGTTTTTATTAATAAAAGTGTCTTAAATAATTAAATTAGACCCTAATTATTATTTTTCCAAACAATGTCTTATTTCTAGTTTACTCAGCAAAATTTAAGAAATAAAATAAGGGGCTTATTATTTAATGATTCAAGTTGATTTTGAGTTGTACTTAACTCATTAACTTAAGTTTTATTATTTAAATTTTCCTTTTCATATTAAAATTATTCGATAATATTAATATAAAATATAATTTGAATAATTAAATTTATTTATTTATTTTCACAAATGATAATTAGAATAAAATTTGTTGAATAATAGAAGAGTAGGGGAGTAACAAAAGAGATTATCTCGGTAACTAATACCAGTGAGGTTATAAATATAATATAAAGATATAGACTTAAAAATAAATTAACTATTTTTATTTATTATTTTAAGGGTTTTTTTTACCATGTATAGTTATTTTAAAAAATATACTTAATAATTAAAATTAACTTATGAATATGATTTACCATACACTTTATAATTATTAAAAAAACCATACACTCATTATAATTTATTAATATGATTTTCCAAACATTCTTTAATTTTCTTTAAAAAAAAAAAACCCATCAGTGTGTTTAAATTAATTCAAATAAAATAACTTGTTTAACTGTTGTAAATTGTTTTTTGCAAAAAATACATATTTGTCATACTAATTTTCTTCTTGACAACAATTTAAAAAAAAAAAAAAATTCTCTTTTTTTTTTTTCTTGTATAGTCAAACTATACCATCATTTACATGGTTTCTTACTCAAAGCCCATTGTCCACTTACGACACAATTGTGTGTACTCAGCATAACCTAAATTAACATATTAATTATTTAAGGTCTCAACCTGTCCTACTTCACACTTTTTTTTCTTTCTTATTTCATTATTTTAAATTATTTTTGTTGAAACTAAATACCTAATTTTCCCTTTTGATATGGAGGCTAAGGCCAAGTGGGACTATATATATATACGGCCTATTTCTGGGACATGATTTTCGAGCTCAAGCACATGTCGATTCCATGAATGAAATGATGAACAGGTGTCCAACCCCAGAATTGAGAGTTTGGCCATCGAGGTTCGTTTCCATTAACTTAAAATGATAATCCAATGTTAGATCCACCTAACTTAAGTTCGTCTCACAGGAACTTAGGAGAATCGTTTACCTCCAAGCACTGCTCGACATGTGTATGATCATCGCCTAGTATCTGAATCATTTATCTATTAAACTTATTTTGACATGTGTTATAGACAAAAGGAGAATAACCGTTCCATGATCCCACTAATGGTTACAACGATGGACGAATAAAAACAGGATACCTATATGGAAAAAGTTTAAAAAAGAAAACTTAATAATAAGAAACCCTAGACAAGAGAGTGAAACCCTTTCACTGATCATTGACAAAAATGTAGGATGGTTACAAGAAAATATCTTCATCATACATTGTATTATTATTCTAAACCAATTCATAGATCCACCAATTCAAGTAATTTACAATTAAAAATGTATTTACTAAAAATGAAGAAATTCACAATTGGGAAAGAAACAAGATGGAAAGAGAATTATGGGACAATATCACTATGTTGACAAAAAAAATTCAAAATCTCTAAGTTCTAAAAACCGTTCTATAACACAATTTCTCAAACACTAGCGGAGCCAGTAAAAGCCCAGGGAGGCAAATGCCCCTTGGAATTTTTTTGAATTTGTATCATAACCCAAGTCTTATATTATGACCCTAAAATGTATAATTGCTAAACCATTGGATTAAGGGTTGTGATTATTGATTTTTATAAATTTTTTACTTAGACTCTGTTTGAAACCTATTGAGAACTCGAAAAGTATCAAGAAATGAAGAAAAATACCTTAAAAGCTTCGTTTGGAACCAAAAAAGTGACAGGAAAAGAAGAAAAATACTTAGAAAAATGATTTTTCTCATGTTTGGTTTTATCGTAAAAAATATCAATAAAACTAAATATAAACAATTCTTCGATTTTTTTATGTATTTTAAATTTCTTAGTCCTTATTTAATAGAGAGAAATAAATAAATGAGTTTGAATGAATAAATATATAAAATTAATTTATTAAGTTTAAATCTATTTTTTATTTTCCTCAAAGTTTTCTTTTCTTCCGTTTTTCCTATTTATTTTCCTCTCTATTTTTATCTTTATTTTCTTTCTTTAATACTTTATGTGTTGTAAACATAACCAAAAATTACTAAGAAATGAAAAAAATAAAAAAGATAAATAATTTTCTCATGTTTGGTTTCACCTTAGAAAATATAAAAGAAAATAAAATTTAATTAAAATTCCTCAAAATTTTATATATTTTTAAATTTCTTAGTCCTTAGATAATAAATAGACAAAATGAGTTCCGTTTTTTATTTTTCTCCAAAATTTATTTCCTTCCACTTTTCCTCTCGATTTTCATATATATTTTCTTCCCTTAGCAAGGCCCCATTTGGAATTACTAGGTAAGGAAAAAAAAATTAAGGAAAATGAAATAGGTTTTTCATATTTGGTTTTATCGTGAAAAATATAAAATATAATCAAAATTATTCAAAATTTTACATATTTTTAAATTTCTAGATCATAGAGAAAAATAAATGAAATAGGTTTGAATAAACATTATTAATTTATTAGGTTTAAATATACTTTTTATTTTCCTCTAATTTTTTTCCTTCCACTTTTTCTATCTATTTTCTCTCATTAGTACTTTATGGGTAACAAAAAATGGAGCCTTAAGGTTTGACCCCCTAACTTCTAATCCTAACTCCACCGTTGCTCTCAAAGTCATACATTCTATAGCAATTATTGAACCATTTCTTAAGTGTCTATTTCCTGTCATCTTAATAGTTTCATTAGTGTGTCTACTAACCCATCTTATTGTACTTAGATAAATATAATTTAAATATTCCATTAATCATAGGAATCCATCAAATTCATTTTTCGAACTCTATCATATACATTACATCATCCATTATTAAGATTAGGCTTAGAAACTCATAAACTTATGAATGTTAAGACAGTCAATAACACAAAATGGGCCAAAAACACAAAATGGAATCAAACGGGCTCAGAACGTTCATGGGCTCTACCCAACTAGCCTCTCAAATCAAACGGGCTTATGTTGGGCCGGTTCT
Organism: Tetrastigma voinierianum; assembly: GCA_016808115.1. Classification (NCBI taxonomy): domain Eukaryota; kingdom Viridiplantae; phylum Streptophyta; class Magnoliopsida; order Vitales; family Vitaceae; genus Tetrastigma; species Tetrastigma voinierianum. The sequence continues at coordinate 137,822 of JAEQBH010002268.1, read as the reverse complement.
GGTCAACAAAAGAACTATGAATAATGTGGTTTAGAAATGACGAATGTTGGTAGATGGGAACTGCTGAGGTTTCCCACTTGGAGTGGAAGTAGAACCAAACCAACGCTGGAGAAAGAAAGAACCTTAACATAGTACGGGAAGAAATTCAGGTGGTACCTTTCAAGGCGGCCCTACAGCTACTTCATCATAGATCATAGCGTCATATTATATATACGTTATAGTCGTGACTACCTTTCCCCAAATAAAGTAGCTTACATCCCTTATCCCTCATCCCAGATTCCCAAGTTTCTCTCCATCCAAACATGGCTCAAACAACTCCAAATCACACACTGACTGTTTCTGGGTGGGCAGCTCATGATTCCTCAGGCAAGATCACCCCTTACGTCTTCAAAAGAAGGTAACTTCTTCTGTTTTCCTCCCTTTCAAATTAATTCCTTCAACAATAAATCTAATCACGATTTTCACATATATAGTTATTGAATCCTATCATCATGCATGGTCTGATATATTTATGTATAATCCCAGAGAGAACGGTGTGAATGATGTAACCATAGAGATCTTATACTGTGGAATATGCCACACTGATCTCCACTATGCCCGCAACGATTGGGGCATCACCATGTATCCTGTTGTTCCCGGGTATCTCTCTCTCTCTCTCTCTCTCTCTCTCTCTCTCTCTCTCTCTCTACTCTACTCTACTCTACTCTACAAATTAATTAAAAAGAGTATCTGCAGGCATGAAATAACAGGGGTGATTACTAAGACAGGAAGCAACGTAAGGGGATTCAAGGTAGGGGATAGAGTGGGAGTGGGGTGTTTGGCTGCATCTTGTTTGGAGTGTGAGTTCTGCAAGAGCTCTCAGGAGAACTACTGTGATCAGACTCAGTTCACCTACAATGGTATTTTCTGGGATGGTAGCATCACCTATGGCGGATACTCCAAACTCATGCTTGCTGACTACAGGTATTCTTTACTTTCTTATTTTTCCTCTTCCTTTTTTTGAGGGGCTTTACTACTCTTGGCCCTCACTCATGAAAAAGGGGAAGAAAACAAAAATTACTAGAAATGAGATCACGTTTAAATTCAAGTTTGCCACAGTAATAATATATATATTAATTCACAGTTTAATTTTCATTCTTTATTAAATATTTTTTAAATAAGAAGATTTAGGCTTGATTTTAGAGGTCCCATAAGTTAGTTATCCCTTAATAAACAGTACTTTTTAAATACTAAACATATATATATGTTTAGTATTTAAAAAAGACTGTTTAAAATTTGTGACAAACCTAAAACCAAGTGCAAATCTCCTTATTTAAATATTTAATAAAATAAAATGATAAAAAATGCATTAATTTAAAACTAGTTTCACTAAGGTAAATTGATAAATTGATCAAAACTAAATATTTTAAATTGATAAATATTTAAAATACTATCTTATTGAAATTTAGGTACTACTAAGTATTATAGTACCCGAGATTCACTAAGATAATATCCGGTATACTAAGATAGTACTTATGTATGGTGCACTCTTTTTCAATTTAGTTTTTATTTTTTATTAAATATTTTTTAAATAATGAGATTTGGGCTTGATTTTTGATTTGTTATTCACATATTTTCAAATAAATTGAAAAAGAGGTCCAGAATTTTATTTTTATTTTGAAGAAATAGAGGTCCCATAAGTTAGTTGTCCCGTTCATTAATTTATTCAGGTTCATATTATATGTTGGTATTTAATTAATAAATATCAAATGTGAACATGGAAACGTGGGTCAACACCTGTAACGAGATATTTTCATATTTGAATGACTCTATATTGACGTGAGTCACATGGTAGTTGGGGATGGAGAGATTAATTTTTGTGTATATACGGTATGAAAAGATGACTTGGGAGGTCCGATCCTGTGGGATAGGGGCATGGATTTTTTTCAATATATGAAAGCTTTGGCTCTAAGATACACATTTCCATTTCCATATTTTTCTCAAACACTTATTCAACCATAAAATTAAATTTCTAAGCTTGAAATAGAAACTTTATGATTATATTCAATTCTTTAGATACAATATGAGATAATTAGATAATAATTGTCCATGCAATAGCTAGGTGTTCACGTTATATGCAAACTCCTGCAAATAGGGTTTGAATGCCCTTATTTATTCAAAAAAAAAAAAAAAGCCCTGATTGATTGATTGTTCATTTAAGATCTTTTTGTAATTTGGTTGATCATTAGTGAAGATTTATTTCAGAAAAAAGTGTAGAGGATAACTATATTTTATTACTTATTATATCTTATGTATATCTTATGGTATGTTTATTTTAAGAGAAGTAAAAATAACATTTATTTTTTATATCATATTTATATAAGATATATTATAAATTTTAATCATAAATATTGTTAAATGGTTAGAGAATTTTCATTTAAAAAATAGAAAATACTATGATATGCTATATTATTTAAAGATATTATATTCTCCTTTTTTAATCATTGAATACTTTGTTATAATGTAGTGAACTCGAATCTGGATCTCTTTCCTATTAAAAATCATATTCCAAGATGTAATATCTTAAAATTCACATATGATATTTTATTTTCTATTATAAGTATGAAAATTTGAACCCAAAACCTAATACATGTCTGCAAAAACTAAACCATACTTAACGATTGACCTAGCTATACCCACTTATCATAAATCCTGGCTCTGCCCCTCCCACAATCAAGCTTTTTAATATTCATGGTGGGTTTAAATTAAAATTTAGAAGTGGGTACAAATGGGTAGGTAGGTGTATAATTATGTATATGATTAACATCTCAAATATTGATTAATTTGGTGGAATATATATGTGAAGGTGCTGGTTCATACCGAGAATTTACATCGGACGCGGCAGCACTTACCCTGTGTGCGGAATAACAGTGCATAGTCCCATGAAAGACAAATAAAATGTCGAGCTCCGGCAAGAAGCTTGGAATAGTCGGCCTGGGAGGGCTTGGACATATAGCCGTTAAATTTGGCAAGGCTTTTGGCCTCCATGTCACCATCATCAGCACCTCTCCCTCCAAAGAGAAGGAGGCCAAAGAGTGCTTGGGCGCTGACGACTTCATAGTCAGCGCCGACCCCAAACAGATGGAGGTAAGCCCGAACTCAAGGACTTTATATCGTACTGCTTCTACTCATGGCAACGAACACACTTTATTGGGGTGTCAAGTCTGCATGATTTGTTTATAATATCAATATCATGTTTTATACATGTTAAATACATCTCAGCTTATTATTTTATGTGATAACCATGGACCTGTATGTGATTTCTGGGAGACAGGCCAAGAAAAGGACCCTGGATTTTATATTAGACACCGCGTCAGCTAACCACTCCCTCGGAAACTACCTAGAATTGCTGAAAGTGAAGGGGACTTTGGTGGTTGTGGGGGCGCCAGATAAGCCGATAGAGCTGCCTTCTTTCCCTTTGATTTTTGGTATGACCCCACTTCCCTCCAACCTCGTTATCTCATAGATATTGAAATAAATTACAGGCTGAGAATTTCCATTATATAATTGGGAATGTGTAAATTATAATGTGACAGGGAAAAGAACAATAAAGGGGAGCATCTTAGGAGGGATAAAAGAGACTCAAGAGATGATGGATGTGTGTGGGGAGCGCAACATAACGTCGGATATCGAGGTGGTGAGCACAGACAAGATCAACGAGGCACTGGATAGGCTTTCTAGGAATGATGTTCGATATCGCTTTGTAATTGACATCGCCCGCAGGTCCGCTACGATGTAGGACAGTAGGACTCCTTTGTTGCGTCTTCAGCTTCATATATCATTTCATTTTCTTTGAATAAAGGGTCTACAAAAACCTGTGGTTTTACAATATATTGTTATTAAAACTTTTATATTAATTATTATATACAATCATGAACTTAGATACATTGAGAATTGAAGAGCAAAAAGTAGTTCTTATCCTTTTTTGGCTGTGGTGGTCTGCCCTTATCATATTGGCGATCTCTCAGTAAGGCCTCCAGGATCAGCAGGAGCACGTAAGGGCTCCTACTTAAGAGCAGGTTGCAATACTCGATCGAGTTCGCCGCCGGGGCAATTGGATGACAACATGGGCTACCATCCCTTGCGTCAATCTATTGCCTACCACTGCTGGATAGGTCCTACCTCACAGCTCTTTAGAATGGGATTATCCCTTACCATCGTCATCTCTATCCATTTTGGGATAGAAGATGAGTATGCCACCTGTCTCAAAGGAAATCGATTAAGCTCACGGAGGCGAATTCAATGGCCATCCTTGATGGGCTTCGGACAGTGTGTCCATGCAATTGGGGCCGTCCAGCCGACTCTTAGGCCAACCCAGGGGCCAAAGAGGTTGGGTCGACTCTGGAAAGGTCTTTCCACAAAGCAAAAGCCAATCCCTTCTTGTTTCTCTTTCTCCACCTTTTATACTCATAGGACCTCTTTCTCCACCTTTTATACTCATTGGACGGGATTATATATTCAATGAGTAGTCCCTTTACTTCTTTTGCCATTACACGTTTATTCATGTAATTATTGCAGCACATTAATTAGGTTGTAACATTCACCCAAGTGTATTATATCATATACTTTGCTAGCGTCGCTTCCACGCCTGAGGTAATTGTCTCGAGGTGGTTCGCTTGTCCTCTTCCCCCTCGATGCTCAAGGTGGTCCCTTCGAACTACAGTCCATCATTCCATCTTATTGGGCTTGAACTTCTTTACTCGTAATCGGGTTAGGCTTGAATCATCCACACCCATCTGGGTGTGATCTTGGTTCCCAACAAATGTTGACTTCATAACACGCGCGTGTCCTGACACTTATCCCATTCCAAACACCGATGACCCTACAAAAATAAGTCAAAAAAATTACTTTCAATTAATTTTTTGACAAGTCGAGGTGGATCTAGGGTTTGGAACTCCTAGCTTAAAACGTGACCTAAACACACCCTTAAATTGATCAATTGATCAATTAATCAATTATACTAACTCCTTGAAGGAGGTTTAGCTCCAACCTGACCCTGTTGGGCTCAGAACAGGCTTACATTGTGATTGGGCTAGAGTTCGGGGCAACACCTTCTATTGGGCCTGAACTAGGCTTTGGCCCAATAGCTAAACCAATTTTACATCCTAAGGGTGATTGGATAAACGACTCTTTCCCCTGTTTTTTTGGGAAGTGACAGTGAAAAAGTTGACATCTATAAAGCGGTACATGAAAATTTTATCCTCTTTCGTCCAATTCATTTGAAGTCAGTAGAATATTTTTTTGGTTTGAAAATCTCCTCACCTTTTCTAATCGGTCCTCGAGAGTAATTAGGACCCATTCAGGCATATCTTCTTATTATATTTGAACACTTTCAAGTCAAAAGTCGTAAAGATATAAAACCATTTTTTCAAAAAATGAAAACTAGAAATGGGCTCTTGATTAGCACCTATATTTATTTCTACTTATATCTAAATTCCTTCACTGCTTTTGTAATATTGTCTTCTTATAACTTCCTGTTTGAAAGATATTTGTTTACTTACCAAACAACACATGTCTTACTGTTAAGATGAATCTTTTGACAACAACTCATTAATTGAAATTCATAACTGGGTGAATATACCTAAGAAGTTTGGAAACTTTTTGACTTCCCCTCCTGATACCTTGCCTCAATTGTCAACTGGCTTGGGCTTAAGATGAAATCATTCAACTCTAATACTTTCTCATGTTTTGATCCAATCCACGAAAATCACATCATGTTGATCATAATCAGATTAAATTTTGAATGTGGTCCACGATTTGAATAGGTGGATGATCGGAATTAAATCAAAAATTGCTCTCAAAATTTCCTCCTAAACATCAAACATATTGAATTTTTAAACAAGCTCATTGAATTGTACTCCATTCTTTAATAAGTTCAACGCATGGAGAGTTAAACGAATCTGAAGCGCCAATCATATTTGAAATTCAGAAATCCATTCAACATTTCCATTTATGTATACATTTTGATCTTGTTTCCTTCTTGCCACCGTTTACTTAAACGGAAATCAAGCAAAGAAGCAAACAATAATAACACATAATTTTAGCTATTTCTATGGTTTCAACACCCTGAAAACAATAGAACATACAAATATAAGGAGATTAGATACGCCCTGATTCAATTTCGAAACAGGTGCAAATTCACCTAACCACCCTACAATCTAGCCTTACCTCTTGACCACCATTGATGCTACTCATCTTGATCATGGACTTCACAAATGCCTTCTCGAACTCATCCTTTGAGCTAGCAAATTTAGAGACCAAAGCTTTGGTCTTTGGAGTAGTGAGCAGAGCTTGATCTGAAGAAAACAGACTCCTCCCCTGGAGAAGAAGCTTGTAGTATGTGTTGTCAAATGAGGTCGAGGAAGAATCCATGGTGGCTCCTGCATTTTTCACCTTGTTGTGAAGAGGGCAAGTGCTTCTTAGGCTGGCCGCAAATGATGGGTGTAATGATGGGTCGACGTCATGGGTGGAGTTGAAGCTGTGGATTCTGTTTTGGAAGGAGGAACAATGAGAGAATCCCAGAGTGTGACCACCTGTATGAATCAGAATCAGAATCAGAATCAGAATCAGATTCAAATTCAGAATCAAAAGTGTTGGTTTTTACCTGAGAGTGCCACTAGATCATCCATGGAAAGTCCTCGCTGGGAGAAGCTTTGCTGCAGCTGAGATATGTTGAAGGTTGGAGCTGGTAATTGTCTGGTCTCAGTTGCCTTTGAGATCCTTCCATCTTTTCTCCCTTTTGGCACATTCCAAGTAGGCCCTCCAGACTTGAGAAAAGCGTGCAAGAAACAGAGTATAGCTAAGTTCAAACTACTTAACCAATATCAGATACTGTTATATGACAATTATGATTGACAGAACTAAGGCCAGAGTTTTTTTTTTAATGTTAAATATATATTTTGCCACGCTAAATAAGATGACAAGATTAAGATAAGCTATTTATTTTTTAATATCGTGATAAATTCTAGCAGTTGACGACACCGAGATAGTTATTTCGTATTTCGCCTTAATAAGACATTATGAATCCAGAATCTAGCTTTAAGAGTGCTCAGCTTTATTTTCTTAAACTCGAGACCTGTCTCTAAGTGGTTCGTATTGTTGGTTCACTCGCCCCAATTATATTTTAAATATTTTTACTATTTTATTTATACTTTAATATAAATAATAATAATTAGAATGTTTTTAATAAATAATTTATAAAAATTCATTATATCTTGTTTTTTATGAAATATATTAATTTTAATATAATAAAAAATAAAAAATAAAAACAAAAATAAAATTAAAATTGGGCGGGTTTTGGAATTTTCCCATCCCTGTCAACCCGTCCCGCCCGGCCATCCTCATTTAATTTTTTAAATGAGACAGGTTTTAAAATTTAAAAAAATAAACGAACTGAGTCGTGGATTTTCGGCCTAGCTAACTTTAACCTCCTTCAAGTGTCATCCCTAGTAACGCTGGTGTTTCTGCAATTTCCTCCTTGTTGGGCAATGGTGTGGAATTTTTCTTGCTTTACTAAGATGATTTCTTCTCACTGTAAAAACTAAATATTTTCACTTTTTTCGTCTAAAATTTTAAATTTCAACAAGTCGAAAATTTAAAAAACAAACAATAAATGTCAAAACTATTTAACTTTTTAGCAAAAGTCAAAAACAAAGCAACCTTGTTATGTACCCTTATTTCACTTATATGAGTACTTGAAAACAGAGACTCAAAACCAAACTCAAATTCAACAAAGATGAAAATCTGGCTGACAGATGGTCACGACAAAGACAACATTATCGAATCCACTACATTAAATGTAATCTCTACAACCTAAAAAATTGGATACTCGGTGGCACGCAAGGTTCACTAATGTAGTACCCTGTTTACTAATGAAGTACTTGTACATGATACATTCTTTATCAATTTAGTTTTTATTATTTATTAAATATTTTTAAAATTAAAAGATTTAGATTTGGTTTTAAGTCAATTTTCAAATAAATTGAAATAAGGGGCCATAACTTAGTTCTCCCATTATGATTAATGTTAACTAACCAGCGCAACTGCATCTCTTGCAGCAAGAGCCAAGATATCAGCGCAAGAGACGACGCCAGGGCAGAGAGATTCCACGGCCTTTTTGGCATTGTCAATGACATAAAATGCATGCAATGAAATATTGGGAGGCCCATCTTTTTCTGCTGTGTTCTTCCCCACTGACTTCAGTAGCACAGAAGCATCACACCCCTGCAAAAATGCAAGACTAATCAGTTCCCACTATTGTTGTTCTGAATTTACAAACAACATAAAAGAAAGGTAAGAGCAGGGCATGTTTACCCTTATGAAGCAATCATGGAAGTGCATTCTGAGTAGGGCAGCTGGGACTGTTTGGTCATTCTTCATTGCCTTTTTGACTGCATCCGTTATTGTTGTCTCAGCCTTGGGGCATGTCTGGTCGTAGTAGTTCAAGCTGAGAGCATAAACAGGAGAAGAAACTGGAAACATGAGAACTAGTGTGAGAACCAGCACTTCTACTATATTAGCTACCTCCATACTAGAAACTACAGAACCCAACTCTTTTCTGATGGTTATCTGTGAAAGATAGAAAGCCCTGACTGGTATTTGTAGTGGGGGAGAATGGAAAATGAAAGTTGGAGTTGTTATGGAGGAGATGGTTAGTCAATTTGGTGAGCAAGAGCACTGACAGTGGAGTAGTATTTTTGAAGCATTCTCACAATAAGACAAGCCATGGGGGCCCTTCATTATTGTTCTTTTGGCGGCCAAGTCAAATTAAGTTGTTTGCAATAATTGCATTTCTGTTATTAATTTCGACTCTGTCGAGGCCTAAGTTAAGAACACGTTATAGAAAATGACAGGTTGAAGGTTTGAAAGCAATGCATAAGACGGGTTTAATGATACTTAAAGGATTCGATTATAGTCATAGATGATCAAAGGGTGGGTGATTAAGCATCCTGAAGTGATAAGGAGAAATTGTTGCATCAACTTTTTCTTTCTTTAGGCCTTCTTTGAAAATAAGCAATCAAATGGCCTTTAGTTAGACTGGCATGGCATGGTGACCCTACCAAAGTGATAAGGAGAATAAATTTGGTGGAAGGGGTTGAACTAATAAAGGGATCGGTGCGCGTAATCAGGCTTGTTCCAAGTTTTCCTTACTTCAATTATTTATCTAAAAGTACCAAGAAGCTATTAAACAATAGAAGATTGGAGATGATGATCATGAACTGGTTCCTCTATGTTGCTTGTATTTCACATATAGGCAAAAAACCTTAATAGCACACTAGAATATCTTTCATTTTTTCTATCATCCAAATTCATATTAGTAGCATATAAACTTTCCTCCAGCATGTTGTACTAAAATGTCTATACCTTTGGCTTCTGATCACTTGAATATGAAGTAATTTGCACCAGCTAGGCAAAGAAATCTACATCAGAAGGTGCAAGGATCCAATGATGAAAACTCAAGTAGATTGGATGCTGTTTTTCTTTGTGAATTGACTTTAACCGAAAGTTCATGTGCTGTACTGTTGTTGATATGGAATGCTGATTTTGACCAGTTTGGAAGGTGATGCCTAGTTAAATTTCCAACTCCCATGTTCAGAAAATTTGATTGTTATCAAGAATATCAGTGAAGTGGTAAGAAACATAAAGCTAATTAAATTTCACTGCCTAAAGAGCCACCTTCTTAATTTATCAAAACAAAAAGTTAGGTACATTTTAATATAAAAAAGGGAGATTGTACATCATGCCTAGTTCATGTCATAGAGTGTTTAATGTTTCAAAAAGATAGGACATAGGAAGATGAGGGGTCTCGGGTTTAAATCCCAGTGAAGAAACAGTTTAATATATTATAAGTAAAGTGTTTAACTGTCAAACAAAAAATATCAAAAGAGAGGCTATAGATAGAAAGGCAAAACCAAAAAGATTGATTTACTGGGATCTTTATTGGTTGGTTGGGAATGGTCAAACCTTAATGATCAAGATTGATATTACAAGCATATGTAAAATGAAGGGAAAAAAAGAAAAAAAAAAACTATTATTATATTTGAAGCTGCAATTTAACTGCATTGTGCTTCTTATTCATGATGTGCATTATTTTCAGTAAGATACCGAAACAAATTTCAACACATAGCTACACCATACTTTGCTTGTCAGTCCCTGCGGAAGAAATGGGCACAAGGAGTTTGATAGTAGCCTGGAGTTCATGAGTTGGTCCCCATCTCCATTGCCAACCATATGAGAATTCCTTCTCATAACTTAATCGGCGGGCTGCTTCATTAAAACGGTAAGCACGCCTCTGCCAATGAAAACCCGAAACCCTGAACCCCAAAGCGGCATTCTTTGGCTTAAAACTGTAGTGAGCTAGAGAAAGTCTGACCAAACCCCCAACTTGAAGGCACAACACTGTCGAATTCTTTGGAAACTCCATCCGTGGTGGTGATCTTGAAGGACAGGGACTGGCCATTTAGATAGGCATTAGACTGCCAGTTAGCTCCCCAGTTCCTGGACATGGCCATCCAACTGGTTTTGGAGCCTTTGATCGACACTGATTGAATTGATCCAGCCCCAGCTACGTTGCTTATCATTACTAATTCGAAGTAGTCTCTTCCATTTACAGTGAATCTAACACCACCATGCTTCTTACATGGAACCCTGAAACATTTTTCCAACATCAATATAAGATCAAGAACTCAATATATTGTTAGAATATGTCTCAAATTCCTAATAAGTATTTGTTCTTTTTTTGTAAAGAATATTGTGTAGGATAACTCATAGTTGTTATATTATGAAATATTTGGATAGAAGACCTCAAATAAGTCAAATTTTGCAAATCTAACCATTCTTATGTATTTACATGTATCTTTAAAAAGAAATGGTTATTTATACAAGAAAACAATGAAGGTGCTTTTGTCCAAATGAGGTCAAAAATTGATGAGGGTTAGATTTCCGAAATTTAGCTTTCAAATGGTCTTTTAATCAAATCACTCTTACATTATTGTAATATTAGGTTTCTTTAAAGAATAAGGAAATATTTTAAGAATATCCTTATAAAGATTAGAGATGGGTTTCTAAAGGTTATTCGGTGTGTGTAGAGATGTAAGTGTTTTTGGGATTTGGAGTTTTATAAGGTATTTTCTCGAATTTATGGATATCCAAAGGTTTTATGGTTTTTCCTAATCCTTGCAATACTTTAATATTTTAATCTTCCACTGTGTTTTCAAGAATAATAGGAAGATTCTCTCTCATCAATGGATGTTGACATAATTGGTCAAATCATGTTAAAACCCTCATACACCTTTATATTGATTTATTTATCTTGTGCATCAAAGCTTTCACGTTTTATAACATAAATAAATAAATAAATAAACAAATAAGAAAAAGAAAAAACTCAAAAAGTAGGAATTAGAACCTTTGGAACAGAACAGGCACAATCCCTCCTTTGTAAATACCGATCTTTTCCCAAGCTGGCTGAGCCATATCGAAATGCTGGAGGGGTGGATTGCACCATCCTCCATTATTATTTGGAAGAGCAAAGTTTGGAGGGCAGAAGTTTGTTGCAGTTATGGTGACAGAAGCTCCTTTTATGCACCATTTTAGTCAGGACTAATCACCAGATCTTACCAACATTGCCCATGAAGCTAAATGTTAGACAAACTGTGCTCAACCTGATTCTCTTAATTTATACAGTAATATAATTCCATATCTGGCTCCATCCTTTGGGCCAACTAAAAAAAAAAAAATTATGTTATTGTGTTGCAGAAGCAGAGGATTGGATATATTTTGGATGTGAAACATAATCATCGACTTACCCATTGTTCCAGAAGCATCACTGCCTCCATAAAAGGTAGCATGAGCTTTTGTCCACCCAGAAGCAGTTAAGGCATTAGCTTTTGTGAAGCTATAGCAAATTGCGAGCGCCATTGCTGAAGCAAGAAGCAGAGTTTTCGCCATTCCTGTATGTGGGATGTGGAAGATGGAGGAGGATGAGAAATGGGAAATGGGGTAATTTTGCACAATATTGGGTTCTCTGTTCTTCAGGGGTAATTATTTAAATAGGAGATAGGCTCTCTCCAATGCAACAGCCTCACATGTGATCTCTGAAAGCAGAGAGAAGGTACAAGTTTTTTTCTTTTTTTCTTTTTTTTTTTGAATATTGAAATATATGTACAAGTCTGAAGATTTCAGAACCTCATTCAATTATTCCCACGTTCTCACACCACATGCAGTTCCCAACAGAAGAGCCGTGAATGGATCAGAAACCACAAACCCAATTGTCCTTTTTTTTCTTGCATCTTTTAATGGGGTTGCTTGTTGCTATTTCTAGGAATACTGAGTATCATGCGATAGAATATTTTCCTTAAACAAAATCATATGATATAACCTCACATGGAATTGCTTTGACCCACATGATATAATACAGTCCCCTCCTCCATCTTTTTTCTGCGTTCTTTGCGATGTTTCATCAGATGAACAAATACCAATAAATTCTTTAATAACTCGTTGCAAAGTTGTTTTGATTTTGACGTGTTATTTGTTGTTACTTCTGGTTTTGTTTCGCATGTTGTATTTTGACTCATCGTTAACCTTCATTTTCGGTCTCATCTTTATGGGTTAAATATCTTCAACGGCGAAACTTCATGTCTGTTTCTCTCCATTAACTGTTTGCAAAAGCAAATGTTTCTAGCTAACTACAAACGAGAATCACGATGAATTTCGACTTCAGCATGCCAATGTAAGCAGGGGAAAAGTAGTCCGATCCCATAGACTCCCAGGTGCGATTAGTATAAACTTCGAAATGCCCCATTTATCAAGTTAGTTTTTTTAGATTGAGTTCTCCTATTGAGCTTGATTATCTATTATTAATGTTTTTATTGAGAGCTGCTGTATAATAGGAAAAGACTATCTAATACCCTACGAGAGTGTTTCTAAGGATGAACAATGATATAATCCCATATCGATTTGAAAGGTTTTACCACCTATTAAACTGGTCTTTTGAGCTTTGATACCTATCACAAAGCCAAGAGAAAAAAGTCTACTGTGAGAATTCATGAATCTGAAATGGCGGTGGATGAGCAAGTGGCCATGAGCAGCCACAACAGCAAATGGGTAACAGAAGAAAAAGGGCAATCATATGACTTTTCTTCATAAACGTATATTATAAACAAGTAATGATGATATGTTAAGAGAGTAAAAAAGGGCTGAAGAAAGGGAAACCTTTTTATCAAGGGATGTAAATGATTGGATCTATCATCATCCTCACATGATACGGAAGAAAGAATGAAAAGGGGTGAAATCTTATTTTAATAATGATGCTTTGATTAGAAAATTGAGTTTGCCTTTGGTGTTGGATAACTGCAATTTGAAGAGATCTATGGACTAACAACATCCTATGGAACCTTTTCTTAATTATGTCCAAGCCACATTATGGCACATGGTGCGTACATAAATAAGAGGTGAATTCACAGACCAGTGGGGGAATAATCACGAGGAGGAGGGCCAATGGCCATGAAGATCTCTCTATCAAAAAGGTTTCCCTTAATGGCTTGCAGCTGTGATGCGTGAAGAAGATTAATAGACCAATCGAACATGAGACTTTCGTGGCATTTTACATTTAAAAACTCTTCATGTTGGTGGAGCTAGGACCAAATGCAGCCAATGTGGGTGAGTTTTCCTAGACAACAAACAGAAGTGGCAGTAAAATAAATTCCCCCATTGGTGCAATTTGTCATTAGATACGGTGGGTACTTCCAACTTTTTTTTTTACAACTAAACATTTTAATTATAATTAAACAAATTATTTAATTATTTATAATAAATGTCGGCAGGCTGAATTTGAGAGCAGCCAAAGCTCGTAAAGATTTAAGTTGAGCCAAGAGACCTCTCCTCCCTATTCCCTTATTTTTTGAAACGTCTACCACATGATACGAACAAAACATGATGTGCGCTACTTCAATTATCATGATAAAAATAAACAGAGACAAAAACAGTGGAATGCGACCATCTACTATAGTTTGCTTGCTCGAAGGGGTATATAGTTATTTCCATGATAAAAATAACAGAGACAGAAACAGTAGAATGTCACCATCTACTATGGTTTGATCGAAAGGGTATAATTATGGTAAGAGACTATGAAAACTTGCCACTTGCCAGCTTTTGGAATGGAGGAGAGAAGAAAAATACAAGCGGCTAAGAAGGCACAGCACCCTGTTTCTCTAAGGAAAAATACATGTAGACACCAGTTCCTGTTCCTGTTTCTGTTCCCTCAGAAATCATCATCCTCCTCCTCCTCTATAATATGCTTTGCAAGTTCTTGCTCCTGCTGCTGCCTCTCCCTCCTCTTCTCAGCGCTTTCCTTCTCTTTCTGCGCGTTTGGTGGGTACCGGAGGGCCCGAACTGCTTCGTTGTGCATGTTCAGGCAAAAAGTGATCCGGGAGTTGAAAGCAATTTGCGGCTCAATTGTAGAGTAGATGTCTCCGGTCTCCTTCGATACCAACCAGCCGTTTGAATGATCCAATGTGGCATCAATTGCACCATCATGAATAGCCTTCGCCACAATGCTTTCAGCATCAGCAACGGGGTTCGTAGAATCCAATCTCAGTTTGCTAGCTACATCTGCTAGCGAGATGCGGGAATATGAGATGCTAATGTTCCGCAACCCAGTCCTAATGACATTATGCCTTAGCCGCACAATCAGATTGTGGACTCGATCGGTACTGAAAGTGTCCGCAAACTTTTCTGCAACAGACCTAAACAGCTCCAGATCACCAACCCGAACAGCCTGAAAGTTCCATCATAGAGTTAAAATTTTTCATTGAAAATAAAATGATACTGTATCAGAACTAGATATTGATTGAGCCTATTTTTCCATGGTTTCAGGCCATAAAACTCCAAGCAATTTGCATTGTGAGAACCCTCAGTAATGAGTCATGGAATTATGGGACCAGTTAACCAACCTTCAATCATGATTTTCCGACCTTGCTTAAAAGAAGAGAACTAATGCACCTTTTTGTAATAACAAAGAGAAAACTTCAAGTTTGATATGTCAAGACTCACATTAGTAAGTTCAAAGTATGGCCTCAAAGCCTTCTCCATTCCTTTTTGCATGAATACTGTCCTTTCTGGAATCTCTCCCAACAGTAAGCGGACTAAAATGGCCCACTTGTTACATTGAATTTGAAATCCTCGAGCTGCAACAGGGGCTTTACGAGCAGCCTGTAGAAGATTGTCTTTTGCATCGGTATACTCCAATTGAATTGCACGAATCTTGCCAAGGTAGAAAAGATATCTACAAAACTGCAGGAAGAAAAATGTTCCAATAAGATAGTGATCCCTAGGGTGGTGAGCAACCAACCAAGATTCACAATCACAAAGTGCCAGAACAGCTATGAATAGGAATTAGAGAAAATCAATCGAGAGCAAATAAAGATTAAATATAGAAAACAGACTGGCGAGAATGAAATCAGTTGCTTTAACTTTGTTTTGAATGGTTATTAATGGATAAAAAATGAATGGAAATAAACAGTATGCAAGACAAGAGGTATACTGGGCCAGAACCCAACTGGAAAGTCCTAAACTGTAACCATCACCTTGTAGTCAGCTAGTGACATCTAGAAGGAACAGCTGAGGATCTAATGGTCCACGCCCGTGAGTTAATGTATTAGAGAACTTCATGGGGAACCAGTCCTTAAAAAGGCAAATGAGGCAAGCTCAACTAAAGGCAAGGCACTGTGAATTAGCCTTGGGGCTATAGCCCTACCCCAGGCTAATTGATGCGAGAACCAAGTCTCACACTGTTGAGTACAGGCAAAGACTATTGCCTCAAGGCTTCTAAGGCTTAACCTCAACATTTAGGGCTTTGTTGGCTTTTGGTGTATAACCTTGTGTTGGGTGTAGGTTTCCCAACACCTTACAAGACAGGCTTAAGCCTCCATGTTCAACGGATTTTCAGCTTTAATGGGCTTTTGGTTTTAGTTTCTTGCCGAACAATTATCCACATGTAGCAAATGGATTTAAATGAATAACACATATAATTGGAGGTCCATTGCAAAGAACCCAATTGGCAAGTTAAAGCGAAAATTATCAACCAGCTTGCAGAAATAGTAGGATCAGCAAAAAGTGCAATGGGTCACACGCCACTGAGTTATGTGGGACAACCAGAATCATAGCCCATAATCATGATTCAAAGTAACAGTATTAAGAACTACAAATTTTTTAAGAGGGTTTTTAAAACTATCACAAAATAAATATAATCACATGAACTAAAAAATAATAATATATACAAAAAAATATTATTCATACATTGATAAGAACATATTGAAATATACTTAAAATTTTTTTATTTATATCTTATGTTAAATCTTGAATAAAAAAAATATATTTCTATAACATATTTATTTAAATTTAATATATTTTTTTTTCTAAATAACCATAAATCATATTTAAAATATAAATATAATTTTTTTATCAAATAAATTCTAAACAAAACAATTAAAAAAAGAAGTTTTAGTAATTTAACTTTCATTCGAATATATAAGTTCTAGTTAAATATATTTTTAATGTTTAAAAAAAAAAAAAAACCTCTCTCTCTCACACACAACAAAATACCCATTGCATCGTACCTATCTTTCATCAGACCAATTTTTTGGCTCAGTATTAGTTTAGTACTAGCCACACCCAAGCCCAGTGTATGACTTAGCCAAGTCATACTGATCTTGCCCAAGATTTTGAACCCTGCTCACAATGCCTGATTCTCAAAAAATAAAGAAACAAAACAAGAGAAAATAATAGGAAATACACAAACACACACAAAGACAAAGTACAAGAAGACATCAAGGCACCTGCTGATTTGAGTGTGCTTCAAACCGTGGTGCCTTTGATCTCAGCTTTTCTGCTTGATCATACAGATTGTAGTGGAGGTAATTTCGTAATAGGAGGTTGAGGAGTGTTTCCTGCATTATAAAATAATGAATTATATCATGCATAAGCAACTTAAAACACATGCAGTGCATACTTTTCCAAGTTAATTTAACACAAACCTGGCCCAGTTCATCATGGCGCAATGTTGCAATCCGATGCAAGCCAAGGAGATTGCTGGAAGTAGGAAGGTTTCAAGTCAGCAAATAGAACAGATATAATCATGTTTGGCTACAAATTCCATAATTTCCTGCTACATAGGAACATGTATGGTAATGTGATAAATCCGTATCTACAGGAATGCACAAAAAATAAGATAAACTTGATAGCTCACCCTCGAATTTCAGCTAGATCACCAGTAAGCTCATAGCTATATGAGTAATACAAGTATAATTTGGATGCTAGAACATCAACAGTTCTTCTATTCAGATTCTTAATCCGAGCAATGCTTGCTGAAGAACAAGCTTTAGCCTGAATGGGAACACAGTTAAGCCATATTACAATATGACAAACTTAATCACTTCATGCTAAGTTGAAAATTAAGAAGTCAAGTCAATAAAATCAATCCAACCTCATTATATTTTTTCTGATCAATCAGAAAAAGTAATACAAGCAAGTAACAGTAAATCTCGAGCTCAGGCACTAAGTGCTTTACTCGAGCTTCATCAGTAGATGTTTCTGTGTCAACTTCCATGTCATGCTCATCTTCCTACAACAAATATTATAATGAACCTTAAAACCAAGGACTTCCACAAAGAAATCAAATATATTGAAAGCTTATATAAGAATATTAATTAAATTATAATGTAAAAAGCCAAACATTGCCATTCATGAGATAGATGCAAGGATGCAGAGACACACACGGTAAATTCCAATACAACTGCCATGGACAGCCTTATTTAGACGTCATGCCAACTCAACCTATCTAGAGACAATTCTCCCCTTCCCATTCCAAACGCATACAAATTCATATTTCATAACTGCCATAATTGGTCCTCTATAAATGGATAGATCACACTTACAGGAACTAAGGAACTTATTCTATCATCAACTATACAGGTAACCTGAGGCAAACCTGTCATTCTCAGAGTCAGAAATTACTTAAAGCCTTTGGGTAGGCCTAAGGCAACTGCACAGTACCAAACAAATTAACTTGGTAATCACTAAAAATTCTTCTTTTGATGATAGGTAAACTTTTTGTTATTAAATTCCCAAACTGTGACTTAAATCTGAACCCTCCCACAGTTCCTTACCACTTGAGATGGGCCATAAGGACTCAACAATCAGTGGAATATATACCACTTCTTCTCACCAAATGTTTCAAATGGGTGAATGATTCAAGCACTCCAAATCGTCAAGGTAACCAACAATTGAGCCATTGCTAATTAGTCTTGTAAATCCTTGTTTACTGTTTCATATGACCATCCAAAACAACCGGCATAGTTACTGTATTGAGCTGAAGTCAAACCTTACATCTATACCTCCCTTGTATACCTAAAGGTTCTGTGGGATTTTTCACCTAGGTAAAAGGACAGGTGAGACTGGGAACTAGAATAGAAATCAATGACTAAAACTTAAGCTCCAAACATCCAATCTTATAATTTACATTTCATAATCTAGCAAAGGCAATCAGCTAAAGAAGCACAAACATACTTTACCCACATTTAACAAAACCAATTCCTCAGACCAAGAACTTTTCCATCAAATCCTGCAAGCCCTCTAGAATCAGATAAATTTTGCTCTTTCAAAGTCAGCAATAAAAACACACCTCCATTCGCAAAATATAAGTATTTCATATCACAAACGGCTCATTCACATGATTGACATTGTTTCACTGGAGACGATATCCTAACCTAATTTTTTCAGTTAGGCAAACATTCATTATGACTAACAACATCAATTCACACATCCACAGTGATAGTAATAACTTTGATATTTGGCAAAAATTTAACAGAAACAATGCAAAATTATATGAATTCCAGAGAACCAAGACGCTCAGAGACTCACTTACTTTAGGGAGATACGCAGACAACCTAGAGTGGGCTTCGGAACCTGGAAAAAGAACGAAATCAAGAAAGCCTGAGAGAACTTGCACCTTCAGCTTCCTCCTCAATGCCATTGTGAGACGAATAGCTCGCACAATTCTCCGCACCTCTTTGGTGTGTGTGCCCGTCTCGATGAGTAACGCTATCTCCTTCAATTCTATATCCCCAATGAGTAAAAAAACAAATGAACAAAAAGATAATAATAAATAAAAATCCTAATCTTCTGTTTGAAGTTGAGGAAAGAAAATAACATTCAACTTAGTAAAGAAAATCACATCAAGCACAGTAGAAAACATTTTTAAATATTTGTCCCAAATAATCAAATACGTGAGATTCAAATCTAGATTTTTTTTTTTTTTGTTCCTACCAAAACTCGGTTATTAAACATAGCATAGAATTTAAAAAAACGAATATAGAGAATCTTAAGTCTGTACTTACGGTGCAAAGTGGATGGAGCAGAGGAAGAAACAGAGTTCGATGGAGCTGTATGGTCTTTCATCTCTACATCTTGAGTCATCTTCTCTAAACCCCGCCGAGATCCAAAAACAAAACGATTTACAAGTTAAAACCGACCATTTGACTGCTGAGAAAACGAAAATTTGCAGCAGCAGTCACACAAGAATTCCAAATTTCTTTTCTTTTCTTTTCTTACGACTTCGTAGCAATCAAAATCAAACATTAAATGAGAACTTATAAGAGTAAACAAGCAAAAAAAAAAAAAAAATCTTCATAGTAGTCGGGCATTACAGTGAAAGCGGATAGTGAGAGATAGACGAATTACGAATCTGATGAGAGTACGTACAAATCTGGAATGAGTCTGATGCAACAAACGTAGGGTTTGGAGCGAATGTGCCTTGCTGCTCTGTTTTCTTTCTCTGCAAGTAAGAAGGAACAAAGAGAATGGAAAACTATTTCGCAAGAAGAAAATGAAAAAACAAGGAGTTTGCCTTGGGCCTGATAGGCAGTGGGCTGGAATCCACCAAATCAGGCCCAATGGATAATCTTTGGTTCTGTTGGTCGAGCCCAGCCTAATTCAATTGAACGAAATTCCTCTGAGTCTGGCTTGATTGAAAATTCATTCTCCTTTTCCTTTTCCTTTTTTTTTTTTTTTTTAAGTAAAAATATGATTTTTGAAAATGAATACTATTTTCTCTTTACATTTTACTGAAATTTTACTAACTCTGTTAAACTGACTTAGAAAATCAAATTTCTTATTAAAAAGTAAAAAATTAAATATAATAATAATAATAATATTAAAGCCCATCATGCTTAGCTCATGTGAATGTGATAGAGCGCTCAACAGGTTCCGTGTTGCAAACAATCCATTTTTTTTTATGCATCGCTCCATTTTTTCACTTTCCAAATATTTAGTTGTGAAAAATTAATTCCATATTCTAAAGATGATAAAAGAATTAAAAGAAATTATTTGAAAACTGGTTTTTATTCTTAAAAATAAAAATAGCTTCACCAATTCAAAATGCATTAGTCAAATTTGCAGTAGTAAAAACAATTTTTCTAAAACTTATTTTCAAAAGTACATTGAACCTGACTCAAATGGTAAAAAGATTAGATAAGATTTTCTTATAACAATAACATAATATGCAAAGAATAAATTAGTCTTCTAAAAACATTTTTTTTAATACACTCTACTCTAGTTTAAAAATAGTAAATGGTCTTTATTGGGACTTAAACATGGAAATCCCCTCCCTATGCCATATACCTAATGAAGACTCTACCACTTGAACAAGACATACTAGAGATAGAGATTCGCATAAGTTTGGTCATCCACATGTATTCATGGATTTGATGCAACATCTCTAGAGATTCACATCATAATCTGAAGAGTTGTTCTGAATTCTTTAACCCCAGGGAATGACTATATAAGGTAAGAATAAATACCAAAATGTTTGAAGAATGAGATAAAAATCACTTGGGCGCATTTTGATTTGCCCAGAAAATCCATCAATGACAAGCGCTGGCAGACGAAAGTTTTAGAATTTTTTATTTGATTCTTTAAATCCATTTAAAATGGTTTTTAACATCTAGTTTTCGAGTATAGAACAGAATCCCAAATGAATGCACTTATTAAAATGATATTTCTGATTTCAATAGCTGATTGGACGAACATGGAGTAATCCAGGTAGTTTTTCATATTGCTCAGAAAAACAAAGCAAAAGATCAAGAAATGCTGAGTTGACCGCAATCAAAATCAGACATCTTCAGAAAAAGCTTAGCCAAGAACCCAGACAGCAACTTTTCTCTCAAGAAACTCACCACCTTCCAATCACTCTCCTGTATAAAACCCACCAAATATGCAGTAGTGATCAGCTTGAAACTTCTCCACCTTCTCTCTTTTGCATACTTCTCCAATCCCTTGCAGACCCTTTTATAATATGCCTCCTCCCCTTCTTCTCCATCTTCCCTGGTGGGCTTTCTCAGTAAGACTTCTCCAAGGCATCTCGCTAGAACGATGCCATCTTCAATCGCAGAGCAGCCCCAGCCGATATCAGGTGTCATCGGTGGAAACATCGCCTGCTACATACATTGCCCTTGTAGATATCGCCTGATAGAATTTTCCATGGTAGCCTTAACTTCAATGGCGAGCAGGATATACAGTCCAATGCAGTTTCTCGAAACACATTCTCTATATGTTGGGGGACTTTCCCCAGCTTACTCAATACAAAGTCCTTCATCTTGGCTGGATTCTTCTTCAATTCCCCATTGTCTAAGCCTGCTTGTTCATATACAAAAAAAAAAAATCAAAAATGAAGAATCATGAGAAAGAAGTTCCATGGATGGACTAATCACTGGCTTCCGTGTATAGAAGGAACGTAAGTGAGAAACCAATACAAAGTAGTGGGGCCACATGGTATAACACCGAGGCGAACGCCATTTCCAATGTATTGAAGAAACTTGGGACCAAATCCATGACCATCTGGGAACTCCACAGTGCCTCTAATGGCTGAACGCCCTGAATCAACCGGTTTATCAAGACCCAGCCATTTTGACACTATTGATTTAACCCCATCGCAGCCAATTAACACCTTAGAAATAAAATGCAAAGCAGGATTACTAGATGTTTGTAGTCTGTATGAATAGCTTTCAATATTGAAGTAAGAAAGTTCCATCAAAGACAGGATTAAGAGTTGTGACTACTAATTAGCCAACCTTCAAGAACTGTTTTTCACATTCAAGAAACTCTATCAAAATGATCTCTATGACAGTAAACCACATGTTTTCATTTGGTCTAATTTTAGGCACAGTCAAGTACGAGTTCACCTTAGCTTTCAGGAAGGAGCCATCCGCGAGGTGGACAGTCTTGTAGTATCCTGAATCCTCAATGGAAACCACCTTCGAGGAATACCTAATACTGCCTTGAGGCAACTCCTTCTCTAGGGTTTCAAGTAGTACCTTCCTCCTTACACAGCGAACCTCATGGCTTCCCCTGCATCATGTCACAACTCTTAGGATAATCACCGAGCACCTTCTTAATATCGATTACAGATTCCAAAGCATAACGAAATTCGTATTTTTGTGGCTTAGAACATAGAGATGTACCAGATCAATTCCTATAAGAGGGTCAGAAATAAAGATCACACAAAGTTTCAAGGATCAATATTTCAGTACCTCCTTAAAAAATATCATATAAAATTAAATAAGCAATACACGGCCATGACTAGCGCAGCCCACAGACACAGTAAGCGTCAGCAAATGTTCCTGTGCCTATGGATCTAACCTAGTTCATCCATTATCATGGTAAAGTCAGGGTGAAACTCAAGCTGAGATCAAATTGACTAGAACTTAGAATTAGCTGATTTCCTCGTATTCTATACACCCTGCTAAAAATGCTAAAATCCAACTTCTACAACCAATATCAAGTATTTACAACTTTGACGTCTTCAAACAGGGAGACTGTGGATCACTGGATCTAGTGTTAATTTCTAATAAATATACATACCATTTGCCTCTGGTGGTGAATGGTATCTCTGAAATAGGCTGCCCAGAAATTGAAGAAAAAACCTCGACCCTGCAACACCAAGTGAGCAGATAATATAGATTTTTTTCACAGATGAAGTGGAAAATTCAGTACCCATGAATTTGCATATGCTGTTGTCTGATTGTATCGCCGATGCCTACAGCATCCAATGCCCTCCAAGCATTCATCCATGTCGCGAGTGCAAATCCTGTGGCCCTCAAGCTGTCCGATGATTCCAAAACCAAGCTCCGCAACCCCAACCTGCAAAATTATGAGTTTTAATTAAGAATTTACAGCCAAAGAAACTACAGTTTCTGATCATCAAGTGAAGACCCACTTAGAAAATTATGGTAATCACCAAAATACCTGTGAAGTCCTAAACATGTGGTCAGGCCAACTGGCACCACCCACGATGAGAATATCTTCATTCATTTCCATTTGTAGTACCTGTAGAACTTTCAGGAGAAAATATCAGAAGAGTCGATGGAGGGCAAATGACTGGCACTAACAAACCTGTTTGGTCCTGCAAGTCTCTCCTTGTGGATATACGGAGTTTTGTACAGAAATACACTGTTTGGGGAAAAAAAAATAAAATGAGTGCTGCGTCCAAATATTGCAAATAAATCATGTATCGTGTTAATGGAGCAGCGTGAGTGAATTATGCGAAGCAACCTGATAAAGCGGTATTGAATTCTCGTGTCTGAAATCGTTGAAAACGGCGGCATTTGAATAATGTAATGCAAGTAGATTACCAGCGGTGTGACTCAGCCAATTAGTAAGTCGTCAAGCAATGACAATTAGGCTAATTGTCGGGGGCTTCTGGGCTTTTCCCCCATTCTCCCCCTTATCTTGCCTTCTCCATCCTCTGCCACTCCCTATCAGGTGTGGTTACTTTCCGTCTAGTCGCTTCTTCTCTTCTCCCTCTGCTTTGCTCCGTTGCTTGATCCTCAACGGTGGTCGCCTGCTCCTCCTTCTCGTCCCCCATTTCGAATGCGCTTTTCCTAACCGTTCTTATTTTTGTAAATGGGTGTTTAGTTGTTTGGAATGTTGCTTTAGTGGGTTTGTTGTTTGGCAGGAAATTATTGGGCAGATTTGGGATTGTGTAATGAAAATTTACTTAGGCAAAATCTTTTAGGGTCTGTATTTTGTTGCTCAGTTAGATTTTATTGTTTTTTGAAGGCTCTGCGTATCTTTTGAAAATAAATGGAAAATAGCTCTGATATCTGGAATTGAAATGTTGGGAACTTATATGATCTGGAAAATAGCACTAGCAGGAGAAGAACCCACTTTTGAATGATCACTTTGGGCCCTTGTTAAGAAAACTAAAAATGGAAGGAAACTTGGTGATTCTGAAATGTGAAGATGGGTGTTGAGTGTTTATGGTAGTCGACATAGGAGGAACATCTTTAGAGCGTATTGGAATTATTCAAAAGGGAAAATAGAATAGTCATCCTTGTAGTGTCGTGTGATAGTGGCTATTCTACTGTAAGATAAAATATAACCCTGGTATGATTCATGAATTTATTGGTTCTTGGGTCTTTAACTCTCCCTTTAATCACTAATTCATCGACTTTTGATGAACGATGGAGACAGGTTTGATTACAGTTTTAGTCTGGGAGATTTACAGGATTCTGAGAGTTAAGATAATGATATGTTGTACACAGGGTGTGGCTATTGTTGAGGATTGTGGTTGGTTGAGATCCCGGTGATTCCATACTGAATTTCAGCCTTAAGAAGTAGGGGTTATTGTTGAAAAATAAAGTTACAACGGAGAAGCCGTTTTGTAGGAAACTCTTTATGGCCCTTTGAAGGAGACACTTTTCTGATACATTTGCTGGAGGAAAACTTGGAACGTAAATAGTTTGTTGTTTGCCAAATCCAATGAAGCTGAATATAGGATGTTGGGTGACTGATTTTTTGAGATCCTTTGGTTAACAATTGGTATGGGAGGGTTGGGTTTTGATTTTTTAATAACAATGTAACTATTGTACTTCCTTCCCTTAGCCACTAATTTATTGACTTTTGATTGGGGATGGAGGTGGAGTTTGATTCGGATTTGGTCCAGTATCTGGGTTTAGAAAATGATTGTAGGGGCCCCTTAGCTTGTCTAGCTTTTATTTCACATTGTGAACTCTTTTATTGTCATTAGTTAGTTGGGGAGAGGAGGTGGGACTCTTTCAGATATGTTGACCAAACGAAGGTGATGATAGTTTCTTAGATTAGAAAGTGGATATGAGATTAGTGTTTATATCAGTAACACAACAAATAGTGTTGTTTAGTGAAGTGGAGTGCTTTGTTGAGTATCGCACTTAGAGGCCATTTTTCCAAACCTTAAGGTTTCTGTTTATTTTATTTATTTAAATTGTGCTTTTAAGTGTACGATATTATTTCAGGTTTCCTAACTTTGAAGGGTTACTCTTTATATATGTTGCCAATTGTCTTTTTCATTTCCTAATGTTGTTTATCATTCCCTTTTCTGTTGATACGTTGAAGCTTTCTTTCATTAGTTTGTTGTCTTCTTAGGTTGGGTTAATTGCTAATGAGAACTTTTCATTTGTAAGAATTCTTTTGTGCATTCTCTAAGGCGTTGTTTGTGGGGCTGTAGGTTTTTTCTGACCCTTTCCTTTGTATAGGCTTCACTATCTTCCCGGTATACCACAGTATACTCGGGGTAGTTGCCTTAGCTCCATATTTTTGTTTATAAATTGTACATTTTGCAAATAAAAAAAAAAAAGCGAAAATGAATGCGCTCTCATTTGTCACGATGACCTTGATGGTTGTGTTTGTTACACTAAGTCTTTTCACCACTGAAGGCTTTGTATGAAAGATATGATACAAAAATGTATTGTATGAATATTATTAAATTAATCTAACATTATAATTTTCCTTGTTATTATCTTACAAAAATTAGTGTTAATTCATTTCTTTTAAAAGACTTGTTACACTTCAAAATTATTAATAAACATGAGAAATTAATTAAGTGTTTTTATTGATTGTAAGGCTATTAATACATCTTTGCATGTAAAAGGGAATTTACATATTTTGATTCTGTTATGCTCTGCATATTATATGTGTGTGTTGTAAATCTATAGTTTCAAGATGAGTGCAATATATCAAAAAAAAATAAAATTTTCTAAAATAAAAGTTTCTAACCTTGGATTCCCTTTAGTGTGTGATACTCTTTCCTAATGTGTTTTACTAATAGTATAATTGTATTCGGACATCAGAATATATATATGAAAATTAAGAGTATATGTGTCATTGGATCCGTACGTACTGTATTACAAGGCGGACAGTCTCACTTTGTTGAGGCAGTCAGGTTGCATTTTATTATTTATGAATTAACATTCGGTTTTACTCTCTAATTTATATATAGTGAATTATAAACATGGTTATTTTACGTTGAGTATAGTTACGGGAAGTTCTCAGGCCTCGTCGGCGGATGAGCCTTCCTCGGCTATGGAGGATGGATCACGTATTAAATCCATAATGATCGTGTAGATCTACGGTATATCTGGAGTTAGAGCCTTGTCGTCGTGATTGGCGCTTATTACTTATACCGTCGAGATGGAGTCGAGACCCACACATTCCATGTCGGTCGGTGAGATGGCGATCATTCTGAATGTTGCTATCATCCTAGGCCTTCGTATCGACGGACCCGTCGTGACTGGGACATGTATGCTCGATGTACCAGAGTTATGCGGTGAGCTGCTCGGAGTCACCCCACCCATTGTGCTCTGAGTTGACCATCTCCGTCGGTGGTTATGGGCGAGTTATCGACCAGGGACGTCTTTGATGAGATCGCTTTGGAGCGAATGCGCTGGGGTTCTTATTAAGCGATAGGATCCTTGTTTCCGGACAAGAGGGGTCCATGTTCACACAATGCTTTCTCCTTCTCAGTGATTTGGCGAGACATCGACTTATAAATGGGGTGGTGCGATACTTGCACACACATGTCGAGTTATGTCGACCGAACTTGGACCATAGATGCGGTATTAGTGGTTGTATTACACTTTAAATACGGTATGTATATATATTTTATTGTAAGTTCTTGACTTTCATCTATGAATTAGATCGCTTAATTTATGTTTGTGTATACTCAGCTATAGTCTTAGGAAGGCTTCGGTGTGAGCCGTTTTGGGAGATCGCACCCATCCGGCCTACCGTTGGCATGCCTTACATGATGACGATGTCGATGGCGTCGTAGCTGAGGGTATGGGCGATGGATTACCGGTGAGCTTTGGCGTTCGGCGACGGCGAGGTAGAGCAGACGACTCTTCGGTTGGGGTGTAGGTGGAAGTACGCTGACACGGGTGCTTAACCCATCAGGTGTCACTCTACTTATCTGAAGTCGACTAGGCGCCTGAGCGGATCGAGATGATTATATGTAAAGTATATGGTTGTAATTATATGGTACAAAATTATATGATTCATATAGTAGTTTGATCTTATTGATAAAAGTATTTGACATCGATGGTTGTGTGTAGGTCTTATGGCAGCCGTATGTCGGAGAGGTGGTTGACCAGCTTCCCGATATATGCTTAGCTGATTAGGATATCTGGCGCACGATGTCACCCCTCATATGTTTCGAGACTGTTGAGTGGCATCGTCCGTTGGCGTATTCGCGTCGGT
This sequence comes from Tetrastigma voinierianum, assembly GCA_016808115.1. NCBI lineage: Eukaryota > Viridiplantae > Streptophyta > Magnoliopsida > Vitales > Vitaceae > Tetrastigma > Tetrastigma voinierianum. Next base: position 110,222 of record JAEQBH010002268.1, on the reverse strand, counting down.
TGGGTTGCGTCGGGGAGATACCTCGGAAACGCGCTACGAGGTTGTTCACAGCCGGTCGATGCGTGAAGCGACACTAGCGTGATTGGCTGACGTATCATGCTCACTTATAACCTTATGGGATACCGCGATGCGGCGAGATCATTACTTCACCTATGGTGGGTATCGCTGGACTTCGGGGATCCATACATGCAGTGGTATCGTCGTATTACACGACGTTTTATGACACCACGGTTGCATAGGGATGATATGAGGTTTCATACGTGTTAGTATGGATATAGTAAGTTAGGCTATCGTGTTTCTAAAATAGTTTACCTAATTTTAATCGATATAGTTTGTAGTTATAATTATTTCTTACTGTTCATGCGGTCGCCGCCATGGTTGACATAGTCGATCGGTCTCGTTTGCTACCGCGGTACTGTAATACGACATATACCGCCATTGCGTCATTACGTGGATCGGAGAAGGACATCGCATCGTAGGTATGCTCGAGGCATCCATCCATTACACCATCTAGTCGGCCTCGGTGTCGCCAGCTCGATCACGGATGCAGCCCGTTAGGCGGAGGGAGAGGAGAGGTAGAGGGTGCTGGCGTAGGATTCGTCTTGGAAGATGGTGGGGCGGGTCATGGTGTAGACATGAAACGGCGTTACGTACACTTGATCTGCGAGTTTGACTACTTTGTTACCCTCTCATACTTACCCGTCACCTTCCACACCACAGTCCTTACCCCCACACATTGACCCGTCACCTTCCACACCACATTTCGTATCCCCACACATTGACACGTCACCTTCCATACCCCCATACATTGACACATCACCATCCATCCACCTACACGATGACACCATACCAGACCCTTTACGGTGGGTTGAACTTCCGGGTGGCGCCCTCGGACCGGCGTGTGCATCGACCTTCATCCGCCCCTTGCCTTGGCTCCATCATCTCGGTTCCATCGGCTCACCGACTGCGCCCGCGCGGCCAGCGGGATCACTTATTTTGCCTGAGGCCCATTTATTCTGGCGTAGTTAAAGATATTAAAGCGCTCTTGTGGGGACTCATTGATACATGATTTCTTTATATATGCGATTTTTTATACATGTGCATCTTGAATTTTTCTTTGTCATCGATTAAGGTTTTATGGTATTTCAGCATCATAGGGTTTTAGGGTCTAATGTATAAATTGTAGGTCTAATAATTGTACAATTTTTTAACAATGCATGCAATTAGAAGTAAAGAAAATGTCATTTAGTGCTGGTTTTGAAGCCATTATTAATAAATTTAGCACATTATTAGAATGCAGTGGCGGCTAGTATATGGCTATGACTTGGGGTGAATAAATGGAGATATTTAGTCATAATGTTGATGAAGATCATTATACCAAGCGTGATCATTAATTTCAAAAGAGAACACGAATATATAAACATTGGTGAAGACGAGGATGATACACTAAAGAACTCAACATAATATGTAGAATTTGGCGAGTCCTGGCAAGGGAATTCTCTACGCCCGGCAAGGTTATCTTTGTAAGAGCCCAATGGCGGGTTCATAATAGGCTTGAAATTACATTTGTTCATATGCTTTATCAATACTCAAATATAAACTCTAAATCTGTTCTTATATTTGAAACGGTTTCAGTTTAGTTCTTGATTTTTAAAATTGATCTATAAAATATTTATATCGAAAAAAATACCAACATGATTTTTTCTTCATCAATTTTCAAATAAATTCAGCTGGTTTTTATGAAATAGCAAATTATCGAAAATGTATATATTTTCGATTTCAAATATTGTTTCTTACTAAGTAGAAAATGGAGATGAAGAAGTAAAGTAAGACGAATAAAATTGCTACCAAATCCTACAAAATTTGTTTTTTTCGCAAGTATAAGAATTGCTACATCTAAATTCACTACTAGTCAAATTGTAGAGCATGTCATAATTTAATCCTATATGTGCTTTCGGAACACTAGAATCCCCTAAGGTAGCACCTCTTTGAGAAAGTTTTCAGCTAGTAGGTTGGAGAATTAAACAATGCAGTGTGGGAATGATAAAAATAGAATAAACTAACGGTCTACAAGATTAGTCAAAGTCAAATAACTATTAGCAAGCACCAACTCTCATGGGTTAAGCAATGCGGCTGGTAATGTCACTTATCCTTGTCTTTTACCTTTGCCAAAACTAAAAAGTGGTAGTTAGGCGAAGTAATCCGACTTGCTTAGAAACGATGTTCTTTTTTACAACCTGATACATAAGCCATACTGAAAATGGTAAAGTACATGAGAATGAGGAGTTACTGGACATAGTGCGAGACTTCATCATCCTTCACCCAGTCGGTTTGAACACCTTAGTGATTGAAGGGTCCAACACTTATCGAGCATTGAAGTGAACATCCATCATGTTCGCCTCATCCCCAGCTCCCATCACATTTACAATTCTATAATTACACCCGGCCCAGTAGCAACACCCGGTGGTACATAGAAAAACTGACGTAATATGTAAAATTCTGGATCAAACTGTTTCATAATGGTTATCCTTACAATTTCACAGATAAATAAAAAAACCCAAGAATAGCGGGTCCATAAAGACAATGAAAAAACGTACCTCCCCTTCATATATTCGTACACATTCATTTATTGAACTTGATTCGTATTCCTTTACGAAGCAGTAGGTGTGACCTAGTTGTTTTTGACGCGTGTGATCGGGGTTTTCCCTCCCTAACATCCGTTTCATTACAGCGGGGTTGATTTAGGACATCAGCCGAGCGTTGCGTGGCGGTGTGGTCTGATCCACGATTGCCATCATAAAGAGAGCCACTCATCTTCATTGAATATTGGATGGAAAAGGGGTGCCCGTGTGTCATAGTACGGAAGCTTAGCGCCTATGAACAGAAATCAGCGCAGATGGCGGCGTGCGTGTAGTGGCTGCATGGAAAGTAATATATCAATGTCTTTCCACATGTGCAATTTTTTTCATGTAAGTTGACGCGATGAGTTCGGCCTCTCCTTGACTTTACATGAAATGGGCCTTAGTGATGTAAGGACAATTTCCATCAGGCCAGTATAACAACCACATTTTTGAATCTGCGGCATCAACATATGGGTGAATTGCTGGTGGATGCGGTTATTAACACCTACTTCTCTTCTTGCAACAAAGTAAGCGTGAGATGGAAAAAGGTCGATTGTACTAATGGGTTCTTGAGCGACCGAGCTCGTTAAGGACACTATTAAATACCTGCGAAATGTTGTAGTCATTAAACCATATCTTGACCTCGATGGGTGAAAGACATGCTTGAGCAGGTTGCCTCACAGCCATTGTAATGCTTCGGATTATATTCTCCCGATTGTATTCATATGCTTTTTGAATTTCGCGTTCTCTCTGGCTAAATTGCTCATGCAAAATTCTTGAAAACTTTATCTTTGGTAAGATTAAGTAAAGAATTGCTAAGCGAAATGATGCGAAATCTGTGATAGGCACATGGTGCGGCCGACGAATGAGGATCGGCCGTGCATGATTCTGGATGTGCATGCGATATAAATGATTCAGTCCTTTGGGTAACTACATTTCTTAATAAATACCCGAGAACCATCCCCCATTGTGGTATTCTACCAGCATACGTAATAGTAGTACGTTAGGAAGCGATTATTTTAGTCACACCGTAACGATCAATAACGCCTTTATGCTTCCCGCTGCAAATGTTTCAATCAATACTCATAGCGGGGCGACAATGTTGGAACCCTTGATAGATGGCGGCGAGCCGTTAGAGCCGCCAGTGTTTGGCGTGTAGTTTCATGTTTTTCAGAGCAGCGGCTCATTAAGGATTTGCTTGCTCATGCCCGAACTAAGCGGTAACGCTCTGTATGTACAGAAGTCTTGATAAGCGTCTGGTGCTTTATGGCTTCCCCATCAACCTTTTTGTATGCCAGCGCCTTTTTGTATGATATTTGATATCCCCCATTTTTCCATCACACTCGCTGAATAAGCGTAGTAAATGATGTGAATTGTGCTGAATTAATGCCTTTATGAGTAGAAACCAATTGGGAGTCCTAGTTGTTGATATGGTCCGGTTCAAGCAAGGATTGACACAAGTATGCGGCCCAGTATATTTGATAACAAATAAGGAAATATCTTTATTCTGAATTCTGCTTGAAGCTTATGTGGGCAGTGACATTCTTGACCTTCTTACATCTTAAAACGAGCAATTTTTTGAGGATGCAACAAACATACTCTTTGTGTGCTTTAATAGAGTATTAAATCTTCTGGCCTCTTTCAAATCAAATTCCGAATTAAAAACTTGCCCAGTCTAGCAATTCTTTTTCGAATTCTGTTATTAAAGATTTGCACCCATGGAGTCCGACAACTTATGCTGACATTATCGGGTTTTTCAACATGTTGAAATTGAGGTGTTTGTGGTAAGTGATAGGCAACAGGGGATGGCTCATCCAATGTCTCTCATCGTCCCGGGTGATTTGATACATCCTGAAGATGGTGCTTGTGCGAGACATATATCCCTTGTTAAATTCTCGAAACTTGGTTGAAGCTCGAAAGAATGATGCATGTCGATCCAAGCTTCCAACATCCCGTCATCTCCATCGCATTCATCATCAACATCATCACCATATTCATCATCTTCTTCATGCGCACATTACGTCATCTCCGTTTGGTCCGATTATCGAGTCTTTGGACCACTCTGTAAACCATGACCATAGTCGAAGCGTACAACATTGTAATTTATTAAGCGAGCGGTATATCACGCATGGCCACCGCAGGATTGGTTCGAATTGTGCCTTGACTCGAACAACTTTAATATCTGATTCGATTTCCTCGATAGTTTGTTGTGTTAACCCGAGATCCGACATTTGCGCACACTCTTTGTCATCCGTCTTGGATAAGGTTGGAACTTTTTACCACTCCTAAGGGGATACTTACAAATGAGTACTAATTTAAACCTTCGTTTGTTAATGGTTGTCTTTAAGTATATCATATCAATCAATTGTTGAAGCGTGCATTCAGCCGTCTTTGAGGCTCGATGCAGGTTTCGCTCCCCTCGTATTTGACATCTGTTTCACTCGCGATATTTGTCCGTTATAGTAACATGTCACGGGGTGTTTTGAGCAGGACATAATTGACTTTATTACAAAATTATTATGGAAATTAATTAAATATTATGAGAGGTAATTATCCTTATATCACATCAACTTTATCATAATTGTCTCCTTAAACGATAAATCACCATTAGGTTAACGCATGAGGAAAAATTGGTCATCTTGACTCAACAGTTCAAAAAATTTACAGATAGGAAGAGAATTCAATATTCAATTATAAATCAATGGGCTCCTTAGTTTTTAGTCAATCCTGTGAAAAATGGAAATTTTAGTGATTGATGTTATCACATTGGATATTCAGCACTCAATGGACTATTTAATTTTCAGCTTAATCCCATGAAACGGAAATCTTAGTAATTGCTAGAATATGTTCACATATTTCAATGGGAATTACATAGTTAGCACCCGCTTGTGTATCATACATTCCCAAACATATGCAAGAAGCATACAAAGATGCCTAGGCTAGGCAAGAATAAGATATAAATAGAAACCTTCTCCTTACTTGAATCTGAACCATAACTAGAATCCTAAGAATGATAATGATGAAAAGTTAAACCTTATTTTCCACAGTAATTATATTCCCTTTATTAACTAATGCAAGTACAATACAGGATGCAAAAGTACAGTCGGATAAGGCAACAACCGGAGAGGAGGAGCAGGCAACCACCGGAGCAGGACGGTGCAGTCGGATCGGACGGAAAGTGGGAGAAAAGCGAAGGGGAAAATGGGGAGAAAAAGCCACAGCGAGGCAACTGACGATTGCCGCCATTCGGAACGACGGCTTTTGAATTAGTTCAATTGCCGCCGTTGAGAACGACCGCATTTGAATTAGTTCAAATGTCGGGCGTTGTCGCGTAGTGATCCCGATAATCAAATGCCGCCCGTTCTCGGCTGACGTGATGCTTATAAATTCAAATGCCGCCCGTTGGTATTTCTGAAACACGCATATTCCAATCACCGCCAGTTCCATTCGCGACATTATGATCTACTTTGAGGAAATATTTTGGGCCATGACACTCATTTTATTTTTATTTCCCAAACAGTGTATTTCCGTACAAAACTCGGATATATGATAATTCATACAAGAAACGGAGTTTTGTACAATCGCCCTATTAAAAAATAAAATAAAATTCACTGGCTTTCAAAATAATTTCCAAAATAGAGCTTAATACGACGCGACAACTCCGGCATTGAATCATAACGAAGCGGCCCAGGGACGGCGGCATTTGAATTCGGTTAATTGTAAGTCGGCGGCGACGGCGTATTTGAATTGATATGGTATCGTCGTTCCGCGACAGGCATTTGGGTGGGCCAAATGCGAAATAATTCTCAGCGGCGACAGTCGACTCAAAGCGTCGTTGAGCTGCGCTTGATGGAGTTGAGTTAAGTTGCTCGGGCTAAGGCTTTTTCCCCATTTTCCTCTTCCTCTTGCCTTCTTCACTTCTTCTCTTCTCCCCTCTGCTTTGCTCAGTCCCCTCAGAAGCGGTCTCCACCCGCCTCCTTCTTGTCCCAGACTCGAATTAGCATTTTCACTGCTCCTCTCTTCGTTTTAATGGGTGCCCCTTTCTTACCGTACTGTTGCAATATTTTGTTTTATTGATCTATGATGCAGTTTACTGGTTGAAGAGACAGATGTTGGAATCTTGAAATTCGGCGGGTGGTCGGTGGCCTTGCTAGTGTTGTAGTCGGAGGAGTTGGTATGTATAGTACCGAATTCGGTGAGGAAGTTCACTTGATTTTTTCTTTGTTATTTCGTGGTCCTGCTATTATTTTGAAGATTTTCTAAGATGGGTCTTTCGATGTTGGTTCTGATGTTTAGAGCCGTAGTGTTGTGCCTAATCACCAATGTTAAACACAGAAAGCTCCATGATGTGATGTCGAAGGGTAGTGGTATTTTTCCCTTTTATCATGGTCATTGGACTTTGCTGATGTGTCGCTTCATCAGTCAACTAAAGATGCATGTCATGTTATGGCCAGTTTAATAATGAAATTATTGCAAAACTAGAAATGCTTACAATCAAATACCTGTTCCTCAGTTTTCCAACTTTTGATTAGCCATGTAAGACAATATATATAACAGAAACTGCACTTCGCCTATTTCCTTGGAATTATAGGCATTATGTAAGTCATAAATGCTACTTATTTCCACAGAGGATGAATAGAGATATCAACCCTCTCCACGCACATTAAGTAATTCGAGAAATTCAAAGCGGTTTCTTTTTGGGGTGTTAGGCTTGTATTAGATCTCACATTGGTTAGTGGAAGTGGTTTTTGGCACTTTATATCTAGTGAGCTTCTTTCTACTGTATAGATGTACTTCTAGGTCATGAGGGCTTTATACCTAAAACAACGTTATCCACGTGGGACGGAGCAAGTTGTTACAAATGGTATTAAAATTAAGTCCCTAAATCGGCCTGAGTGTTATTGACTGGTCCCAGCAAGTTTAGCATTTATGATGTTAAAGTAATGCCATGAGCTGAAATTGTTACTAGCATTTAAGCTATTAAACATGAGCTTGCTTGCTTTTTTCCAACCTAAGTAATTTCATAAACATTTTCATTTTTTTTTTATAAGCATAAACATTTTCATTTGTTTTCATTTCACATGTTGTCTTTGTCTGATTTGCCATTTCATTTCTATAGATGTTATGCGTTGGTTTACCTTTACTATTATAGAGAATTTTGAAGTTCCTTTTTGTGTAAACCAAATGCAGGTTAATGTCTACCCTGGAAGACATCTTTGGCTGAGCCAGAGTTGCAATTTTCTTGTGACAAGACAAATATATGATGTGATGTGTTTGTCCGCAGAAGACAAATGCACATTGGTCGACAAGAAATGGGACATATCGGGTGGCATATGCTTTGAAATAAAGGGTATTTAGTCAAGGTGTTTGGTGTTTAGATCCAAATTTTGGTGTAGTATGAAATTAATATTATTAATTCCTGGGCAGTTTGTTATGTCTTTGATAATTTTTAGATGTCTTTGGTTGGTTGGTGTTGCTTTACAATTTTTGAATAATATGGGAAAGATGTATGTTCCTTTAGGTATCTCTACTATCACTCCTTTCAAAAGAGAGTGTTTTATCTAACATAGTGGAGTATCTACACAACTCATGGGACTTGAAATGCTCTATTTCAATAATCTATGCATTAAACTTGAATGATAGTTTGCTCATGGCGTGTGGCTTCTCATGGCCGATTGGCATAATATTTGCTCCATGGGCCACAAAGCCTACACCATTAAGATGGCTTGCAAATTAATGGCTCGAATTCAAGGCCTCTAGTTATAAAATAAACTCAAATACTATATTAAATTATAAATCATTTTAATCGTGTTATAAATGATTGAAATGGAAGGCTACTCTAATTGTTTTCTTTATGATAAAGTTGATTTTATATCATGCTAATGACCTCTCATATTATTTAATTAATGTGAAACCATTATGTACAGGTCAAATATGTTTGTTTCAACAATTCCCGTGATATGTTACTATAATGGACAAATAGTGAGGACTAAAACAGATGTCGAATATGAGGGGAGTGAAACTTGTATTGCGCCTTTGAAGATACCGATTGAATGCACGTTTCAACAATTGATTGATATGATATACTCAAAGACAACCATTGACAAACGAAGGTTCAAATTAGTACTCATTTGTAAGTATCCTCTTAGAAAATGGAAATGAGTTCTGACCTTTTCGGTCTTGGGATGATAGTAGTATGGCGAGTATTGGATCTAGTTAACCTGACAACCATTGAGGAAATTAGGCTGGCATTAAAGTTGTTCGTGTCAAGGCTGGTGAACCAATCGTGGGTGGCCATGAAGATTTATTTGTTAGCGACCATTACAATGTTGCGCAATCATTTGCGATTTGTGGGCTGAGTACGGTCGCGATCGCCCGGATCACGGGACGGATGGAGATGATGATGGCCAGTCTTAGATGAAGAGAGGTAATGATCAAGATATTAATGATGAGCGTCTTTATGGAGATGATGGCGATGTTGGCGTTGATTTAAATCGTCACTCGCTGAACTTTTAGCGAGTTTTGGAGAATGAACAAGGGATATATGTCTCAGCACAAGCACCATCTTGTGATGTATCAAATCACCCAGATGATGAGACATTGGATGAGTCATCCCCTGGTAATTATCACTTACCACCAACGCCTCAATTTCAACATGTAGAGAACCTAGATAATGCTGTTGCAAGTTGTTGGACTCCATGGGTGCAGCATACTACCGGTTGTTCGAGCGGAGAATTCGTTATTGGCCAAGTTTTTAATTCGAAATATGATTTGCAAGAGGCTGCAAAGATTTACTCAATTCGTGCACGAGTATGTCGTTGTTGCATCCTCGAAAAATTGCTTTCGTTTTAAGATGTAGAGGCGGAAGAATGTCAGCATCCATGGAAGCCGTGCGATGGTTTGTGAAAGATGCCGTTATTTGTTATCGACAAATATCTTGGGCCAGCATCTTGTGTCAATCCTTGTTTGAATCGGGACCATCACCAACTAGACTCGAATTTGGTTGCTAGTCTATAAAGGCACTAATTAAGGCCTGATTTACATTGTCACGACATATTCAAGCAGTGTGATGGAGAAATGGGATATCAAATATCATCTGAGCGTTGGATGGAAAGCATAAAGCAATTAGGCCAGTTGTTGGTGATTTCTTTCGATCGTATCTGAGTTGCCCGTTTGTTCTTGGCCATAAAGCAATCAAATCCTGGAAGTATTGTGATTTGGAAAACACTAGAAATTAATATGACATTGTGGATAAATGGCGTATTACGGTCGTTGAGCCATCTGATGAAGGGTTCCAACATTGTCGTCCCGTAATTAGTATTGATGGAACACATTTATATGGGAAGTATAAAGGGAAGTTATTGATTGCTATGGGGTGTGACAGAAATAATCAGTTGTTTCCATTGGCATTTACAATTACAGAAGGCGAGAATACTGATAGTTGGGGATGGTTCTTGGCATTTATAAGAAATACAGTGACTCAACGGATGGGAATTTGCGTTATATCTGATCGTCATCCAGGTATCATGGCAGCAATGTCTGATCCTCATCTTGGTGAAATTGCACCATCGGCTATCCACGGGGATAATAAATGCGTCATTTTGCAAGAAATTTCATGACCCGGTTCAAAGACGACATGTTGAAAAATTTGGTATGCAGTAGCTTTAAGCGAGTCGACGCCAATTCCGGTAAAGCACGTAGGTCTGATTGGGAGAATTAATCTTGCGACACTACAATGGTACGGAGTTGTCCCTCCGAGTTATGGGCTCTTTCTACGGCGGAGGTCGAATCTGCGGGTTAATGACAGCCAACATTTGGTATTTAACGCGTCTAAAGGCTCATAGCCTACCGGTAACTTCAACGGAAATGCAGTTGACCTTCTTAGTCTCAGCGCGGGTTACTTTGTTGCAAGAAGGGAACTAGGTGCTAATAGATTGACATCTGATGAGCGGTTCACTCCGTATGTTGATGCGCAGATCCAGTCTTGTGTTGTAAAGGTAGGTTCGATGGAAATTGTTCTTTACGACCACGTATAGGGCTTATTCCATATCCAAGTCAGGAAGGTCGAACTGACGCCTAAACTTACATGAAAAAAAAATGCACATGTGGAAGACAGCGATATATGTCATATGATAGCGGCATATCGACGCTCATTGCGTTGATTTTGTTTGTTTGTGGAAGGCTACTGTTTACTCGATCCTACTATGACACATGAAGCGAGCCTTTTCGCTGATATTCAATGAAGATGAGTGGCCTCTTTATGGTGGTAACGATTGTACCACTTGATTCAATGCAACGCACGGGAAGTGGACGTCCTAGATCAACCCGGTTGCATAATGAGATGGACGTTAGGGAGGGGAAAACCCCGATCACATGTGGGTTGTGCAAACAACTGGGTCACAATCGTCGTTCTTGTAAGAACATAAATCAAGTTTAGTCAATTAATTTGTACGAATATACAAATGTAGCTGTTCCCATTGGATATGATTTGGTCCTCCTTGCTGCGTTCATCACCTGCATTAAGTTAAAATATGAATGAGATGAATGTTTTTATTCCATCTAGTGAAATTAAAGGAAAATATGCCTTTGTTTGAAGTATGTGCTTTTATGTTGTTTTGGTTTTTAGCTGCTGGCAATCTTTGTTTAATCGGGCGAAGTATGGTGGCAATCTAGTGAAATTAAAGGAAAATATGCCTTTGGTTTTTATCTTTGCTGTCTGGTTCTCTAGAAAAGCGATGGACTCAAAAGGGGCTGCGAGCATGGCATCATGCGATTATAGAAACACATGGTTTACGGTCTGTAGTTTTGTGGGAATTATGGATGCCGATGGTGTTCGAGTTTTCCATGAATGTATTCTAACAATTTGCTTTTTCCATGTTGTGATATGAAACACCAGAGCTTATACTATACTTAAACAAGCTCCATTCTTGGTGCCATTTACAAGCGAGTTAAAATATTCACTGTAAGCGATCAAGTGATGACAAATTTGTGTTAAAATGTTTAGGTTCGCATGCATGTATTGTTTGGGACATTACACAGTGTAATTAATTGGATATGTTTTTGCTAAAAAAATATTTTTTCCATGAGAACTATTGAATCCTTTTGAGTTCTGCTTCACTAACTTATGTTGGTACCTATCTTTCAGTCACAGTTAACGTATTTGGAGCGAATGTATAGATCTCGTCTGTTTCATAGAAATCGATTCGAGTCGGCGGGATCATGTGCAGGCTTGAATTTAATCAATTGATTGCGTTCTCTGAAGATGATCTCCGAGGATTGGTATTGCCAATGTTTATATATTCCTTGTGGTTCTCTTTTTGAAACTAATGAAATGTATGATCTGCTGGCTTGGTATATTGACATTTGGAGAAAATTTGTGTATCAGAAATATCTTTGTCTTCACTTGAATTCAGATTCGAATATCATTTGTCAATGAATTTGGAGTTTATGTGGCCGATATTTATGGTTGTGGGATTATCAAGGATTTACAAGAATATTATTTGTTTTGTAAATTTGTTTTCAAAAAATAAGCCCAAAATCTCTCATTCATGTCTTCAAAAAGTGCTTGTGTTGTGATATAAAGATACCAACCAATCTCTAGGTGTAATCAGTCAGACAGGATCTGCACAGGAACCATACCCTCTATTTAGAATTCTAAGATACCAATCTACAGCATAAGCAAGAACAGGGCTTCCCCCCTCCCCCTTCCCCTTTGATTCCTTCATCATCTTCTTCTTACATCCATCTTATTTCTATATTTCATTTTTATTATTGCTGGTGGAACAGGGCCATTTTCTACTTTCCTATATTTTCTCAGGAACTAAACAAGATTCCAAGAAGAGTAATTTACTGTCTGATCTTTCTTTTTTGTGCAGCAAACCAAATGGACATCTACAATAATAAGTCTCCAGTCTAATAATATGGTCCAGGTTCTGCATTTCAGTGTGATTTTCCTTCAAAATTTTGAAGTGATTCAGCAATTTGGCAGAATTGATTCTCGTATTTCCCATCAAATGAAAGTGAAAGCATTTAAAATAAATAACTAAATTAAATCAAAAATATTAAGCATGCTTCATCTGTGGCGAGAAGAAAACAATAGAGGCTACGGATCTAGTGTAGCAAACAATCATAGAAAGGAAAGTTAAAGGCTTCGAAACCAACAACTGCAGGGACCACTTGGTTTTTTGAAAGGGGAATCTACCAGAAAAAACGAAAAAATTATTTGGAGAATTGTCCTTTAAAGATGCAATTTTAGTGAAAATATATTAGATTTTGGAATTTATATTAAAATTGATTTTCACATAAAAATTATACATGCAATTTCTCTAAATATTTTTCATGGATTTTATAAATATTTTTCAATGATAATAAATTTGAAATAATTTCATTCATTTATTTTTTTCTTATTTCAACCAAATATAACCACCCTCAATTAATTTAAACTTTTATTAAATATTTGATCAAAATTAACCTTATATCTACCATTTTTCATAAATACTTCGTGAAAAGGGTGATCCATGAATTTACAAGATGCGCATGTATAAAAAAAATCATATCGCAATATAAAATCATGTATCGATGAGTCATGAAAACGTATGGATTACTGCTTAGACGGCGCGCAGAATGTGATTGTAGAGACAACGGGATCCTGTCTTGACGGCGCCGAGGGTGATGGAACCGGGGAGCTGATGGAGCGAGGCAAGTGGTGGACAGTGGTCGATGCAGCGTGGTCGAGTGCTGCGGAAGTCTGCATTTCGGGTAAAAGTGCAGCAGTATGGGTGTCGTAAATGTGGGGATGGATGGTGATGTGTCGATGGGTGGGGGTATGGAAGGTGGCGAATTCGATGTGTGTGGATCTGGAATGTGAGTGCGGAAGGTGAATTGATGTGTGGGTGCGGATGTGGTGTGGAAGGTGACGCGTCAATGTGGGGGTACGGAATGTGGTGTGGATGGTGAGGGGTAAGTATGAGAGGGTAACAAAGTAGTCAAACTCGCATCAGGGTGTGCATGCAGCTGCCACTCTCACACCATGACACCGCGCTGCATCTCGGCCACGACCTCGCTCGAGCTCCTCTGCCTCTCCCTGCGCCTCGCCTCCTAATGGGGTACGCATCGTGGTCGATGTGTGGAGCTCTTCGATGGTGCATGTGATGTGGATGCCTCTGGCGTCTTGCGACGCGATGTTCTTCTACGATCCTGGCACATGCTTGTAGAGACGGGCAATATGGTATATCATGGCACATGGCACTGACGGTAGCAAAACGAGGCCAGATCGACTATGTCAAAATCTGCGTGAACCAAATAAAAATAATTACCTTATAATTACATACTCACATTGATTAAATTAGGTTAAATATTATATAAATGTCGGTCAGGCTTACCATAACATTCCTTACTACCGTAGTATGAAACTCATATCATCTACAATACAACCGTGGTGTCGCCAAAGCGCCGTGTAATCACGGTAAATCTGGCTGAAGTATGGATCACAGTCCGTCATACGAGAAAGGGGTGAAGTAATGACCCTCGTCGATCGTGTCTCCCATAGTGCTATGTACGGAGCATGATATGTCGCCCAATCGCGCTGGTGTCGCCTGCGTGCATCGACTCTATGTAGCTGATGCTCGTAAGAGCAAGCTGGAGGTATCTCCTGATGCAGCCCAAACTGGCCTTAATACAGCGCTCGGACGATGCCACTCAACGATGTCGAAACATATGAGTGGTGACATCGTGCGCCCGGATCTCTTTTGTCCGGCTAAGCATATATCCCGGGTGATCGACCACCTCTCCGACGTACGGCTGCCATAAGACCTACACATTAACCATTGACGTCAAATACTTTTATGTCAACAAGATTGAAATTACTATATGAACCATATACTTGTGTACCACATAATTACAACCTTATACGTTAACATATAATTACCTGGTCCGAAGTCTGTGTCCCAGTGATCTCGGTATAGGAGGATTATAGGATGGGTTAACACCCGTGTCAAGAGTACTCTCCACCTACACCCCAAGCAGGAAGAAGCCAGGACCTAAGAGCTCTACCTCGGCCTCTGGATCGAGTGAGCGCCATGCTCAGGTAATCCATCGTCCGTACCCTCGGCTACGACGCCATCGACATCCTCATCATGTAGGCATACGAGGCAATGGTGGTCTTTGAAATGGCGCGAGATCGCTAAATCGGGTCGGCCCACGTGAAACTCTCAGACCATAGTGAATATACAATAAACATAAATTAAGCGATCTAATTTCGTAATTTGAAAGTTTATGAAATTCAAAAAAAATATACATACGTATGAGTGTATCCTGACACTAATACCGCATCTACACGGTCAGTTGCCGCGACGCCAACTCGATATGTGTGTGCCGTCTTTTGCACCACCCGACTATAAGTCGATGCTGTGTCCAGTCCGCGGAGTAGTGGGAAGCGCGGTGAAGACATGATTCCCCCTTCTTGTAGGGAACAAGAAGGATCCATAAGCGCTAATGAAGCCATGTGCACTCCGGCTGGCGACCTCATCGGCGCTCGAGGTCTGAAGTCGATAAATTCTTTGGGATATGCGGATAGAGATAGTCAATGCCGCGGAGAAGCGTCAGTGGGGGTGACTCAGGCGGCTCACCGCAACTGCGCTCGTCGTGCATGCATGTCCACTGTGGTGGTCGTCGATCTGAAGGCGAGGATGATAGCAACATCACGTAGCGTGATGTCGTCATCTACTCCATTGGGACGTAAATATTAATGGAGTCTCGGGCATATCTCGACAAGACAATGTCTTGGCCGTCTATGATGATGTAGCTAAGCGGTATATGCAGTAGAATCTCTGGTCCGTATGGACGAATCACAGTGGATCCATCCTCGCATGTGAGGCGAGGAAGGCTCTCATCTAGTGTGAGTCGGAGGAACTTCTTTTGTAACTATAATTAACGAAATAACCATGCTTATAATTGAATATATATATAGATTAGAGAGTAAAACTGGAATGTGAATTCATGAATAATAAAATACAAACATGCTCAGTGTCAACAAGTGGGACACAGTATGCATCTTGCAATAGCAAGACCGGATGGATCGATAGATTGTCATGTAGCCCTCACGAGCCTTGTATATATATCGCGGATGTAAAAACACAATATACATATTAGTAAAACACATTGGAGAAAGTGTATCACAATAATTAAAGACACTAAGGTTAGAAACTTTATTTCAAAAACTTTATATATAATGTCACTCATCTTGGAAACTATAGGATTTACAACACACACACATATCTAATATGCAGAGCATAATAGAATCAAAATATATAAATTCCCTTTTACATGCAGCATGTATTAATAACTTTTTTTAATTAATAAAAGCACTAAATTATTTTCATCCAGTGCCTATTAATAATTTTAAAGTATAACAATTCTTTTATTAGACAATTTCCAATGCGAAAACTGAGTATCAAGTCCAGCCACCTTGTAGGCCAAACACTACCCATATCCTTTGACTCCACATACACTTAGTAAGTTGGATGATGGATTTAATAATGTTTTTTGTGTTTTTAAAAATAATGTTGGTGCATGGTTTTCAAAAACTAGAATCAAACATGCACTAGAATTATGATCCGTAAAGGGCTGTAAATTGATCCGTAAAGAAAAGGAAAAAAAATGAGGCGGAGGGAATTGATATGATGGAGAGGGATGGATGGATGGGGAGAGTGAAAGCAACATGTTCACATGGAGATGGGCAGGTGGTGGAGGGGCCCAAATCGCAGAGAAATTTTAGGCTGGGAAACTACAAACTATATAAGTTCCTACTCTCTAAACTCCCTATTGATGTCCTTCTCTTCCATATATTCTCAAACAGAGATAAAGTAACAACCAAACAACTTAAACATCTATAAGCATATCAACAGGTAGAACCAACTACTCAAAAAATTAACAAAAAAAACAAAGGCATTTTAAGAATGAGCCCTCAATTGCATGAAAATCATCCCGTGTAAAATAGAATCAAACCAAAAGAATTGAAAAATTAATAATATTAATTTCATACTACACCAAAATTTGGATCTGAACACCGAGCACCCTAAATAAAAAATAACACCGAAAAAATTTCTTATTTTCATGCCACCCTTCTACCTTCAATAATTAAATACTGACATAAAACCCACCTTATTTTCTCCCATGTTCAAGGGTGTTATAAGAGCTAATATGATTTTTTCCTTTTTGGAGCTTAACAATAAAACATTTGTAATTCACTTTACAATACATATGAAAATACTATTTTGTCGGAGTTCAATAAAAGATAGATTTAAATTTTTTTGGTAACTCTTGTGTCTGTAAAAACCAAACAAATAAATCACAACGTCAAAATATTGGGTTTATAATAGAACGAGGGAAAAAAACATATTACAATTGTTTTCACTTATTTTATGAGAACAATTTCACAAATTAATTATACAAATATGGATAAAGATTAATAATAAAGCACTATATCAAAAATTCATAAACCATATTTAGAAACATTAAAAATAAGTTCAAAATATTTTATTTCCCAGTCAAATGTTTGTTCCGCAAAGCATTAATAACCGATTTCCAAAATTCATTCTCAAAGCCGTTTTGAACTATTTTCCATAAACCTTTCTCAAAATAAACGCCCGTTTTATTAGAAAATTAATTTTACGGGTTGATGCATAATGAGAAAGAAAGGTATGGAAGCCTTTAGACAACCCTAGCCGGTCTAAAAACGTGCACTATTAGGCTAGGGGTGTCGACGTGTTGGAGTTAGGACTGCTTGGTTCTGAGGTTAAATGGGTGACGGGTGAAAAAGCATGTAGCCGTCTGCGGCGCGTTTAATAAGCGGGTAAAAATCGAAACCGCAATTACAGTAGTTTAATAAGCGGGTAGGCCTTGGCCGTTTAACGCATTACAATTTTAAGCGGGTTGGGTTGGGTTGGGTCGGATTAACACGATAAACCACTCATTTTGACCCATTTACACATTTTACCACCCGTTTAACATTTACACATTTTATTTAAAGTATTAGCGATACATTATTAAAAATAGTTAATTTTTAAAAAATATTAATTTATTAATTTTATTTAGCGAGTGCGGGGTTATAGCGGGTTAAGCATGTCTGAACTGTAATTTAAAGCGTATTGGCAGTTGACCCAGTTTATCATGAACAGATTTAGGTCTCTTTGGCCGTTTAATCGGCAGTTAATAGTGTGGTTAATCGTGTCGTGTTGTTAGTTACAGCGAGCGTAGTGGACTATTTAACCATTGAAGAAATGTGCTTCCAGTTGCCTGAAGTTCCCAAGAGCATTTCTCAAAATTGGCGGCATGATATCCAATTAATTTAGAAAACTGACTACATACATGATTAACTTTGTGGTGGTACGTAACTAAGAAAATTGGATTTTTTTCCTGAATAGATTCAACCATGTCCACACCCGACCACTAACACAAAACAATCTTTGTTCAAGTAATACCACTCATTTTACCCTATGTTGTGATATTTACCTATATTGTAGATTAAATGGTGTTAAAATGGTTGAAATACGTAAAGAACACATCAGTTGGTTTAGTGACATCTATACTGTCCGTAAATCAAATAGTTCAAACTTTCATTATAATCAAAATAGCTTACATAATAAGGTATTTATAATAATCATGAATATGACAAAAATAATAATAATTTGGCTCAAACTTTATTATACGTAATTTTAAGATATAGAAAACAATCAGTCGTGAATGAAGTAAGAACTAAAGAAATTTGATGGGTCGATTGAGACCATCCATTAACAACGCCCAAAATAACTTAAAATAATCAAACTAAATCTAACCAAGTAAACGATTATTTCATTACGGTTATAGTATGAGTACCAAGAAATATCCCAACCATTCCATCTTACACCAAACTGTAAATGACAAACAGAAACAGTGAACCGCTCACATACATAGACCAAAAACAGAAACAGTTAATCAAGTGGACAATTCCAGCTACCAAATTAAAAATAGGAAGAACATGTCAAAGTGAAGCAACTGGAAGAAACAAAGGCAACACATCAGCAATCATCATCTGGGTTAAATGCATTTGTTGATCGTATGAAATCAAATGGATGCATAAACGCATTTGGGGATAAAAATTGTTTAACAAAGCGGTCAACTGACCCAGACACTTTACCACGAGTGGAGATGAAGGAGGGACGAGCAACCACCGGAGCGAGGGCTTGGCCTGAGCGGGACGGTAGAATGGCCTGTAGGGCTTAGCGAGGAGTGGAGAAGATAGCGAGAGGGAAGGCCAGGGAAAAAATTTTGGCAGAACTTAAAGCAATCAATTGCGCCCGTTGACAATGGCATTTGAATTAGTTCGATTCTGTAGTTGTGAGCGGCGGCGCGTTGAAATTAATCAAATCTTGTAGTTGTGAGCAGCGGCATTGAACTAATCGAGAATCTTGCCGTTATAAACGGCAATTAAAAATTAAAATGCTGCAGATTCATGGCCTTAGGCCAATTAACTCAAACCCAAAGTACCGGCTGTCGGTTCTTGAAATACAACACTAAAATGCGGCATTACGTTCGCAGAACTTTGTTCTCTTGGGGGGAATTATTTTTGGATCATATATTAATTTTTTTAAATAAACTATATCCGTACAAAACTCCAGAAGCGTCAATTGGTAATGAGTCACCAGTGGATCCAAGAAATCAACCAATAGTACTGAAGTTGATGATATTCGACCTTTTTCCAGCACTATATAAATCATCTGAAGGCCTGTTTGGCAGCAGAATGAAGAATTGCCCTCCATTTACAAACAACAGTAAAAATGTTTAAACAAAGTACTTCAGGAAAGAAAAATGCTTTCAGAACATTTCCACAAATCCCATTTTTCTTCAGAAAGCATTTCTAGATTCCACCAACATTAAAATGCACAGTTACAAATAGACAACGGTAAGCCTTCTGCAAACATATGATATACATCAGTCAAACTTTAAGGAAGAAAAATGCTTTTCAGAGAACGTTTTCCCTGCAAATTCTCCATTCTTTAGAGCATTTCCACAGTTCTGTTTTCCATTAAACCTTTAGGATTACAAATAGACAACGGTAAAAGCCTTCTGGTAAAAGCCTTCTGCAAACATACTGATGCATAAAATAGTCAACTTTGAAGAAAAATGCTTTGAAAACATTTTCCCACGAGTCCTACATTTTTCTTTGAAGAGCATTTCCCTAAATTCTCAATTTTCCTTCCAAGCCCTTTGAATTACAAATAGACAACGGTAAAAACCTTCTGTAAACATACTGATGCACACATCAGTCAGCATTCCAACCAATTCAACAGCAGACTGCCTTGTATAATTCTTAACACCTCTACTGACCCTGCAGAACGTCTGCTTCTGGTAAAAATAGGCACACATTGAAAGGGAATTGGAAAACAAAAACTCTCCCAAACAGATAAATAAAAGAATGTGCTGCTCAATCAACGATAGAAGTTACAATTAGTCAAGCATCTCGCCTAATACTACAACCATGTAGAGGACTCTGAAAAAAGGAACAACAAATGAAAAAGATTGCCACAACTGGCAGCAGTCTCAAACTTCTAATATTAGCCTATAATGGTTACACTTTGATATGTCCTAAATTAATATTAGTAGAGAAACATTGATGATAAACATAGAAATGGAGCAGGCATCCAACACTTCATAGAAACGAAACTCAGGATTGCGTTCAATGGAGACTGTTAAGCGCCTCCGACAGTTGCATGGATCGGCCCATTAGATCTAGCACCACGACCCCCCCTTCCACGATTTCCCCTCCCACGGCCACGACCTACAATGCAACAGACAGATTAGAGCCAGGATGAAGGCAAACTTCTTATTCTAAGAGATATGACAGTAAAGATATACTGATCTCTTAGTCTTTGTACAGAATGACAGTAAAGATAACCAAGTTTTGATGAATACATGAAGGAACTAAATGAAACATTACCACGGCCTTGAAATGGAGGCTCTTGATTGTAGCCTCCCATATCCTGCTGAATATCAACCTGAGGGCCATTATACCCACCTCTTCCACGGCCACGGAAACCACGCCCTCTCGCTCGACCCCTCCTAGCATATCCACGATTCCGATCCCAACCACCATCATCATGCTCGGCAGGCATAAAACCATTCCCTGTCATAAGATATAACTAACTTGTCCTTAAGATGATATCATACTTTGCCATGTTCAGAACCAATAGCCCATTAATTTAAGTCCTCTTCAGTGATAGAACAGCTTAATCTCTCAGTTTATAAATAATTTACTAGCACTATCATTAAAAGTACCCTTGGGGTACAAACTTTCTAAAATACTACCTAAATAACATATTGATATACACACAAAGTTGCCAGACAGAAGCAACAGGTATATTCACTTCAACCCTCAAATTTTCAGTTCAAAATTCAATGGGAAAACTGTCTCTTTAACTATTCTGTTGAACACTTAGTTTACCTACTACATCAGGTAGTATGCAAGATTAATAATATCTTTGAAATTTGACTATAAACATGCAATGGGCGTGCAGCGCCAGCATGATAAAAGAAGAGAATGACAAGAAACTGTGATAATAATAGTGCTCAACTGAAGGACCAACTCAAAGCAAGTTATGTGTTGAAATAAAGGAATGCGGTGGACTGATTCACACAGCACGGTTAGTCACCAATCAACTTTGAAAGTGAAAGCATGCAATTAGATATAATACCAGATACACCTCTAGCCCGTCCCCTCCCTCTACCACCACGGCCTCTACCTCGACCACCGGGTGAACCCTCTGCAACAAGAGAAAATGTTAAAACAGGAACAAAATGAGAAAAATCAAGATCCCAGAGCATGAACTATAGCACAACCTCCTTCATAATCAAATTCTGTCCACGCCTTCACCTGCTCAGCTGGTAATGGGGGCTGGTACCTGCAGGTGTTAGCAATCCATCAGCAATCACAAAATGTCTAGCAATTCAGAACCATGCAGGGTGATGTCATTAAGGGGAAGTAATTCCATCAGAAATCATGGGGTAACTATAACTAAAAAGGAATGTCACCACTACTATAATACTTTACATAAACAAATTATCTCTGAGAATACATAAATGCTTATTTCAGGACCATTTCCAGCAGAATATAAGGCTTCTAAATTCTTGTGTGGTTGAATGTAAAAAAAAATCTAACAAACAAAAAAGCAAAAAAAAGGAAGAAAGCCCAGCTTTCCACAGAAAGAACTGGACAGTCTTTCTTTTTTAAACTCACAATCCAGACAAAAAAGAAATCATCTCTATGTTTCTCCATGTCCATTTTGTAAACAAGATCCATTTTAAAAGTTCATTTTTGAATCAAGCAAGAAGGGCCTAGGTTGCCTTTCTACATATCACCATATCTATTAGAAAGAAAAGGGTAACCACTGAAATATGACACATAAAATGACATAGTCTTGACATATTCAATGAAAGAACATACAGACCCACTATGGGTATTGTGTAATTGGTGAGGTGTAAGTTAGAATAAGCGGCAACATAAATATTTAGGTACTTAAGAAGAAATCGGCTGAAAATTGCAAAGTAACTAAAATTTTATCATACAAGGCAAAAGGTCTAAGAAAACAATCAAACTCGCAAGCATGATCATCAAATGAAGCTTATATACTTCAGATGATCATGAACTAAAACTCACTCAAGCAGCTGAGCTGAAACCAGTGCATAGACAGAAATACCACAATAAACACTAGACAGAAGTTTGATAAGACAGCTCTAATTTTTAACTTGCCAGTATGGCATTACAAAGCCCTCTAGAAAATAAAGCATCATAAGGTGTAAAAATGCTGTTTTACAACAACAGGAAACATAGTATAACTCACTTTAGCGGAAGGAAGCCATTCAAGCTCATTCTGGAAAGAGGTTGTGTAATCATTGACACGTGTCTTGTGGTTTCCAGCCTTCATTAAAATTCAAATAAAATAAGATTATCATAAGAATCATATAAAATTTCACAAGGAGGCATGCATGCATGAAGGCAAAGACCAGCACACCTATATAAGAATATTTTCAAAATGCCATTTTTACTCTTCAAACATATATGAAATGCTCTTGCAGGCCTTCTTCTAAGGGGTTCCATATGTCCAGTTATAGTGGATCAATTAGGGTGTTCTGATTAGGAGACCAACGATCCTTCTACTGTATCACAAGAACATTGGGTTCTGTCTTCATTACAAGCCAAGCCTCTTACATGTCTAATATATAATCTAATGAAATGCATAGGAGAAACGATTAATTCTAGTATTTACAGTCTTATTGATTGCTCTCTGTCGCCTTGAACACAATTTCATTTGACCCTTTTTCCTATAACAATTTCATAAAAAACGTAAGATAAATGTATCATCCACCCTACCAGAAGGAGAGAAAAAACCACTTGTGTAAGAGTTACAAAAAAATTCCATAAGTCTATGTTCCATTAAATTTTGAAACTAAAAACAGATAAAATTTGATATATGAAAGTAAATCTGAAACCTAGTACTTAAGATAGTGAACACTTATCTTTCCAGTTTTTCACATATAGGACAGATTTTTAAGTAGACAACTCCTAGATTTCTAGACACTTGCTAATAGTAGCGGCTGGCATATTGATTGACCAAACTCCCACATTAAATTGAAAATGCAATAAACATAGGTATTGTGGTGTCGATGGACTAAACAACCGAAAAACAAAAGATAAAAACACATACATTTCTATGTAATTAACAAAGTCATGCATGGACATTGTTCTACCCATCCATACTCAATGGCTAATTGACTAGTCCTAAAACAGGCGTCTGTTGAATAGTACACACAAAGAAATTGGACATCGTGATGCTTATTTTTAGGCAAACAACTCCCGTGAACTAAAAAATATGAAGGTTTTAAACTAAGCTTCCATATATCAGAGAAACCTACCAACAAGCAAATTCAAAACTAGCCCAGAATAATTTTATCTCACTTTAAAAATGGAGAAAAATTATAGGCACTAATATTTTCCTTTTCTTCCTCAGGTTTTTTAATAGATGTTCCCAGACGGGGAGAAAGCAGAGATAAAATGACATTCGTCAGATATCCAACTAACCAAGTTGCTGAGCACATAGGAGTAGAAAATAAGGCAAGGGAAAAACATCTCTCTTTTTTAAATTTGTATGCATAATTTGATAAACAAAAAAATTTGTTACAAAGTTCCTTAACAAAGTCAAAAGCCATTTTTTTCCTTTTCCTCGACTTTCTAGGGCAACCAATAGAGAAATACCTGAAGTAGACTCATAGCATATGTGATATAGCTGCATCCTTTACAAAGCACAGTAATCCGTATCTGTTTTCATCCTAGGCGTCTCCTCTCTCGGCTTCTCCACCCTCTGGTACCGATCCATCTTCTTTAGCATTTTCAAATCAACAAAAACAATCAAAACACCCAAATCAACGGAATGAAGCATCAAACAAGAAACAAAATATATTCATCCAAAAACTAGGGTATTCCATCAAAACCAGAGCAACTATAAAACTACACTTTAGAAAAATAAAAAATAAAAACAAAAGATAACAACAACAAACTAGGTTTTATTCTGAAATTTTTTGGAGGAAACAAATAAATAAACAAACAAACAAGAGTTTACAGAAAAACCTAAGGAGTCGGAAGTCCCGTACCTTCTCCGATTTGATATGTTTCTGTAAGGATAAGATTGATGCTCCACGAAGGAAGAGCCCTCTTCTCTGGCTTCGTTTCTTCGTTTAAGCCCTAAACCGGTTAAGGAGGTGCCGCACTCTTTATATACTCATTCAAAACTACCCTAATGGAAGACTCTTATCCGGTCGGTTCGAACCGGTCAATTTACATGAACACGCTCTCTTTCTCTCAGTACGAGACCTTTCCTTTCTCAGCTTTGATTTATTAAATAATTTTAATTATTCGTATATTTTCAGTTTCATTCAAAATGGAATGTAATTAGCATATTAAAATTAATTAGAGATGATAGGGTTTTTTCCATTCTTAACCGAAAATCACCTCTGTTTTCTTCCCATCATATTTAGGTTTTTTTTATTAAATGGTTTATTAAATACCGTCCCGAGTTATCTTTTTGTTTTTGATGGCACAGCCGTCGACTTATTGAAACGTATTTTTTGTCAACTGTTAAGATAGGTAATTATGTCATTGATAATTAATTTTTTCATAGGTTTTCGTATTAATAATTTAAATGATAAAGTTTGATCCAACAAATTCATTATATCAATTCTCAATATGTTATAATTTGAAATCTTAGGTATTATAAATATTTTTTTTATAATCAAATATATAGCCCTTAAGTCGATCATTTTTGCTAATAGTCTAAATGCTGTGTTATCAGCCAAATTTTTTAACACTTTTGATTCTATGTTTGTTTCTATTGGTTATATTGCTATCGAATCAATAAAGTTATCTCTTAAAAAAAAAATAATAAAACCTGAGATAAATTGGAATCTTAGTAAATTCCATTTTTTTAATTCTATGCAATTACTTTATAATGTTCTAAACGTGAAAGAACTCAAGCACTAGATACATTTGATTAAAAATTTATATATTATTAATGAAATTTACAAGATAATTTATTCTATTTAAAATATTTTTTTTATTTGAAACCAATAAATTAAATCCAATAAATCATAATTATATTACCATGAATCAGTTAAATTATCATGGATCAATGATGATTTTATTTTCAAACGTTTTATATTGACTTTATGGAATAATTTTGATGTTTCAACATTTGAAATTTGTCTTAGTTTTATTTGGACCAAACCATAGCATTGACAACTCCCTTATCCATATAATAAAATTTGAATATTAAACATGAAGTTACCAGTGTTGTAAAATACAGTCTGTTTAAAGTCTGCTTGTTATAATCATTGTCTTGTTTCCTTCAAACTGGCAATAATGTTAACTGGATTTGTTTGAAAATAGTAATATCTGAATTTAGAATTTGTTTGCAAAAATAAATAATGTTACCAAAAGTGAAGTAAATGAACAATTGTTTAAATTTGTAGGAATTTTTTTTTTCATTGTTCCTCACAACATTAGTAATTTGAATAGGAGTAAATTTGAAATTATTTACGTCGGTATTATTATTGGAAGCAGAAAAATATTTTTGAATATAAAGATATATAAGACTAAATGTGACTAATTAGGAGTCGATATGACATAATTTAAGTGGTTAAGAACTAAGACCGACAATTCACATGCCTAGCTCACATAACACGTTGGAAGTTTAAAAAGATAATACATTCATAAATGGGAGGAGTCTTTAATTCGAGTTTTACTGAGAATAATTTACTATATTATAACAAAGTATTTAGTTGTAAAAAATAAAAGTTCGGGACTAGTAAGAAGAGGAGATGGAGGGAATTAACAGAATTTGAGTTAAATGAAACTGGAATTTATAAGAATAAAATCTTATAATGAATGGAAAGTGAATAGTTGAAAAAAAAAACAATTATAATAAAATTTATTATGTAAAGATTGCTTTTGGGGTAATAAAATATATAATGTAAGACAAATAGAGTTGGATAAGGGAAGGGTGTTTTGAGAAAAGACATGGGGGTTGCCCCACATTGACTAGAGATTTAGTCCCATTAGGGAACATAGACAAAACTTGAAGATAGAGATACATAGAGAGGTCATCTTGAGAGTTTGAAGAGATAAGGATTTTCCTATGTACAAATTTCAGATGATTATCAACAAATGACTAATACTTGGTGCATTTTTTTTTAATTTATTTATATTATTATTATTATTTGTAGAAGATACTTTCTTTGATTATTCAAGTACTACATTTGAGCATCTTATGAATTAAACCTTGTTTGTAACCATGAAACAGATTACTTTTGGAGAGTTTATATTTTAGTGACTATTTTTATAAACACGTGTTGAAACACATTTGAAAAAAATAAATATTTATTTGAGAATTGTTCAAATGAAACAAATATTTTTAGTAATAAAAAAAATATATATATATATATATATATATATATATATATATATATATATATATATATATATATATATATATATATATATATATATATATTTTTTTTTTGAAGTTAAATTTTCACTATTCAAAACAGTGTTTGATGTAGGATACCAAGAAAAACAATATTTTAAAAACCAAAATTTATCTTTGAAAATTGTTATAGTTTTTTTTTTCAATATTAGGAATATCCGTCCACAACCTTTATTTCCATTTGTTAGGATCCATGAGGAGAAGTTTTTTTGTTTTTTTTTAGAGCTAAACAATTTAATTATAATATAGTAATCTTTTGAGGAAAAGTTAAACATCAGTAAAAATATAAAATTTTAGACTAAAACGTGGATTAATTAAAAAATCAAATAACTTCCCGTACACATAAAAATAAAACAATTTATTTTATAAGTTAGAATCTGATTTTGATGAAATGCACACAAGTGTTTATTAATTAAAAGAAAACATATTTCAACCTCGAAATAAATAAATAATTTATTTTTAATACTAGAAGAGTGTGTTTAAAGTTTTGGTTCTAAACTTAAAATACGAACGAGCCATTTCATATTCAAACAATTTATTATCCATTTTCAAAAGATAAGGTTTTATGCTCTTGAAGAAAAAAAAAAAAAAAAAGGTTTTAGGCTCTTGGTTAGAGGTTACACTGTTTCCACAATCATACAAAAAGAGGTTGGGTAGACTTTTAAGCTATACGAGCAAGGCGGAGAACAGACAACGATTTGTAATCGTATATCGATTTAGCGTAAAATTATGGAATAAATCTTAAAACATTAGATTATACAAATACATCGTATCGCTCTTTTGGGTTGGACTTGAAGCCCTATTATTGATGTTTTTATTAAGAGTCGGTACGTAATAGGAAAGAGCTGTCTGGAAGAGGGTTCTTGGTCTTGCAGTGGGTCGAGTGAATCTTTAGTCGAGTGTGGTCGCTCAGAATAAGCGAAAGTCCGATTTTTGAATATGGAATGATCTGTCTGTCGGTTGGCATGACGGTATGGAGTGATTATTAAGTTTGATGGGTTCTCCCACCTAATAGGCTAAATTTTTGAATTAGACTCTTTCATTGGGCTTAGATACCTATCATTTTATGCCCGGTGATTTGCAGTCGTATGCCGAAGCCATTTTCAGGCCCAGTCCAAACTTGGTCGAGTTGAAGCCATACATTCGATGTGGGTGTAGATTCGAAAACTTACAACTAGACAACATCATGGATTTATGCCATGCATTCCTTTTCCATCAGAAATGAAACCAAATAGTAATTGAAGCTTCGGTTATGCAGAAATATTCCCAGCATATTATCACAATTCATTGCTGTTATCAAACTATAGTACCTTTACAGGAGGATTCAGACCAGCAGAATAGAAAGTTTACCGTAAATCAGTCAGGAATTCTGTAAATCCTTCATAGAAAGAAATGCAGATTTTCCCTTTTGGTGCTTTCACTGACCAATGGGTCAAGAATGCTTCTCCATTTGCTGTAGTCCGTAACAGAGTCGGGAACTGGCAATGGAAATCCATTAACAAAGTAGAAAGGTGTGCCCAGCACCCCTCTTGAACAGCCATACTGCAAGAAAAAAGCCGAGAATTTAACTAAAGAACAGACTAATTCCGGTCACATGCAGTTCATTTGATATGCTAGTTCAACATATATGATACCATGTTGTGTTGTGTCGTGTTTGCCATTGCCTTAAGCATTGTTCATTCTTACCTTGAAGGAAATCCTTGTAGCCATATCAGTTTTCCGGTCACTGAACCCGGATTTGACTGCAGAAAAAAGGGACTCCCCAACAGAATTCGACACAAACTTCACGATGCTATCCACAATTGTGGCCCTAGATATTTATGGTTTCTGGTTGTAAAACATTGCCTGTCAATAGCATACATATCAGTATCCAGTTCCAGTACAACATCACTTCAAATGCAAATTTGAATCAAGTGACATATGGTCTACTAGGAAATGTTATAAAATGATTCCAACTATGAAAATATCCTGTGTTTCAGAACTCACTGGAAGCATGTTTTTTTGAGCTAAAAGCCAGGTGTTCTTTTGTAAAGTATGCTTTAAAAAAAATTATATTTGGGTTCCAAAAAAAACTTTGTTTTCAAAAACTACTGAAAACTATTTTGATGAACAATTATAGGGAAATGCTCTCAAAACTTCATCAAACAGACTCATAGTTTGATGGCAAGTATGTTTTCATGCATTGGTTCTCATCTAAGTAAAATAGTTTCACAAGTAAAAGATCTGCCGTGATAGAAAGCCAAAAATGGAGCCCACAAGGTGATATTTCTGTATTTTATTTTATTTTTGCAAAATTCAATTAAACTCCTTTGTCACCTGTGAATGGGGGATATAACTTCAGTACTGAATGTTGATCTAACCTGATGCTTGAAGAACATCTCCAACAACTGGTACGTAGCAGAACTGTTCAGCTTATTGACGATGTGCAGAGCTCGAGAAGTAGCAAAAGCATTGTCATGGTAGCTGCAATTTTCAGAATTAAGATCAATACAATTTCATCATACGCCCTTAATCTTTCTCTACTCGGCTCAGTCAAATGGCTTTAAATTCAGATCCTAGTTGCAGAAGAAAATGAGCGAAGTCGGATTAGAACAGCCGCCCAATTTTGGGCGAAATCGACCATATCCACAAGGTATTAAACTTAGGTATTTTTATTATAATAAGATGGAATTGGTATAAACACTAGGAAGGGTACTGGATAATTTAATCAAATATAAATCTAAAAATATGTTCATTCATGATTTCTCTTAAATGAACTCTATCATTCTAGGTGCCTGTTCAAAAACCACCACAAAAACCATCAAAGCTACCAGAAGCAAGCAATTTAAAAGGAAAACGATAATTGAAAAACACAAAATCAGAGAGAATCACTGACGGCAAGGAAAGAATTGAACGATGAGCGAAACTCGGCCAGCGTAGTAAGCGAGAACGCGCTTCAGGGCAGCCCGTCGTCCTATGCTGTCAGGACAGACCGGGTCGAAGAACGCCTCAATAACAATCGAATCCGGACTGGTTCCTGTGGTATCGTACACGAAACCATCGAATTTCGCCGGAATCAGCACTGCACGTGCAATCGGATCAGGTACGAACACAAAGAATAACACTACTGATAACAATAACGAAAGCAGAGCTCTGTAGCCTCGTCTCCCCATCTCTCTGCCTGATTTTTTTTGCAGGTCCACGGACGCAGGAATAAATAAGGGGTGGAGGAGACTGCAAGGCAGGGGAATAATAATGGAGAGGCATAGATTATATCTACCACTAGCGACTTTCCACGTTCTTTCTGGGATCCACGCTATCACTCTCTGCCTTCTCATTTGAACCAGGAGTGTAAGAAAAGCCTCCATCATTTGGCTGTTTCTGTTTCTCGCTCCAAGCATTTTAAGATTTAATCATTATGTTGCAATATTAACCCAGTATTTAAGTTCGTTTTAAATTACAATAAATTGACAAATTTGAAACTCTAGTATAGTGGTATAAGGATATTCCAAATTCGGGGGACATAATTAGGGTTTTGGGTTCTAATCAACCTAGAGAAAACATTTTTGCAAAAAAAATTTAAGGGGGCTGGGGCGGAGCATATGTCCCTTAGGCATTACCTAGGTCAGTCATTGGTAATGACCGAGTCAAAAAATATAGTCAAGGGTATAAAAATTTTGAGCGGGGGCATTATTGTAGGATGGCCAAATAATTCACTTCTCGGGTGGGTATTGGCCCCCTAAGCCTAATGTAGCTTCCTAAGGAATTTCTAGTATGCTCTATTATATTTTGTTAGTGGAAATTTTAATTGGTATGGTAATATTTTAAATTTGTAATTTTTTTGAGGGAAAATTTATGACTACTAATATTTAGTGAATTATTATCGTCGAAATCGAGATAGGGAAAAACACGTCTTATGTAAGTATGAGTTCTTACTGTACAATAAACTCGTTTAAAAGTTTGTGAAGTCTGTCAGTGGCCAAATGGATAATATCATATGGTTGGAGTCGGTCATTCTAGATGGTATCGAATCGATCGCATTATTGCGCAATATGAGAGTATTTCGTTTGGCGCCGAATCATGAGCAATAAGGACGTTGTGTCTACATGGGGGATATTTGTCACATCTCACATCAATTGTCCCTACTATAACTTGAATTCGAGACCCTTTATTTCCTATTTCTTTACCTTTTAAAATATTGAGCACTATATCATATGAGTTAAACATGAAAAACTTAAAACTACGATCTTTAAGGAAAATGTATGAACAATTTTCTTTAGATTAGGTCCAATTGGGCCTAAGATCTTGCGCTATCATGGTATCCTAACTTGATAATACCTCATGCTACGGTGTTATCCAACGAGATTATTGGGGTTGTTCCGTTTATTTTTTTTTAAATTGTTTTGTGAACCGTTTTTAAAATATCGAAACATTCTTTGATGTTATTTGAATTTACTCATTATTCTTTGAATTTAATCTTTTTTATGTTTTTTTTTTCAGAATAATGATATATATAAAAAACTAAATGTCTTTCTTGTTTCTTAGAAAAAACAACAGTTTTCAAAATCACTCAAAACAGTTTTCCAAACATGTTCTTAGAGTCACTCAAAATCACATAGAATCAAACTTGTGTACAAGTATCCTTATTGACTCATTGAGGCATTTTTGTCAAGTATATATATACCCATATGGTATGAGGCATTTTGTCATACCCATCTACTCTGTTATTTTAAAAAAAAAAATTCAAATTTTCCAAGTTTCCCCAGAACTAAAACTTCGTATGAATTATATAATGTTTTCTAACACGTTTGCACCCATGACCTATCAAACTCGGATACCAAATTAAATTTTCAATTTTCATAAACACTCAAACTTATAAAATTTGAATTTAATACGAGTATTATGTTTATAAACAATTTCTTTCAAAAACTAATAAGTAGTAGAGACTTGTTCACATTTATTATTATGAGCATTCAAATCTAAAACGTTTTGTATACATTTTAAGTCTAATATGATTGAGTTCAGATCAAAATTTTGTTTTTAAGTTAAAATAAATAATTTTAAAGTTAAACACCACGATTTTTACTCAAATTAACTTAATAACAAGTCTAGATCATTTAATTCATGTTTGGATTTTTATTAATATTTAAACAAATAGTCAAATTCACCCTTTATCAATTTTTTATCTCATTATGATATTGATATGTAACTTAATTATTAAGCAGGAGAAAATTATTTTTAGATAAGTTACCTATTGTATTACTTGTTCAATGGCTAAATGATATTTAAGTATACTTTTACATAGTTTCTATCCATGGTGAATTTGAAATGACCTATATAATAAGTACCTAATGTCCTAATCATTGACTATATAAAAAATAAAATCATTACCACAAATTTGTTATTCATGTAATTTACCTGAGAAAAAAAAAAGGAACAACCATTACTCAATTATTGCAATAATAATGAAAATAAATAACGGATAGGATATTGGCTTGTCTTTAAATGAGATTTTAAGAAATGGAATAAAATCTGTAAGATCCGAGAAAATTCAAATTTTTTGAAAAATAGTAAAATCGTAATTTCAGTCAAAATATGGAATTTTTCTAGATCTCGGATAAGCAGAGAACTGTAGTTAGGTCGTCTTCTGAGAAATCTAGGTAACGCGTGAATTTCGTAAGGAATTTCGAGAGACGTTCGGAATTCCCGCGTTTTTCGGTAGCCAAGTATCGGTCTTGTGGGGGTGGAGTTTGAGGCGTGATGTGACAAAAGTCACGATACATGTACTCTTGTGACACGTGTTCTGCAGATTAGAGAGATAGTGTGGAAATAGGCGAGAACTGGGTGTCTTAAGTGTCGAATCAAGGCAAAGGGGACATAAGTGGAATTTTTGAATTTGTTAATTGAATAAGACAAAAGCAAATAGTTGTCTTCTCAAATGGTAAAGAGAAAACTTGCAGGAGAGCAAAAAAAGTGACAGTGGCTGGGGTTTTTGAAATCTAGAGAGAGAAAGTGTGTCTTCTCTCACAGATTTACCGGCCCAGTCGGATTGTCGGTTCATTGAGTAAATAAAAGCGTTACTACTTGTGAGGCTACGTGAGCGATGCGTGGAGTTGAACGAAGCTCGAGAGGTATGGATCTTTTCACTGCTACCGTGTTGATGCTGGTAAATGTCTGGGGTATTAGAGATATTATGAGAACTGATTTAGCGATAAGTCGGTCACCGAGCACGCGCTGAGCAAGGTGGAGAAAATCCCAAATTTGGTGGCCGTGAACA
The DNA here is from genome assembly GCA_016808115.1 of Tetrastigma voinierianum. Classification (NCBI taxonomy): domain Eukaryota; kingdom Viridiplantae; phylum Streptophyta; class Magnoliopsida; order Vitales; family Vitaceae; genus Tetrastigma; species Tetrastigma voinierianum. Next base: position 77,277 of record JAEQBH010002268.1, on the reverse strand, counting down.
GTGAATAGTGATGTGATTTTTTTGGTGTGATTTTTATGATGTTGAGTGATTCAAAATGAATTGTTTGTGTTTGTTAATTAGCCCATGTGAGCTAATTTTGGTGTTATTGGTTGTGAATTTGCATAAAATGATTGTTGTGAGTAAATTATGTTAATATATATGCATGTGAATATATTAGCATGAATGTTTTGAGATTGACAGTATCAGAGCGTAGGTATACGAATACCTAGGGCTTGATGGGCATGGATAGATCACGCATTCCTTGTGCACTTTGATGATTGATGTGTGATCATGTGTTGTATGAATTGTGTGCTTAGGTAAATGGCACATAGGAAAAAAAATATATTGAACACTAGGGTTTAGTGTGAGAATAAGTTGTTTGAGGAATTTTGGGCAAATAGTCCAAAATTAAACGAAAAATAAAAATAAAAATTATGGATAGTAGCTCCAGTTTTGAACATGAAGAGATTGTGGTTGTGAAGTGGAGGAAAAATTCTGATTTTACCTGAAAAGAGTTTGTAATTAAACTCTTGAAAATTTTGAGTTTGTATGAATTGCGAGTGTTGGCTACATTTGGGAGTAACAAGAGAATTTCTTGGAGATTGAAAAAAAAAAATGGTGTGTTGAGGAGAAAATTTTTCTGGGTTTTACAGTGTGTAAAACGAGAAAAAAATTTTAAATAAATATTTTGGATTCAGTGGAAAATGAAAAAAAAAAAAAAAAAAAAAAAAATATATATATATATATATATATATATATATATATATATATATATATATATATATATATATATATATATATATATATATATATATAAAATAAATTTTAAAAAAAAATAAAATAAAATAAAGTAAAAATTTATAAAATAAAATTTTTTGTTGCATATGATTTAAAATATGAAATTATTGTCTTGCATTACCTATGAATGCATGGACTTAGTGTATGAAATGTTTTCTGTATGTGAATAGTGTTTCAGGGTTGTGTTTACGCCTTAGAGATACTGCATTGAATATTAACTTGCCATTTGACATGTGTAGCTGGCTAGTTGAGGGCGATGACGTAGAGGGCGTCCACGAGGTGCTAGTCAAGCATTACCAGTGTTTGACACCGTACAGGCTTTCTTTGAGGGTATAGGTATTACATTTCTTCTTGTCCACAGGCTAGTGCAGCAGGTGCGGGAGAGGCGGTAACCTATCCGAAAGGTTTAGGGCACATCATCCTCCAGGCATTCATAGGAGGAGGAGATCGATGATGTGAGACCATTGGTTCCTGCGGAGTCGAAAGGTGTTAGAGGCTATGGAATTACCTCGCGTGACCCGAGTTAAATGGCTAGCGTTAGGCTAGAGGGTGAGCCCAGTATGGTGGGCGGCGAACCTCTAGAGATATAGAGAAGCGATAGCGTGGGCGAGTTAGGGGGAGTTGTGGGCAAGTATTTTCGGGATCTTTGTGAGACATGCAAGAACTCAGGGGTTCCTAGAGTACAGACGGGGCGATGGCGTAGTAGATTATGTGGCTAGATTCACAGACTGCTTGGGTTTTCTTGATGACTACGTGGCCCGCAGTGAGATATGGCCCGAGTCGGGAGATTCGAGAATGGGTGAAGTTGTTCATTCGGGCGGGTTGTAGGCCTTCGCTCTGGGACATGGACTCCATGGTTGGGACAGCCCTGACCATAGAGAGAGAGATCGAGGATGCTCGTAGCACTCGGGATACGGGTGTTAGTAGCAAGAGGAAGGAGAGTCAGTCTTCTTCTAGTTCGAGAAAGAATCAGAGGGCTTCTAGTTCACTAGGGTTCTAGGGCCGCGATCATCAGGGCGAGGCAGATCGAGTTACTTGATCGGTACGGTGCGGATGGTGTGCTACCATTGCCAGCGGCCGGCATAGCGGGAGGATTTCCCGGAAGACGGGGATCGGGGTTTCGGGACAACGCAGTCCCAGTCAGCGGTAAGACATGAGAGGATACAGTATATTCCTCCACACCTGTCTGAGGCCCAGGAGCCCGATGTAGTTTCGGGGCTGCGCGGCTTCCTCCGTTACCTGAGGGCGGTTGGAGGGAGGCGGGTTAGGGTAGCGAGGACAAAACCAACGAGGCGGGGACGTCGGGGGTTCGGGCGTGTGCGTGCTTATGCCGGGTGAGTCGACGGATCAACCCGGTTGTTCATACAAGATGCGTTTTTTCTTTATCTCGCTATGGGCGAGAGTGTTATTTGATTACAGTCGTCGCATTTATTCATTCTTTATCGGTTGTGATAGAAGTTGGGCTTAGAGGTTGAAACGGAGCCCTTGTATGTGAGTTACGCAGAGATTAGGGCGAGATAAGGATGATATGTCGTGGTTCTGCGGTTAAAGTCCTGGGGACTCTACTCTGATGGACTGGATCATGGTTGTTTGGGGAGTTCAGCGTCATCCTGGGGATGGATTAGGCTGACGAACTACAGTCGTTATCGATTGTGGCGTATGAGGAGTTCCTTTACCTTGAGGATGGTACCATTTGTATTCGGAGGCAAGTATGATATTTTGCCTGCAGGCGGTATGCGAGTCCGGGGAGTCGGGGCGGTTGGCGGGTTGGTGCGAGCGCTGCTGGGGGCCAATTGAGACGAGACTTGAATCACCTCAGTGGTCTGCGAGGTATGAGGATGTTTTTACGGATGGTGCAGGGATTGCGCCGCGGAGGGGTTGTAGACCCCCGGTATCGCGTTACACCACGGTACTTCGCCCATCTCACATGACTCCACATGGGATGGCACCGGTTGAGTTGCGAGGCTGAGAATCATTCACAGAAATTTATTGGACAAGGGTTCATTAGGCCAGAGCACTTCACCATGGGCGCGCTCGGTTCTATTCTGAAGAAAAAGGGCAGGCGAAGCCCCGATTATGCATTGATTACGAGGCGAGTTGAGCAGGGTTACGATCAAGAATGCGATAATTCGCAGAGATGGCGACTTATTTGATCGATTGAGGAGGCGCGCGGATATCCCTAAGAACAGCTCGCAGCTCAGCATCATCTTTACAAGCATTTTCTAGAACTCTGAAATTCAAAAATCAAAATTGAAAAATGAATCGATAGTCAAAAAAAAAAAAATCAGAGTAGAAGAGTATAGAGAGAGTACTTGGCCCAAGCAGGGTAGTTGCTGAGGCGGTCGTATTCGCGTTTTCGCTTATCTTCACGGAGTTTGAGCAATCTCCTTGCTCTGGCTGTGGTTCCAGAGCCCTTTCCTTTGGGTAAGCCTCCATCATTCCCATCAGAAAGCGACCCAACAACGCCGCTACTGGTCATTGTTAATACCAGTGGGAGCTTTCTTGCCGTGGCGTCATTGAGGTTGGGAAACAGAGGTGGAGAAAAGGCCTTCCAATTCCATGGAAGGCGATGGGGTTTGCAGCACACCCAGTTCATCTTCTCATTTGAACCAGGAGTGTAAGAAAAGCCTCCATCATTTGGCTGTTTCTGTTTCTCGCTCCAAGCATTTTAAGATTTAATCATTATGTTGCAATTTTAACCCAGTAATTTAGTTCGTTTAAAGGGTAATAAATTGACAAATTTGAAACTCTAGTACAGTGGTATAAGGATATTCCAAATTCGGGGGACATAATTAGGGTTTGGGTTCCTAATCAACTTAGAGAAAACATTTTTGCAAAAGAAATTTAAGGGGGCTGGGGGGCGCATGTGTCCCTTAGGCATTACCTAGGTCTGTAATTGGTAATGACCAAGTCAGAAAATATAGTCAAGGGTATAAAAATTTTGAGCAGGGGCATTATAATAGGATGGCCAAATAATTTATTTTTCGGGTGGGCATTTGCCCCCTAAGCCTAATGTAGCTCCGCAAGGAATTTATGATATGCTCTATTATATTTGTTAGTGGAAATTTTAATTGGTGTAGGTAATATTTTAAATTTGTAATTTTTTGAGAAAATTTATGAATTTATTAATATTTAGTGAATTGTCCGCTTCTTATACTTGAATCTAGGGACGCTTTTTTACTTATTTTTGTCTTGATATTGAAAGTATTTTATATTATATGAATTAAACATGAAGAACTTAAAACTACTATCTTTAAGAAAAATGTATGAACAATTTCCTTTAAATTAGGTCCAATTGGGGCTAATATCTTGCGTTATCATGGTATCCTAACTCGATAATATCTCATGCTACAATGGTATCCAATGAGATTATTGGGGCCTGTTTCGTTTATTTTTTTTTAAATTGTTTTTGTGAACCGTTTTTTAAAATACTGAGAATACCCTTTTGATGTTATTTGAATTTACTCATTATTCTTTAAATTTAATCTTTTTTATGTTTTTTTTTTCAGAATAATGATATATATATAAAAACTAAATGTCTTTCTTGTTTCTTAGAAAAAACAACCGTTTTCAAAATCACTCAAAACAGTTTTATAAACATGTTCTTAGAGTCACTCAAAATCACATAGAATCAAACTTGTGTAGAAGTATCGTTATTGACTCATCAGGGCATTTTGTGTATACCCATATGGTATCATGGCATTTTGTCACACCCATCTACTCTGTTATTTTTAAAAAAAAATATTCAAAATTTTTTCAACTTTCCTAAAAACTAAAACTCATATAGATATAATGTTTTCCTAACACCTTGCACCCGCTGACCTATCTGGCTACGTCACAAGAGTGAAATTATCGATTTTATAAAAGCTGAGAACATAAAATTTGAATTTAATACGAGTATCATGCTCATTAACAATTTCTTTCAAAAACTAATGAGTAGTAGAGACTAGTTCACATTTATTATTATGAGCATTCAAATCTAAAACGTTTTGTATATATTTTAAGTCTAATATGATTGAGTTCAGATCAAATTTTTGTTTTTAAGTTAAAATAAATAATTTTAAAGTTAAACTCCACAATTTTTACTCAAATTAACTTAATAACAAGTTTAGATTATTTAATTCATATTTGGATTTTTTATTAATATATTTAAACAAATAGTCAAATTCACCCTATATCAATTTTTTATCTCATTATGATATTGATATGTAACTTAATTATTAAGCAGGAGAAAATTATTTTTAGATAAGTTACCTATTGTATTACTTGTTCAATGGTTAAATGATATTTAAATTATACTTTTACATGGTTTCTATCCATGGTGAATTTGAAATGACCTATATAATAAGTACCTAATGTCCTAATCATTGACTATAAAAAAAAAAAAAATCATTACCACAAATTTGTTATTCATGTAATTTACCTGAGAAAAAAAAAGGAACAACCATTACTCAATTATTGTTATAATAATGAAAATAAATAACGGATAGGATATTGGCTTGTCTTTACATAAGATTTTAAGAAATGGAATAAGATCCATTATGTTAAATTCATTTATCAAACTTGGGTTTATATTTTAATTATAATATTAAATTGTTTTATCAAATATATTTAATGTATTTTAATAAAGTAGATCAAAGTTCAAATTATTATTTTTTATTTTTATTAAGAGGAGGGGAATAACCCAAAAACCAGCTTGAAAATTACTGAGAAACTCTCCTGGGCCATCTAATGCCCGAGATATCTTGATGCAGAAACTGTTTTAACTCACTCGGTGGGTTATTCCAAATCCTTAGCTCCCCGGGAATGCACTCCCACGTCTTTATTGGCAAGACAATCAGCTGCTTGATTGCCTTCTCTGAAAATATGTATCAAGCAAATTGTCCAGTCTTGCTGCAAGAGTTGCAAGCACTTCTGAAGGTTGTTCAAGTGTTTGTTGTTGTTCCTCCAATCCCTCAAGAGCCAAGAGTATGCTAGGGTTGAGTCAGCGTTGAATTAAATTATAGAGATAATGGATCTTCTGCAGGAAAAAAATAAATTCAGTATTGAGATCTTATTTGCTTCACTGGATCAAATAGCGACAATTACAATGAAATGCCACTTTTCTCACAATCTAAATTTCTTCCTGGTTTTTGGTAGAGATGAGAGAGTGCAGTATCTTTCTCTTTTTTTTCTTTTTTTTTGAGAAGATGAGAGAGTTTTTGTATACAAACTTTTTTTATTTATTAACTGCAGTTAACTTCCATTCTTGTCATTTAAGTCAAAAAATTGAGTTGGGTCATGGATCGTGGGTCGTTGACTAGGCTTTGAATGACACGACTCTAAAATCAACATCTCCACTGCACGAAATGGGATCCATGCTATCTCTTAATATCATATAAAGAACATCATCTCTTAATACTCTCTACCAATTCATCTGAGAAAAATAGATCGTGTGGTAGCATACTTGAGCTCTTTGCTATCATGCGGTAGGAATATATAGCTTTTAAACCAAACAAAGATCGTAAGGTAGGCTTAAGTATGTAGTCTGCTAGATCGTTTATCATTCAAATCTCAAACGATCTCAATCTTATATATCATATCACTTGTATTCACAAATTATAGACACTCTATAATTGGTATACCGTGAATCTAAAGCAAATGTGATATGTTTAATGATCTTCCTCTTTTCTCAAATCTCTTAACTTTAATTTAATTTGCTTTTCAGTAGTGCCAGTTAATTTGAATCTCTCATAGTCCTTTGTTAACACTCTAAAATAGCAAGTATTAAAATTAAGTCTTAAAATTAGAATAGAGTCATAGAATTATAAATATAAGGCTCTTATTCCTTAAGGTCTCACACATATTGAGATCCCGAGCTTTGATTACCTATATTGGTCATAATTTGCACACATGAGTGAAACCGCGTGCTCGGTATTTTCTCCTTTCCCATGGAGTGTATGTCTTTATGTAATATATTATCTTTATCTGAGATAATGGATTTGAGACATTCTTAATGTCTAGCAGGATATAGCATCTACTTAACCATGTTCATTAGAACCCCAGATCTAGCAACATAGGCCAGGATAAAGTGAATTTTTTTTTATTGATTCACTTACAATCTTTAATAAGATCTCATCTTGTTTGTTAACAAGCGACATTCATATTTTAAGCTTGGCTCTCAGGTATCACTTAGATAATAAGAAACCAAAATTGTCATCTCTCATCAACTACTAAAAATTAATGAGAGCGATTGCAGTGTGAGAAGGCTAATCTCTTTATCGTCGACATACTTTTCAATGTCCGAGTGAATAAAAAAATAAACACTCATGCATAATGTGTGGAAAACATAACAAACATATTTATTATTTGTTTATTATTTAATATGAACATTGTTGGAAACATTATAATAAGTATATCATATTCATAATCCTTGAGATTTGCTTTATAAATATCTCGAGGAATCGGTTTGTCGAGGATGCGACCATTTCATAGCATTAGGGATATACTTCATATTCACCTTCTTTGTGTGCAACCATGTCTTTTACAAAGTTATACTTTATATCTATGTGTTTGGTTTGCCATGATGATGCTTAGGGTCCTTTGTGTATGCTATTCTTCCTTAGTATCACCGGTTCACTAAAAATTTGAATCGGCCCACTTTTAGCATTCCCCATCCAAGTAAAAGCTTTGAGCCCTGATACTTCTTATGCTGCGACGGAAAAAGATCTGAGTCGGCTTCCATTGTGGACAAGGCTATCTGGGATTGCTTCTTACTACTCCATGATATAAATGTGTTGAATAAGAAGATGTACCCAGAGGTATACTTTCTCTCATCTAAGTCTCCTCCCGATCAACTCGTGTAGCTTGCTTTCAGTGCGGATCTTTCCTTAAGTAACACAATGAATAAATGCTTGAGTTCAGCACAGAGTATCTTAGTATCCTTTTAAGCGCTTTCCAATATGCGGTCTGGGTTGGGCTGATATCGACACCATGCCAGCGGCAAAGCAAATATCGGAGTCTTGTACACCATCATAGCATACATCGGACTTCCAATCGCACTTGTATAGGGAACTTTCTTCTTATACTCTTCTGCTGCATGGAGTTTTAGGACACATTTTTAAATAAGACCTTCACCTTTAGCAATAGGAGTATCGATGGGTTTGGAATCTTTGCATTTAAGGTCGTTCAAGGATCTTATTAATGTCGGCTCTTGTGGCCGAGAGATTAATAATTTCTTTGAACGATCTGGAGATCTTAACTCCAAGAATATAAGCAACTTCACCCATATCTTTCATCTCGAAATTGGATGATAACCATCCTTTAAGTTCATTTACATACTCCTTGCTATTACCAGCTATAAGTATATCATCAACATATAATGACATAATTATAAACTTGTCCTTGGATCTTTTATATATACACAATGATCTTCGTCAATCATAATAAAATCATTTAATATAATCGTATTATGGAAACGAATATACCATTGTCTTGAAGACTGCTTTAGGCCATATATGGACTTCAAAAGTTTACAAACTTTATTTTCTTGGCCTTCGTTAATGAAACCTACAGGCTGCTGCATGTAGATTTCCTCTTCTAAATCACCATTTAGAAATGATGTCTTTACATCCATTTGATGTAATTAAAGATCCATACTTGCTACAATAGCTAGTATCAAACGAATTGAGGTGAATCTCACAGCCGGGAGAAAAAGGATTTCCTCATAATCTATTCCTTCTTGTTGTCAGTGGCTTTCCGCTACTAGTCTAGCGCTTATATTTATCAATTGTGCCATCAGCCTTCACGGCTTTATTTGAGGAACCCATTTATTCCCGATGGCCTTGTGTCCTTTCGAAGATCAACAAGATCTAGCTTGATTTGATCTCATAGACTCCATTCTTCCTCCATTGCTTTTGTCAGTTTTTCCTTATGAGACCGAAGAGCCTGCGCTGACATTCCTTGGCTCATCTTCATCTTGTGTAATGGCTACAAGGAGCATGCACCCTGATGTCAAAGCAATGACGGGAATGCCTTGTCTGCAGCTACGTCATGATTTAGGTTACGGAAGAGCAGATTCCTCTATTAATCTCGAATTGCTCCTTGGACCGGGATCATTAAGTGTTTGAGTACTCCCATTTGGATTACTTCTATTTTGATTAGATCATTATCATTCGCACTTGGAGTTGGAAACATATTTCTAAAATGCTCTATTCGAATGAGTGAGTCTTGATCACTAAAATCCATGGTCTCATAGAAAGACAAGTCTTTATTGATATCACCTTGTTGAGGAAATCATTCTCTAAGAATGTGACATCTCGTGATTCAAATTATGTGAGACTCCCACTATTGTGTTCACCTATAAACACATACCCTTTCGAATGTTCTGAGTATCTTATAAAGATACATTTCTTTCCCCGGGCACCTAGTTTACCATGCGGGTGCGAGGTATTAAGAACATAAGTTGCACATCCCCAAGGTCTTGAAACACTTAGGTCAGGTTTTCTTTTTGTCTATAACTCATATGGAGTAGTGGGAACTGATTTGCTAGGCACACGGTTAAGGATAAATGTGGCAGTTAATAGTGCATCACCCCGAAAGTGATTGACAAATTTGCACATTGCCATCATAGACCTAACCATTTCAGGGCGTTATTTCTTCTTTCCATGACACCATTTTGTTGTGGAGTCCTTAGAATAGTCAACATATTTGAATTCCTTTTCATCATAGTTGTCTAAACTGATCGAGACAAAATATTGACGCCGATCGATTAATCTTTTATTTTTACATCCCAATTGATTCTGGTAAGCTCATAGCTTTGGAAACTTGTACCTCGATTTATGACTTATCAAATAAACAATCACAAGGCAGTATAATCATCGTAAATGTGATGAAATAATAGCCCGTACCTTGCTCTCACATTCATTGGACCACATATGTCGGAATGGACCAATTGCAAAGGGAAGTCTGCTCTTGTTCCTTTACCAAATGGTTTTCTGGTACTTTTACCAGCCAGGCAGTGCTCACAAGTAAACAAATCTACTTTTTCATAATTAGGCAGTAGCCCTTGTTTAACTAGCCTATCTATTCGATTTTGACCAATATGGCAAGCCGAGCATGCCATAAATTCATCTATCTCAGAATTTATGTGAAGGCGTTATCATAGAATAACTCAAATTACATTCACCAATAATCGTATCCATGACAATAAAACCATTCAGCCTGCTTGAATCCATAATAGGTAGTTCCACAGAAATGATTCAATATTGTTCTTAGCAAGATACATATTAAAACCTAGTTTTAACAGAACCAACACTGAAATTAAATTTCGGCAAATCTGCGGAGCATAGAGAACATCATGCAATAGTAAAGTTCGGCCACCTCGCAAGACTAACTTGCATGTGCCTATTCCTTGAACTGCAACTCTTGCATTGTTGCCCACATAGATCCACTTTGCTCCATGTGGTATTCGCCGAAATTCCACGAAGGTCTCTCTATCCTTCGCTACATGGTCCGTTGCCCCTGAGTCTACAATCCACAAAGGATATGTATTTGTTAGAAAAACAGAACTAGCTACGCAAAGTTCACTAACTTTAGTATAGCCAAATACCTTCTTAGGTTCAGGGCAATCTCGTGCTAAATGCCCTTTGGTATTACAATTGAAGCACTTGATCTTGGCCATGTTTTTCTTCTTGAAAGGCGATTTTCCTTTCACGTGTTGGTCATTACCATGTTTCTTGTTGAATAGGCTTTCTTCTTGTTTTGTCTTGGAACCCACACCCGATACTTGCGCTTTCGCCCATCAGCTTTTCTTGAGCTAGATTCAGCCATATACACATTTGTATTAAGTTTGGAAGATTCAATTCTTTCTTCTTCTAGCTCAAGATGGCGCACCACATCATCCAGTGTTCGGATATTTTCATTGTGGGTCAAATGCATCTTCATATGCTCCCAAGGCTAAGGCGAGGCGAGGCGAATTACAGCTTGGACTTGTTGCTCGTCGGTCAACACATGACCAGTGTCCTTTAACTCACAAATCATATTTGACATCTCACGTCATCTTTTTTTCATTTATGAATGATCCTGATTTCTTTTTGTAGGTGTCAAATTTGATTGTGAAGCGATACGAGTTTGGTTCTCGATGTAGCGCAAACTTATTCTTTAAAGCGGACCACATGTCCATTGCCAAGTCATAACCTGAGATTCTCGCCTTGATATCATTTTCCCATGCTGGCACGAGCAGCGTTATGCGAGCTAGAGATTCTTCAACTGGGGCTTCATAAGCCTCCCGGTCCCTTTTATGTTGGGCCGTATTCCCTGCCTCGGGCTCATCGATTACAATATTGGTACCTCAGGCTTCTTGCTCTTCCATTTTATATTGAATCTTCATGCTCCCGAATCTCATAATTATCACCATTTGCTTTTCACCTTTGTTAAGCTCCAACGACAATGTTTTGGATACGAAGACATTGTGTTTTGTAGAAACACAGAAGTTCTATCAGTAAGACATAAATTGCCGCAGTATTAATGTTTTATCCATACACATATATCTACTAGTCTCTAATTAATCGCATTGAAATAACTCACATGTAAGGTTTTAGAATCAAAACGTCACTACGTTTCCAATCATCCTCTAAATCTATGTGAGACTATCACTAAGTCAATTAATTAGGCAAGGTATAAGACACTTATCAAAACATGCAATTCCAAGTACACAATTATCATAAAATTCAATATAAATCATAAATATTGAAAACAAACTCCAAAAGTACTGAAATAAATTGAAATTTTATATCATATATATATAAAATATCAAACAACTACAAGTTAATGAAATATTAAACATCCAGAATATTTACAAACGTCTGAACTTAACTGGAAGTGAGCTAATGAATCTATTATTTAGCTCTTTAGGAAACTTAATCTTGGGCTTATTCTTTCTATCAGGAAGATTATGAGTAATTTTTAAGGTAGTAATTTCCCGAATCCTAAGTTTCCTTTTCTCATTTAAGCTTTAGTGAAATGATCTGGCTTGTGAACAACAAAGTTGTACTGTTTGTTTCCCTTCATTTTCTTATCTAATAAGAAATCTAGAATGCTTTTTAGTATTCTGTTGGTAAAGCATTTCTCAAAACCTTCAATTTCATCCAATTTAAACTCATACTTTTGAATTCTCGCCCTTGAATCAATTCTTGAATTTTTAAGCGAAAGCGATTATGTAATTCCGCAGATGTACAAGTCTTCCTTAAAAACTGCTGGATTAGGTTGGAGATTTTTGAGCTCTTGATCGGTACAATGAACACAATCTTTGCGCATAAATTAAAGTATGACTCGAGGTGTGCGAATGAGTCTAACCATTATTTTTCATTACATATCTGAAAAAAACTCAATTAATTCACCCAAAATAATAATTGCACAAAAGAAAGGAATGCACAAAATTAATGTCAATTAACCAATTGCCAAATCATATAATTTTAATTGAAAGCAAATTATATTGATCATTTGAAACATTATTGCAAAAACTTTAAGCAATTTAAACAATAAGATTATCATTTAATTAATTTTGTATGTAAGCTATACATACAAATAATCATAATGACAATAAATTTAATATATAGGAAATTTGATTCCCATATTCTTAAACAAAAAAATCGGTTAGTAGTCGGCAATATGTCAAGTAGCTAAATTTACATAAAAGCCGTGTAAAGGTGTAACAAATTCACGCAGCTTGGTTGTAGAGTCATAATAACACATGTGATGGTCACGGGTTCGAAACCCGTGGAATCCATTCTGTTTGTTGTTTTTGTTTTTTTTTTTTTTTTTTTTTAAGGTCCAGCTCATATTTTGCTTAATATTATTAAGGTCAAGCCCAGCCCAGTCCACATAAGAGCCTTGAGGGTCCAGCCCATTATGTGGTTTCAGCAATATTATTAAGGCGAGCCCCGGCCCGTCGAGTAAGTTTCTTTTGATTAAAACATGGAAATTTAAGTTTATAGTAGAAGCCCGGTAGAATCATATTAAGTAAGCCCAGAATAATTGTAGGAATAAATTTCGACCAGGAAAACACCGTGAGCAAGCGTGTTGTCTTGACGCCCGGCCTTTGGTAAAAGCTAGGTTTCTTTGCGGAAAACCGAGTTTTTTTTGGCTTGAAGGAAAACGATGGAAAATAATTCTTGTTTTTCCATGGTTACCATGCATAACTTTGTAGGCTGCTTGAATTTCATTGAAACAAGAAATATATATATAAAATATATATTTTATATTTTAAATTAAAAACTGCTTTCAGTTTAAGTGTTTGAGAAAATCCAAACTGCTTTGTACTCAAAGTGCTTTCATTACTAGGCTCGAAGAGAAAATTGTTGTTGCAGGAAAACAATGAAGAACAATGAAAAAATATTTCTATATTTTATTTTTTCGTTATTTTTTTTTTATTTTTTTTTTATCGTGAATGCTTTATACCAGAAATGTAGAAAACTGAAAACTAAGAATATACATTTCTATATTCCCCATGATCTCTATATACCAGAAATGTCAATATAGAGATAATTATAAGAGATGTGCTAATATGGCATTTAAATCAATACCAGAAAGCAAACAGGGAATGACTCTGATACCAATGTTGAATTAAATTATAGAGATAATGGATACTTACCAGAAGAAAAATAAATTCGGAATATTGAGATCTTGTTTGCTTCACTGGATCAGATAGCGACAATTACAATGAAATGCCACTTTTCTCACAATCTAAATTTCTTCCTGGTTTTTGGTAGAGATGAGAGAGTGCAGTATCTTTCTCTTTTGTTTTTTTTTTTTTGAGAAGATGAGAGAGTTTTTGTATACAAACTTATATTTAGTAAGTGCGATTAACTGCGTTTCTTGTAATTTAAATCAAATTTGAGTTGGGTCATGGATCATGGGTCGTATGTGCAGACCGACTCTAAATCCAATGATGCAGTTCACATTAGGCTTGAATGCCCTTTCTCAGTATCTTTGAGACCATGGATAATTGCCTGACTACGCATATAGTTGAGGCAACTACCGATCATTGAGAACCCCTTGATCCACCTTCCCTCATGATCTCTTGGTCAGCCCTCATGTGAGGGTTAGGAAGAAGGGGAGGCTATTCTTGGCGCACCCATCCGTGTTGAGGGTTACCCAACCATGTTGTGATGGTGTCCACTGATAAGTGATTTTCCTACATGTTTTTATACCATTGATCACATATCAATCATATGATTTTATGGTAATTTTAACGACTCTAATGCTTAATTTTATCATCTTATGACTTTAGGAACATTTTGAAGCAAATAGAGCATAAAGATGACCAAAAAGATGAGTTTCTAGGTTGTACCATGACTTCCCATGGCTTCAAGCTTGATATGTATGTATTCTACACTTCTCAATCTTTCCAACAAGTCCAAGAACACCCAATTCGGGTTCAGGCAGAAAGATCGACTCATTGAAGTCGGAGGATTTTCAAACACCACATGCGACACCCCTCAAATTTTATTGCATTTCAGTCTACCTAGTACTCAATGACTCTAAGTTTGATATTGATAGATTCTACTCTCTCTTAGCTTTCCATAGAGACCGAAATTATCGCATTTTGAGGTCGAATGAGAGAGTTATGTTCATTTGAAGTCATAAGGTCAAATTTGTATTGCTAATACATTATGGTTCGCCGAGGCAAAGGAAATTGTTCCTTGAGGTGAAGGAAAGAGCTTAAATGAGCACATTCTGGTTTGCTAAGGCGAAGGATGGAAGGCTGGACTAGCAAACTCCAACTTTCGAGCCCATTTTTAGGCCATTTTCCAAAGCCTATAAATATTTGCTCTTTGGACTTGTTTAGGGTTCGGTTTTTGAGGGAGAACACCCTCCTTAAGGTTTCTCATCTCTTATTCTTGAGCCATTCTAGGGTTTTTGATTTTGTTTCTTTTTACTTTGGATTTGGAGCTGATATTGAAGATTTAGTTCTTTAGAGGAGCTCTTGCAAGCGTAATTAATAGGTTTGGTGGTACATCTTTTGTTTGTTTTGTATCTCTAAACTCTACTCTTTTTATCAATCTTTCATTATTATATTTATCTTAAATATGATTTTGTTGGATTACTTAGTTAAATGAGTGATTTAGAGACTTTCCTACACAGGGTTGATTATGAATTGAGTGTTGATTTATCATCATGTTTTTATGATTTGAATTGTGCTTGGGTGGATGTTAGTTGGTGTAGTTCTTAAGATTATTATGGTTTTAACTAATTAATTCATACTGAGAGTTGGGTCTTCGATCCACATACTAGGGCATCCTTGGTGACGCTTGGATTACGCCCTAAAATATGGTCTCGGGTCTTTTAAGGTATGAATTAGTTAATTTAAATATTAATTAACCTAATCAAAGAAGTCTAGGGAATTGGGAATGCCTAGTACTAAATGAATTTCATTAGAAGTAGCACCATCTCAGCATTGAAGGGGTCGGATTTCCCCTTGAACATAGTGTTAGCGCGTACAGATTACACAAAAAAACAATATGAATAAAGTTACGAGGATACAATTCGAATCCATACCTAGAGATATGTCTGGATTGATTTTAATAAAATAGGTTAGCGTAGTTGCTCGACCACTCCGGGCCTTCTACCATATTCCCGATGCCGGAACCGTGAAGAGGGTGGCTCTCTTCATGCTCTCCCTTTTGGACTAATTGCCTCTAGGTTTTTAAGTGATTGATGATTTTCCTCTCTCTAACCTAGAGTACATGACATAACATATATAAATAGGTTACGGTAGGACTGAAAGCGAATAAGGTTTTGGGCTCCCAATGTAAATATATGAACTTCTTTACATTAATTATAATTCACTCCATTAAAGAATCATAATTGCACTCCATCACTTATTCGAAAGTATAATTCGCCCACGTTAAGATTACAGATGCCCGTTGATTAAATTAAAATTGCGCGGTTTTATTTAATAAACATCGATATCTGTGAGACCCCTTACATAACTTATTTGATATGTTGGATTAAAAATGCAAGAGTTTGACATAATCAAAGCATAAATATCCTCCAAGGAAATTGTGCTCGATCAAATTAACAAGGCGTGGATTACGTTGGCCAATTATCATCCCAGCTATCTGAGTGTCTGATTCTCCAACTCACTTAGATTATTGATACATAAGATCTCATTTCTTTATGAATCGAAATAATCAATAATGCGATGTCTGTCATTATCTCGAGATTTAGAGTAATAGTATTCATAATAACCATGAGGTATTAATTATTTTATGTGTCGAGTATAAAATAATTACCCCAAAGATGAATCCACAGATTCGATACACATGAGTGTCTTAGCACAGATCGTGAAACTAAGCCATTATAAGTAGTGAAGACAAACCTATTGAAGTCATGCTGCAATCACTGCAAATAGTATGTAATTAGATTTAGGCTATTGAGGCAAATACTTATATTCCACAAAGAGGCAGATGATTTGATGTACGTGCGTGGGAACTCTACACACCGTTATCTACTGTGTAGAATAAAAGGCACACATCCATGATATTTAAATGCAAACAATAGCTCATGTAGATTCTCATTGAAATGAAATAACATAATTTTATTGAAATAAAATAAAC
Organism: Tetrastigma voinierianum; assembly: GCA_016808115.1. NCBI lineage: Eukaryota > Viridiplantae > Streptophyta > Magnoliopsida > Vitales > Vitaceae > Tetrastigma > Tetrastigma voinierianum. Next base: position 60,880 of record JAEQBH010002268.1, on the reverse strand, counting down.
ATCCATAACAATAAAATGACTTTTTGTGAAACCCCGAGAAAATCCAATTTTCTCAAAAAGGGCAAAATCGTAATTTCGGTAAAAATTATTTCTAGATCTCGGATGATGAAAGCGGATTTAAGCTACAGTTGGAATGCGTCACCATGAATCCCCATTGCGATGGTCGAGATAGTCGAATTTGCACGTTTTTGAGGCCTTAAATTATCGAGTGCTAGTAAATGACACGTGATATGACAAAAGTCACCTATAACATGTACTCTTGTGACACATGTCACGAGATTAAGAAGAGATAGTAAGCGAGGATGCGGGGTGTGCCACGTGTTAATCCCGAAGAAGGGACATGGATGGCATTTTGGAATTCTTAATGAGGGAAAAAGACAAAATTTTGAATAGTGGTCATCTCCTTCAATTAAAAGAGCCAAAAACGTGCAGGAGGAAAAGAATAGAGATGTAGTAGGCTGGATATTTAGGTTTTGATATTTTTAGAGAGAGAAGGTGCCACTTCTCTCTAAGATCGACGTCGGACCCAGGTGGTTCTTCGGACCGAGAAGGAAGGATTGCTCTGTATGTGGCAAGGACAACGTGGACCTGGGTTTAGGGGTTTCGACAAACGTGAGTAGGGGTTTATCCCTACTTGTTTTACTCATTGTTTAAGTGCTTTGTTGATGATTCGGTTGGTTTGAGGCCTTAAACGGCCGTTTGATCGGTCCCAAAACTTGGGACCGAAGTGGGAAAAATTTTGAAACCTAATTGGACAGTTTGTGACTGTCCACGAATTGTTTGGGTGCCTAATGGTATAATTTATGCCATAAATTGTGCTTTGGTATGTGTGAAGCTTGGAATGGTCATGGAATTCGGGTTCACAAAGTGGAACCAATGTTGGGTAGTGGCCGTGAACAGTAATCCGAGGGTTTTAATGTTCACGTGAATAGTGTTTATGGAATATATTTTGTGAGAAAATGTGTTTGGTTGAGTGAATCAAATTGAATTGCTCGTGTACGTTAATTAGCCACGTGAGCTAATTTTTTTTGTGTAATGGATTGAGAAATTGTTTAAGAGAATGACTTGAGTTGTATAGGAAATCGAATAAGTTAATACATGATTTTAAATGTGTTAACAAAATGACATAATTATATAAATTGTAATTGTGTTTATAGGCCATTGGAGATGATAATGTGAATTGCTCAAGTGAGTTAATTTGAGTGATGGTTGATCAATAGTGAATGACATGTGTTGTGAGTCTGAAAATTGAGAATGTTACTGTGATATATATATTGGTTGAATTAAGCAATGAATTTTCATATGCAACTGGGTAACTGAAATTAGAGTGTGAGTCTGCATGTGCGGGTACACGAAAAAGCGAGCGTAGTTGCGAAGGAATTTCACGGATGATTTTCCGGAGAATGGGATTGAGGCGGTCAATGGATCATTTCGGATGAGGACCATGATTATTATGGGAAGTTCTCCAACACATTCGCCTCGGAGGGTAGTCCCATATTTTTACCGATTTTCAGTAGTGTATTTTCAAGAACAACAAGTTTTATTTTGAAAATGGTATTTTTCTCATACATATGGCTTATGTTAAATGTGGGGAGTTGGTGAGGGCTTTCGAGACATGGGAATGGACATGTAGACATTCGAGTAGGATCAACGTATTTACTTGGGTGTGTGTTTGAGTGGGCATTGCATATGCACTTGGGTGAGGGTAACACATTTAGGGTGATTCCACTGCTGAGTGCTCCTTTTTGTGAGGAATTTTTTTTTTTTAGGTATAGGAGCGTTAGAGGAGGCGGTTCATCTTGGATGGTGATTTTGAAGAAAGCTAAGGTTGTGGCTTTGATGGTTTTGGATAATATGTATTAGAATTGTAGATTTTAATATGTATTTGTGATGAATAAATGTTATAAGCTCTTGTTTATTGGAATATAGTTGGGTGTATATTTTGATGAGTATTGGTTTATGGGCCAGAGGCTATTTTACTGTTTAATTGTATGTGGACCTGTGGTCATATTAGTATTTGGGACAGGTTTGTATTTGAGTGGGAGGCTCCGTCTGAAAATTTCTGTCAAATTTTCGTTAGTGTGTCGGGTTACCGACATTCCACAGTCGCGAGGTGACTAGGTTGTTAACGGACACCCCGGTTTTGGGACGTCACACTTTTGGTATATATAGTCCTAACAAGCATTATGTGATGATCCTATGGACTGAGAGGTGATCGATCCGAGCATAGTTCGGGTAGTCCTATTGTATGGACCGAGTGGTGACCAATAGGATTCCCTAGAAAAGCACTGCCTTATAAATGTATTATACTTAATGACCTAGATGGACTGAAAAGAGAATAGAGAATTGGTGTTAGAAATTAAGGGGAGACACGAAAGTGTAAACCTTATGTCAGATTTCTTAGACATGTATAAGTGTACGTTCACTTAATCAACTCTTAATGAATATAAACCATAAATGCATCAATAGAGACAATCAATCCTAGAATATTTCCTTGAGTTATATTCCCGATATCACTCCATTCCTTGTGAGTGGACATTGATCACACCCTATTTTTTTTTTTAGTTTAGTTTAGGAAACCCCTTGTTCATCTAACCATCGAGTCGCTCAAATAGTGAACGACTTTAATAGCCAGGATACTTAATCCTCGCTAAAATCACATATTCATTATGAGATCGATATTTGGACTTGTTAGTCCACTATATTATCTGTGCGATCCATACACTTACAAAAAATCGCTAACATCCACCTTACCCACTTAGTCATAGTGGCTTTCTGATTCCCTTGCACAAGGCACTGGCTTAGCATTGCTAAGCCCACAGTAGAATTATAGTTCTTGACACTTTCAATCTTGATGCTCTGTGCAGGGTCCACATTCCCAAATACATAGTTGTTTCTCCGTCGCCAAATCCACCACATGCATGCGGCGAATTGGTCTCTCCAAGGTAACAACCCATCAGCGTCTTTTTTGCTTTGAGGTGCCATGCAAACCAGTCTTCAAAAGAGAGATGCTGGGTGTCTGCTGTTGGAAAAAATAATATATGTGGGCACACGTATGTTATTAAGTTCTATTACATAAATTTACTAAAAATAACAATAATATAATTAATATTAAATAATGGGTTGAAGCATATAATAAAATATAGTATATTATGTATAGATATCATATAGTAAATTCATGATTTTATGATGGATAAAATCGAAATATTACTAATTAGGTTTTCTAGGGTTATGATCATCTATATATCCGTATTATTATGTTTTTTCAAGGCGTCTCATTGTCAAAGAGAAATCAAAAAGAAATCTCGGATATACTTATTATACAGGAATATTCATAACCCACAATCTTCAATAACCTACGAATCCATATATGTTTTCATATTTTCTATAATATTATTATTCTTAATATTTCGATATAGATTTAGAGATATTTTGTTTGGATTTGAAACTTTATAAATATTATTATTCATATATAAATTATCCGTTTTTAATCCGATCATTCAACAATGGGTATCAGAGCTCTTCGGTTCTTTGTTGAATCATTAATAATATAATTTTGTTTTAAATATTGTTCAAGACAAGTTTTTTTTTTAAAATCAAATCACTTTTTCTTTTCTAAAACTTGAGATTTTGTTTTGAATACAGTTATTTGACGGTGAAAAACTTGAGATGTAACGTAACAAGTTTTTTTTTGTTTTTATTCTGTTATACCAAATTTTTTTATTATAAAAAAAAATGGATGCAGAACACGCAGAATCCGTTTTTACGTGTCAAAGTTAATTTTTTTTATTATTAAAAAAAAAAAGGAGCAGAAGAATCTTCAAGATTTTTCCTTAATAAAAAAAAGAAAAAAAATCTATTATTTATATGGATTCAGTTACAAATTCAAAAATATTCCAATAAGAATCTGGAAGATTTTTTGTTAATTAAAAAAAAAAAAAAAACCTCACATTCAGTTAAGGAATCAATTAAAAAAAATCTATATTTATATTCTGTTACATATTCAAGTTTGAGGAATTTGTACGGATTCCGTATTTTTTTTAAATTGGATTCGGTTCGAGATATTTTGGAAAGAATATATATATTTATCCAAGATGTTAGGATTAAGGAACAGCCAAATTCAAACAATATGGCCTTGAGATATAAATCTTTCAATTTTTTATTTGATTTTATTTAAATATTTATTTGAAAGATAAAAGTTCCAAATTAAGGAATAATTAAATTTAAAGTTTGGATGTCTAACGTTTTTAATAAACTTATTGAAATAACATGACACCAAAGTGACCTTTCTTACGTATGAGAAGTGTTAGATGTTTGTGTGTTTGTATATTCATATGGGTATTAATCGTCCCAAAGAAAGGTTAGGTCCTGTTTAGTAGGTAGAAAATTTTCTGTTTCTGTTGAAACTTAGAGAACAAGGCAGCGTTTAGTGAGGAATCAGAGCAAAACAAATTTGAAAACAAGAAAATGAATTATTATTTACCAGCATTTATATATGAATAAGAAAAGCGTATGTCTTTGTTTCCTTGTTTTGAATTAAATCGAAAACAGATTTGATCGATTAAGGATAAAAGCGGCTCTTGCGGGATTATGACTATTTTCTTCTTTTTTTGCCCTTTTGTCTTCCACTTCGATTTTCTTTTCATCAGGCTCACGAAAACACGGGATTGTGAATAGTAACCTGCATTTTAAACACATTTTCATTGTTTTCATTAACTTCCTTTTCAAGAAAATGGTTTTACTGCCAGTTTTCTTATTCTTTATTTTCAACCAAATTCAAATGCAAACGTATTTTTGAAAATGAAAAGCTAAGATAGAATACATTGAAAATTTTCGTATTCTGAATTTTGGATAGAGTTAAAAATTTTATTGAGCTAACGGGCACCGTGATCGGCCGAATCATATACACACTTGCGGTAGTAAATGTGTCACAATTATAAGGTTTTTCATTTGAACACTATGTCCATCCAAAGATAGACTTAATTTTTGATAGGATTTATTGTGAATGTTTGATTACTGCACCAGGAAACTACTTACAAGTTTGAAGTCCAAAGATTAAATATTGATGTTGTAATACCTCAAATTATATCATAGTAGTTTATTATATGTTTAGGGTATAATATAAAATAAAAAATTAAAATTTTTTTTTTCATTTTTCAGAAATTCGAGTACTAAAGGTAAATTAGTAATTTGACATTAAGGATCAAAGTCATAACACAAGAAGATTATATGCAAGTTAGAAATTGAATAATTTGAATTGCAGTAAATGAAAATGAAAGGACCCAAATAGCAAAAATAGACATTTACTCAAATGATGAAAAAGCAAACATGGTCTTGAATATCTCATTTTTGGCTTTGAAGGTTAGAGGGCTTCTGATTGAAAGAGAGGAAGGTAGAAGAGAAGAAGAAGAAGAAAGAATGAAGAAAATCCAGGTTTGGAACTTTGGTATGAAATTGTTTGGAATTCATGTTTGGACTACTTGTATGGAACTACCATAAATCTCTTTTTGTCTAAGTTGTGTAGGAAAAATCTTATTAGAAATGTTGTTGGTTGGTATGAGATGAATTTTATGGTTTATTTTGAGTTTTGGTTGAGTTGGTCTTGGTTTAGAAGGAAATTTTCAATGAAAATGACCAAATTGGCCCTTATGTTTGCGCTCAGCACCCTACGCCTGGCGTAGGAGACCGCACTCTGGGTGTGAGACTCATTTAAACGGAAGGTCACTACACCTAGGCGAACCCAAGCCATAGTTTCTACGCTACGGTCCACCTGAGGCGTAGCATTTAGCTACAGATGCAAGTCTGACCCCAGTTCCTATATTTCATTAATTCTAACAATCATCCATTGGATTAATGAGGATCCTTATAAGTGAATGAAAGGGTTCGTACAAGTATAATAGTTATATGAAAAATGCTATTCACTTAGCCTCGACGATCCTGTTGTTGGGCAAACATGGTTTCGTGCCCTTATTTGCTAATGTGTTTAAGAACAATATAATAAGCACAGTAAGACATATAATTGTATGTCTGCTTAAAACCGAATAGCGAATGAATAGGCATCTATGTTCAGTGCGACTACACTCTTGCTAGTGCTCTGACATACATTACGTGGTTGTAGTCTACGTCGGTGTTCCGGCACTCCGCGCTAGTGCTCTAACACTTTTGTTATGGGCAAGCACGTCTCTGACCGGTGTTAATACCCATACAGCCGAATTTTTATTATGTTGTGTCCCGTCATTCATTGTTGCGGTCACATGCGGAACCAAATACTTATATGTTGTCTATCCCGAATAATATGACATATAAGAAAGCATTTACATGATAAGAATCTGAATAATGAACAAGAAGAAAGCATAAATCAATTCGATCACATGTGTAGCTCGTGATTACCCATACATAAGTCTACATTATGACCTCCTACGGGAGATATGAAATTCCGTTATAAGAATTATGTTATATGAAAACTCTATTATAGAATTCTGTTATACATAGGCTCTAACATATGTATTATGTTATATGTTCTACGTAAACTGTCTCAGAGTAGTTCGGATATTAGGACCATATCTCCCAAATTAAAAGTCCAAATGACCTGATTTTTTAATCATAGGAAACTTAAGACATAAGGGTATATTGGGTTAGAAGATCACTTTGTTTAACAATCCGTTTATAAATTAAAAAATTGTAGTCGAAAAATAGACTTGGGGGCGCCTCGGGTAAGGCATATTGGTTATGGAAATTGATATTGTATAAAGGCTATATAAATTTATTGTTATATGAAATAATGCATCATAGTAAGATGATCATGATAACATGTGTTATGAAAGCTAAAGAGAATACACGAATATTTTTGTTATATGAAAAAGTGCAAAGTACAGTTAAATGTTTATAAGAGATTATTTGATAATGAATATCTCATAGTTATTCATGTATATGGGATATGTTTGTTTGATATCTAAAAGATTGTTGAGAAAACATAATAAACCTAATTGTCTGCTTATGACCTGGTAATTGGATAGATAGACGCATATATAGGGATAACACTACAGCATACAGTTTACAAACATAGTAGCCCCGTTTGGGTTGATGATGACATGGATCCCGTTTGGATCATTACAGTTGCCCCGTTTGGGTCATACAATACAATACAATACAATTTATAAATCACTGTCTCGTATAGTGATAGTACCTTTGGGTACATGCAATTCTATCCACTGGTTTAACTAACGGAATATCTGCGGGCATGACAAGAGATGAGATGAAATTTTGTAATGTTTATAAAGGCACAAAACATGGAAATTACATGAAATGAAATTATAAATGACAAGATATAAGACATGAAGCATAACTGTAAGGCTAAAGATTAATGAATGTCAAGAATATGCAAATGGAATCGATTAGGTAGGTGTTATGATTTGTTACCTTATGTTGAAATATTAGTGATAAGTGGTTGAAGTATTGTGTCATATATGGTTAAATGTATATGTATATGTATAGTTAGATGCATTTGTACACGTGTTCATGACGATTGTTATAGTGGTCATCCATATTTATGGATTCTCACTAAGCTATAAAGCTTAGCACATGTGTTTATCTGTGTAGATATCGAGGGGACGGTGATAGAAAGGGCTGATCCCATAATAAAACCAACACGACAATGAGTGTCCATCAATGATGTTTTGGTTTATTTTAGGATGATGCACATATATTTTGAAACAATGAAAAGTTTGTATATAAACGTAAATCGAGATATGGTGATCACTCCAATGGTGAAATTTATGAGTATTATTTGTCATATGATAATTTATATATTTATATTTATACTTTTTTTGTAAGTTTATATTTTCAAGATAATTGTTTAGAATGATGTAAGTTAACAAGTTTATAGTTCTCAAATTTGTGACACCCTTTCCTTACATGGGGTGCCAAGTTGGGGCGTCACAGTTTAGGTGGTATCGAACTAGGAGTTTAAGTATTTATAGATAGGATATAAGATAGAAATGCATATATAAAGTACTGTGTTGGCCTAATGTGGATGTCTTTGTTTTCAGAATATGATGGACCATCCTCCAAATCTGTAAGACTCGAGAAATTTCCAATTTTTGGAAAAATGGCAAAATCGTAATTTTGGTCAAAAATCCAAAATTTATTCTCTAGATCTCGGATAATGGCTTAATTTCATAGTTGGAATCGTCTTGCGAAATCTAGCTAACACGTCGATTTAATCCGAATTCGAGACAATCGGGTTGCATGTTTTTCGAGCAGAGTATCGGTCTTGAAGTAAACGATATTGATGTGATAAAGTCACATATCACATGTACTCATGTTACACATGTTACATGAGTAGAGAAATGATGGAAATGGACGGCCTAGATAGTGCAAAGTGGCAAAAATCTAGAGGAAGGGACATAGATGTCATTTTGTAAATGTTTAAATGATAATAGGACAAAATAGCGTATAGTGTCGTCTCCTACATATGAAAAAGAAAGACAAAACGTGGGAAAGGAAGGAAAATTAGATGCAGTAGCCGATTTTGAGAGTTTTAGTGAGAGAACATCCAACTTCTCTCTAGATTTGTAGGCGATCCGACCGTCGAAATCCTTCGGGGCAAGAAGGAAAGTTGTTCTACGCGGAGAAGCCTACGCGTGGACTCCGATTTTGAGGAGTTTCGACAAACTCCGTGAGGTAGGAGTTTTATCCTACTTGATTTTACACTTTGTTTAAGTGAATTTACGATGTTTGAGTTGATTGAGGCCGTGAGGGGCCGTTTGATCGGTCTCAAAGCTTGGAACCGAATTGTTAGGAAAGTTTGAAACCCATTTGTGCCGTCCGTGACTGTGCACGGGCTGTTTGGGTTGTAAATTGTATAAATTGTGAAACAATTTGTGTTATGTTGTGTATGAGGCCGGAAATGGCTATACAATTCGGTTTCACAAGGTGAAACCGATATAGGGTATTTGGATGTGAACAGTGACTCGAGGGTTTCACTGTCCATGTGAATAGTGACACGAAAATAAATTTTTGTGTGAAAATGTGTTTGGTCGAGTAATTCAAGTTGAATTGCTCGTATTTAATAATTTGCCCAAGTGAGCTAATTTTTGGTATAATGGATTGTGAAATTACATAACATGTTTGTATGATTAAATTATGTAAATGTATATCATGTTATATATATTTATGTATGTTATATGAATTGTCTTGATTATCATGCATTCCATTTACCTTTAGGGCACCCTTGAACAATAGGGTGAGTCTGATGGTGGATGCACGAGAAAAGTGTTTCGGAGGGTTGACTAATTATAATAATTATCGGGTAGTCCATATAAAATATCAATCGTCGAATCCATTTAATTGATATCGCCAGGTTGTCCACACTAAAATGAAGGTATCGGAGTTGGTCCACTACTTAGATCGGAGGGTTGTCCACAATTAAAACAAATATCTTTGTTTGAAAATAATGTTTCTCATACGTGGCTTAGGCAAGTGTGAGGGAGTCGGTGAGGACTCGGGGTATGGGGTGGTCATATGGGACATTCAAGTAGGATCACGCATTTACTTGAATCTTGTGTTTCTCATTTGGTTCATATGCACTTAGGTGGAGAGTAACCCATTTAGGAGTGATTACTACTGAGCATTCGCTCACCCTGTCGAGGATATTATTTTTTTTTCGAATTACGGGACGTGCGAGGAAATGACTCATCTGAAATTCGATCACGAAGAAAGCTAGGGTTGTGGCTTTGGTGTTTTAGAATACATGTATTAGAATGTTGTAAACTTTTAATATGTGTTGTATAAGAGTAAACTTTTAACTCTTGTAACTATGGTATATAGTTGGTATGTTTATGAGTATTGTTTATGGGCCCAAGTGGCCGTTTTTACTCATGTCATGGATTATATTGGATTGTTTGGGCAGGTTTGTTCTTGGGTAGAGCTCAGGTACAAGGAGACTCTACGGGTGCCTCGTAGTGGTCGGGTTACCTGACATTCACGAGTTTTCCACGGGTTGATGAGTAGTCAACGGACCCCGGTTTAAGGGGGCGTCCACGAATGCGGTTAAAGAAGAATTTGCTGAAAGTGTTAACCCCGAGAGCAAGGGTTATCAACCGATCCATCACGAATTAGTCATAAGTGAAAGCAATGTCCTTAACGAGCCAACGGAAGCCTTGTTAAAGATATCTTAGGATATGACTCAGGTTTTGGAAATGTTGACAACTCCTAAAGCTCCAATAGATATGATGAGGAGACATGGAGCAGATGCGTTCCATAGGACAAGCCTAGAGGAATCAAATAAGGCTGAGTTTTGGCTTGAAAGGTTGCAAAGAGATTTGGAGGAGGTGAGATGCCCTCCTGAGCAAAGAGTAGCATGTGCGGTCTCGCTTTTCCAAATTGAGGCTTATGATTGGTGGAAGCTTGTATTGAAGTGTCCAAGGTTTTCGGACCCTATGCCTTGAGATTTCTTTGTCCAAGAGGTCCGGGAAAATTATGTCACCGATATGTACAAAGAGGCCACATGGAAGCAATTTCTGAATTTGAAGCAAAGAAGCTTATCATTGGTTGAGTACGAAAAATAATTTATCCATCTTAGCAAGTATGCTCCAGAGTCAGTTCTCACCGAAGCATTTTGGTGTAGACAATTTGAGGATGGTTTGAATGAGTCTATCAAGAGATATTTAGCACATGTGACTTCTCTTCAATAGGTGAATTTTTATCAGTTGGTACAAGCTGGTATGAAGGTGGAGAGGTTTGAAGCAAGTAGCAAATAAAGGTTTCAAAAAAAGAAGTTTGCAAGAGAAGCTTCTTCCTCCCGGGGGGAAAAAGCTAGGGGATCTCAAGCGAATCGGTGTACGGCAGCTCTGAGAGGTAGAAGGCAAGGGCCTAATGTGGCACCTAGTTCTGGTAGAGGTGCTTCAGCTGGACAAGGAGAAACCCTAGAGTGCCCTCATTGCCATATACGACATTTGGGTGTTTGCAAATTATTCATAGGAGGATACTTTAGGTGTGGAAGCATAGATCATTTCATGGTGAATTGTCCCAGATAGTCAGGGGATAATAAGAGACTATAAGTGTAAAACCCGAGAAAATTCGAATTTTCATAAAAAGGGTAAAATGGTAATTTAAGTCAAAATCCAAAATTTTTCTAGATCTCAGATGATGAAACGGACTTCATCGTTGGGTGTCTCATGAAATCTAGGCCCACCCGTCGGGTCAGAGGCGGTCGAACATCACGTTTTCAGGCACTAGGTGTGGGTGCTACTCCTTGATTTATGAGAGACATGTGATGTGACAAGTCACCTACTACATGTACTCATGTGACCCACATGTTGCATGATTAAAGAGATGATGGAGATTAATGGCTTAGATTAAGCCATGTGTCAAATAGTTAAATGAAAGGACACAAATGGAATTAATGGAAAAGGTTAAGTGTATAAGACAAAAAAGAAATAGTTTTCTTCTCCAAGCAAAGAAATCGTGCGGTAAGTGTTAAGATCCAGATTTTTAGAGAGAGAAGAGGTGACTTCTCTCCTAGATTTCAGGCGTTCGGACCGTCGGTTCTCGATGGAAGCGAAAGCGAAAGTGTGTCGATCTTAGCGGCCAGTAAGTGCAGTAACTAGCCGCCGTAGGCTTTGAACATTTGAGCTAGGCTTGTTAATTTATGAGTGAGCTCGAGGCAGGCAGGCTTTTGAGCAGGCTTAAATCAGGCTCAAGCTTGGCTTGATTTAAAAAAAAAAAAAAGCTTGGCTTGAGCTCATTAGGCTCGTTTTCCATATGAACGAGCTCAAGCTTAACCTCGAGCTCAAATTCAATCCCGAGCCTATCTGAGTTTGTATTGTAATCCTCAAAGCTCAGTCCATATACTTTTAACTTTTTGTAATCAATCGATAACAAATACATCAATTAAAATAATTTTCTATGGGATTTGTTTTACCTTAGTTGATTTAGCGATTGATCTTAAAGAGTGATAAAGCCACCTCCTTGACATTTGTTTCCCTTACGAGAATTCCATCGCTGAAACAAATTTGCAACTGAAAAATTATGCAAAATAGAATTAAAAACAAAGTAGAAATTGCGTGAGTGAAGAAATAAGATACCAAATCATTGAATAAGAAACATGATTGGTTTTAATCAATTATCTAAATAAAGAAATATACGAACAAGATCTCGCCAAACTCATTAGTAATAATAAAAACTATTTGGCAATATAATCGCTACACATGGTTAAGTTGGCCACCACCCTCCGACTACCAAGTCGCGCGCATGATTAATTTCAAGACCCATACTACCATCACGGATCGAGATCCGTATCCGCTTCACCATGTTGAACCGGTCACCAAATTTACAATTCCAAGAATAACGATGAGACTCCCATGTTACACCGTCCTGCTCGCAGCCCCATGCCTACTTCCCTTGTTTCCTTCTATGAAACCCTGACCCCCACGATCACCCTTTGATGCTCTTTTACCCATACCCACGCCTTACGCGCCGGGTTAAGTCCAAACACAGATCCAAAGTGGGCCCCATCACTCCCCAGATTGAGATCGATCCTAGTTCATCAGCCGAATTGATCGCATCGCTGGGTCCGCATTTGCCCTCAATGCTACTCAAGATCTATGAACCTTGTCTAAGCTCATGGCCAACAGCCTCTATAGTTTCCACAGGAGCCCTAATACCCTCATATTTGTAATCTGATTCTCAGACACCATGATCGACCGATCGCACTGGGGCAATATACCCAACATCCATGTCCTCCCGACGTCCCTTTGCAAGACCTTCACGCTATCCACACCGAACATACCGTCGCCGACACCTTCGCGCACAGGGCAACAAATCTTAACACGATCGAGCGCATCCTGAGATCTAGATACCTCCCCACCAATCCGCTGATTCGCTGAGCCCGACCGTCTTCGCCGTCGCTCCTGACCCAGCCTGAGGATTCACGATTTGCCATCCATGTCAACGGATCTGTATACTGAGGATTCACACACCAATATCCGACACATGACCGCATTTCACCCCCACTACTCGAGCCTGATCGTGACCGGTGAAGACCGATCCCGCCGACCGGAGACCGTGGCATTTAAGCCCTCATTCCAGCCGACGGATAGGTCCCCGCAGCCCGAGCCGAGCCGAGAGCCTGCCGAGCCCGAGACGATCAAGCCTAAATTAAGGCCTGGGTTCCTACTTTGTTTAGCTCCACGAGCCGAGCCGAGTCAGCCATTGAGTCGAGCCCGAGCTCAAATTTCGAGTAGCTCGCTCGCTACCGTACTCTAGCGCAAGGGCTGTAGCGCATGGACACTATCGACAGGAGCTCCGACAACCCAAGAGGTAGGGGTATTCTCCTACTTGTGTTATTCTTTGACTAAGAGTTATGTGAATGGTTAGGGATAGTCTGAGGCTTGAATTAGCCATGATTTCGGTATCAAAACATTGAACCAAGTGGAGAAAATCCCTATTGTGTGGCCATGAACAGTGCCAAACCTAGGGTTTCACTGTTCACGTAATATTTTAGTGTGTTTTTTTTTTTTTGTGGTTTGGGTGATTCAAAATAAATTGCTTAATTTGCTAATTAGCCCATCAGAGCTAATTTCGTGTTGTTGCACTCGTGATAAGAATTATGTTATTAGTATGTGAGCAATTATGTTAATATATGCATGTAAAATATATTAACATGAATTGTTTGGAATTAGCATAATGCATTTCATATAATCGGTGTTCTAAAAAAATTAGGTATGAGTACATGGTACTTAAAGAAATGAAAACGATGTTTTTCAATTAGCTTAAACATGCAAGGTCGAGACTCGAGACACTGGATTGGGGCATGTAGACATTCAAGTAGGACTGCCAGATTACTGGAAGCAGGATTGCTGTCGTTTACGTGCACTAGCGGAGTAACCCACGTAGAAAATTATCACTACTGGGCTTTGCTCACCCTGTCGAGGGATCACTATTTCGTGCATGTGGAGTGTTCAGAGGACGACGCTCACTAGAGGCCGCATTTAGAAGAAAGTCGGGTTGTGGCTGTATTCATTTTGTAGAACATGTATTAGAATTGTAAATTTTGATTTTTTTCAAGTTAAGAGTAATGTAATAACTCTCAACTATGTTATATAGTCGATATGTTTAGTGAGTATTGATGTAAGGGCCCAAGTGTATTAGCTTTACTCATTTTAATTGTATATGACCCTGTGGTCTTTTGTAAATATTGGGATGTGCTGGGCTATGTGATTGTGACAGGTTGTATTTTTGGTAGAACTCCCCGTACAAAGGAGACTCTGCCCGATTTTCATGAGTGGTGTTTGGTTACCCGACATCCAAGAGTATTCTGCGGGTTGACGGGTTGTCAACGGGACCCCCGAGTTTTGAGGCATCACAATAAAGAAGTGGCAGAGGGAGATCTGTTACACCACCTTCGACTCGGGATTGAGGTGGCCCGATTCAGCATAGAGGATGTGGAGGTACAATGTCGTGAGACGTTGATCAGCCTCAGGTTTAGTACCACCATATGCTATGAAGGCTCATGAAGATCAGGATGCTCATGAAGTGATTGATGGTATATTTTCTCTATATGATATTGAGATGCATGTATTGATCGACCTTGGTTCTACCCATACATATGTATGCATTGAGCATGTATTTGATAAGATAACATCAAGAGAGAGATCATATATGATATGCATGTAACTAGTCCTGTGGTAAAGTGTTGACAGTTAATATATAAAAATTACCCTATAGTTATTCTATGATTGGGAATTTTTTGGTCGATTTAATTGATCTACCATTTGGAATTTGATTTGATTTGTGAATGGACGACTGTCAAACATCTGGGCTATAATTGATTGTGATAAAAAGACAGCAGTGCTTAGATGTCCCGATCGCCCAAGTGATAGAAAATGGTGTCGTTCCTACTTAATGTCCAATGTAATTTCAGCTATGTTCAATGATTGAAATGATGTGAGGCCTTTGCTTCTGTGCTCGAGTCACAAAAAGGTCAAATAGAACTGGCAAATATTTTGGGTAGTGAGGAGAATTTTTCGATGTATTTCAAGATTACCGATATTCCACTTGGAAAGAGTGTGGATTTATCTATTGAGATTTTACCAGAGCAACTCCTATTTCCAGGGCACCCTACAGGATGGCTCCAACTGAGTTGAAAGAGCTAAAGATTCAACTAATAGAGCTTCTGAATAAAGGGTTTATCCGACCTAGTGTTTCTCCCTGGGGTGCGCTTGTTTTGTTTGTGAAAAAGAAAGATGACACTTTATTGATGTGCATTGATTATTAGCAGATCAATAAGGTGAAAGTGAAAAACAAGTACCCGTTTCCAAAATTTGAAGATCTATTTGATCAGTTGAAAGGAGCATGTGTCTTCTCTAAGATAGACTAACAATCAAGGTACTATCATTTGGGAGTAAAAGATGTCAACATGCCAACATAAAGATTTAAGACCCGAGAAGGAGCATATAGCTTTAGTAATGCCATTTGGGTTGATCTAATGGACCGCTTATATCTGATTTGATGAATAGGGTGTTTCGACCTTATTTGGACCAGTTTGTGGTTGTATTTATTGATGATATATTGGTATATTCTAGAGATGAGCAAGAGCATGAGCAGCATCTACGAATAGTTCTGCAAACTTTGAGAGAGAAGAAGTTGTATTCCAAGCTTAGCAGGCGAGCTTGCCAAAGGAAGTTTCATTCGGGTTACATTGTGTTTGGCCGAGGAGGCAGAGTTGATCCCGCTAAGATTGAAGCTATGGTGAATTGAACTCGCCGGCGTGGACCATGAAGTTTCTTAGGCTTAACAGGATGTTATAGAAGATTTGTGAAGGAATTTTCTGTCATAAATTCTCCACTCACTAAATTACTTAGGAAATGAGTAAAGTTTGAGTGGATAGATAAATGTCAAGATAGTTTTGCGCTGCACAAAATGTCGGTTGAAGTATTCAATATCGACGCAAATTTCTACTGGGTAAAGAGAGCACCAGATAGTGATGCCAAAGAATCGGGTATGGGTTATGTGTTAATGCAAGATAGTGTGCAGTGCATATGCATTCGACAATTGAAGCCACAAGAACAAAATTATCCCACACATGATTTGAAATTGGTCGTTAGTATTTGCTTGGAAGATATGGCGACAATTACTATATGGTGAAAATGCACAATTTTATAATAAATCATAAGTC
Source organism: Tetrastigma voinierianum (assembly GCA_016808115.1). Lineage (NCBI taxonomy): Eukaryota > Viridiplantae > Streptophyta > Magnoliopsida > Vitales > Vitaceae > Tetrastigma > Tetrastigma voinierianum. The sequence continues at coordinate 44,703 of JAEQBH010002268.1, read as the reverse complement.
TCAAGTATTTGTTAACGGAGAAGGAGCTTAATTTGAGACAATGGAGGTGGTTGGAGTTGTTCAAAGATTATGAGTGCATAATAGACTACTGATAGGCGTATTTTGTGATGTGTATATAAAATTATGCAAAAAAATATAAAAAGAGTGCCTATTCCGCGCAAGTATACGTCATTACAATAAATTGTACCTAAGTACTTACATTCGATCCAATGTGGGAAAACGATGCATGACAAAATTATAATACTTCTCTAATATCCAAATTGCACTGTGATAGTAAAACAAAATTTAAAACTAAACTAATGAAATTTCTAAATCTAACTAATGAAGTTCGCAACTAAGGGAAACTAAGAGATTATAAATCTAGGGTACTTGGTGCAATCGACAATCCTCTAGATCTAAGTCAAAATTCTACTATATTGTTTCATGAAAATGCTTTCCAAGGCGACTCTGCCTAATTTAATTATAAGCCCCTCGAGGTCGAATAACCCACCAACTAACACTAGGTCTTTGCTTCTCGCCCAACCCCAAGCATTAGAGATGCATTAAGATCCAAAAGTCTCACACACCCCACTACCGATAATTTCTACACCATCGCCAATTAGGTTGGATTCATCTATGTCTAGTTCTTTACCTTCCTCAGATCTTGCAAAGAACCACTCACCACATTGAGATTAGCAAGAAATCAATATGTAAATAGAACCACATGAATCAATAGAGGTGCATTCACAAGAAACAATAGAAAACTGAACATTAACAAATGTATATAAACCTATGTTCAATACACAACCAAAAACCTCAGATCTACGAATTTAAAGCATGATAGAGGCTTCATGATACATCATAAACTGATAAAACATGAGAAAAGTGAAGAAGAAACTATAATGATCAAATGACAGAGTCTCTGATTTTCTTCCACAAATCTCATGATCTTCCTCCCAAATCCTTCAAAACAGCCCCCAACCTCCCTCCTGTCCCAAAGCTGATTGAAGTCCCTTTCTCCGAGCCTCTAGCCGCCTCCCTTGTCTCTTTCTTGGTTTGAGCTTTTAAAACCCTCCATTATGGGCTCAAATGGCTAAAAATCCACCCAAACTGACTTTGAATGTCGACGCCAGCAGCAAAGTCGCCGACGCCGGGATGCTCGCTTCAACGCTATGACGTTGGTTCTCAACGTCAGTGACGTTGCGCCAGTCCCCTGTTTTTTGTCTACTCGTAAGTCATAACTTTGCTGCTACGAACTTCGATTCAGGTGTTCTGGCACCGTTTGGAAAGCTCTTTGAAGTGTAGAATCCATCCATATATGGCTTGATGCACAGAATCTCATATGATATCTGGAAAAATTCAAAATACAGTAGCCTCTCCTGCAGAAGGTGCTGCAATGTTTGCTTGATTTTCTCAAGTTTTAAACTTGCATAACTTCTTTGTTTGAACTCCAATTTTGTGTTCTGGTATCCCTGAGCTCTTGAAGTGTAGAATCTATACATATACATCTTGTTTACAATTGAGCCTCATACATGATATCTGAAAATAGCAAAATACAGTAGCTGCTTCAGTAGTTTTTCCACCAATTTTGCAGACAATTCCATCAAATGATGACCTGGATCATATGAACTTTTAGAGCATAGGGGCACTTATTTAACATAAAAACACTAGAAAAATAACTAAAGCATAGGGATAAAGTGAGTATTTACATACTCATCACACTTCAACTTAAAATTCTGCCTTGTCCTACAAGAGACCAACTCAAACAAACAAAATTGAAATGATGGTTGAACTAAAAATGAGATGAGTATGATAACATGATTCAAAAATAAAGAATCAATTATGAACACAATTTAGCAATATTAGCCTTTCTAACCAAAATTTAGGAATCCTTAAATTTTTAAACTTTCTAAGGAACATGGCAAAAGCAACCATGTGCTGCAAGCAAATCAACCCCCCCAAGTCCACAAAGGACCTTCCTGAAGGAAACCGAGCGAGGTGATAGCACAGATCTTCAAGAGATAGGAAGGTCCTAGCACCTAAACTTAAGCTCAACTCAATCGATTGGAAGAAGCTAACTAAGAAAGATGTTGTCCACCTTTTATTCATATCAAAACACCTAAAAATTTCAAATACCCAAAAGAAGAGAACTAGTGCCAAGAACAGAAGAGTGTTCCCAGAAGGGATCCATCATGACTCCCCACCCGCTGGTTACACCAGCATTAAATTCTTCAAACTCACACTCGAACACTTAACCAAACTCAAAGGCCCTAAGTTGTGGGAATGATCCATCTTCATTCCATGTAGCTGGCAAAGGAAGTCAATGACTTCGACCGCCTGCTTAGGCATTAGGCATTGAAAGGCCCTCAGATCGTGTGTCTTGGATTCCGATTGGATGATCCCGCTTATTCTTATTCATACTTATTTTTGACATTTTTCTTTCTTTTGCTTGATCTTTCTTTCACTTTTTCTATTGTTTTTTCATTCTTCTTTTAGCTCAATGGCAATCCTCTGATCAAGTGTCCCATCACTTGGGATGGTTAGAACTCCCCAAGGTTAGTTGAATCTAAGGCAAAGAACTGTGACCAAGGTATACAAGGGAGACCAAAAGTGTGTGTGTGATAGACTTTTGAGAACAGCTTTTGTAGCACAAATGGAGGTGACTAAGCTAAGTCACCCATACCAAGCAAGTACACAATTCCAAATCATTTAAAAACCTAAGGGTCCTATTCCTCTTTACACTTGGCATTTTTGAATAGTTGTGTTCAAAATGACCTTCTACTAGCCAACAAGGCATCAAACTCACTCATATGAGACACAAAATAAAAAAATAAAGAATGAAAAGCACATGCAACTAACAACCAAACAACTAACTAAAACAGGTAAGGAGATACAAAAGCTGATTTTTGGAATTTTTTTCTTAATGATTTCTTGAATTCACCCCAAACTTGAAATGAACATTGTCCTCAATGTGAAAACAAAAGTAAGAAACTGGAGCAATTAGTACTCTCGATGGGCTGATCAAGCCTAAGCTGCTTCCAATGAATATGGCTCGCTTTGGACCTTAAGCGGTGTTAAGAGGGGTTAGACCTTAAGTCCAAAATGAGAGGTTTCTTGAAAATAGGGAAGCATATATGGAATGAAATGAGGGAGGATGTTGGAACTGGATTTCCTTGTTCAATTTTTTGTTCTTTGAACCCCAAGACAATACAAACTTCCACTTTTCAAGACCCTCCATAGCCAACTTCAAACTCCAAAAAACCCAAAAAACAACACTAAGAAACATAAGATCAAACAAGAAAATTTATTCAAAAACAAACTCAAAAGTAAGTAAAAAAAGTAAAAGGAAAAGGAAACTTATTAAACTTGGGTTGCCTCCCAAGAAGCCGCTCCGTTTTTCTAGAGTCCAGCTAGACTCTACCAACTACGGATGGGTTGGTGTTTCTTGCCTCCATCCTTCTCTAAGAGGCGATAGTCAAGGCCAATCGTTAACTCGAGCACATAGTCTCTCCACAATCTTATTATTTTTTTTATTTTCTATTTTTTTAATTTTTTTGCTTACAATGGTTCCTCTCAATTCATCAGTTGAAATGAATGATGTACTCATCCACCTCGGAATTTGGGATCGCTCTCTCATTTTTCAATTCTTCATTCCCACCCCTATAAAGTCATCTCCTAAAAGTCTCGCAACCTCCTCTTTACCTTTTCATATGATTCCTATAGTTGACTCTTTTTCCTCCTTTTAACTAAGCTCAAAGTTTATGCATCATCATCCCACCTTGGCTTTCTCAAGTTCTTCATTACCTCTGAAGTGATTTCTTCATTATAGTTTCAGCTTTCTTTCTTTGTATCTGCTCCCAAGAGTGATGGCGAACTCTCATGTTGTCCTTCAAAGGACATTGAGCCATATTCTCGCTCATTCATATATTTTGCCACTAGTTCTTCTATACCTATACTTCAATTTTTAGGTTGTTCTTCTCAAATGTGCTTTGTACTGTAAGGGCCACTGAGCCATCTCTTCTTTCAAGATATCGAATGGTGTATGTCAATTTGAACATTAGCCCTCGTCAATTCCATGAATTGAACTTGAGATGTCACACATTCAACACATGAACCTTTCATTTCACTAATGCTACCTCTAACTTTGTCATTCTCTTCATGTGGGAGGTTGACTTATCTCTGTTTGGATTAAAAACCGAGGCAACCTAACTCAGAGTAGTCCATTTCATCCATTGATCTTGAAAATTCAGACAGCCATGGTAAATGCGGTGTGTCGAGTTCTTCTTAATTCATCCATAGCTTCTTCTAGCTTGATCTTTGGACTTGTGGAGATTGAAGAGTGTTATATTGTATTCCATGAGGCTCATGGTGATCCATCCAAAATTATGATTGCTCAAGTACGGGTACCTCCATATCGAGTATAACTGATGCATATGGTTGCCACACTTAACTCGCACTTGAGTTGTCACTCTTCTTCGATGTTCATCGCCCAATCGCGCATCCTAGTTGTCGCTTCAAGGTGAGCCAATGATTTGTCAACTCGATGATAGATCCATTGTGATTTTAACCTAAAAATTTATAAACAGAGCAACACGCCAAAACTTGATAGGCGTATTTTGTGATGTGTATATGTACCATGCGTAAAAATATAAAAAAGTGCCTATTCCTGCAAGCATGTTTCTGTCAAGTAATAAAGTACCTAAGTACTGATATCGATCCACAGGAAAATTAGATGCTTGGCTTAATAAAATTTATAATACTTCTCTAATATCCAAACTAACAATTGTGATAGTAAAACAAAATTTTAAACTTAAACTAATGAAATTTCTAAATCTAACTAATGAAGTTCGTGAACTAAGGGAAACCAAGAGATTATAAATCTCTAGGGTACTTGGTGCACCTGACAATCCTCTTAGATCTAAGTCGTACTCACTCTATTGTTTCATGAAAATGCTTTCCAAGACGACTCTTGCTTAATTTAATTATGTTTCTCTCGAGGTCGACACCTACCAACTAACACTAGGTCTTTGCTTCTGGGCCAACCCCAAGCATTAGAGATGCATTAAGATCCAAAAGTCTCACACACCTCCTAATTACCGATAATTTCTACACTATCAGGCTAATTAGGTTGATTCATCTATGTCTAGTTCTTTACTCCCTTCTCAGATCTTGCAAAGAACCACTCACCACATTGAGATTAGCAAGAAATCAATATGTAAATAGAACCAAGTATGAATCAATAGAGGTACCACAAGAAACAATAGAAAACGGAACATTAACAAATAGATATAAAACTCATGTTCAATACACACAACCAAAACCCTAGATCTACGAATTTAAAGCATGATAGAGGTTCGATACATCATAAACTTAGGGATAAAACATGAGAAAAGAGGAAGAAGAAACTATAATGATCAAATGATGGTGAGTCTCGATTTTCTCTTCCACAAATCTCATGATCTTCTCCCAAATCTTCAAAACAGCCTCCCAACCTCCTCTCGTCCCAAAGTGTGGACAAAGTCCCTTCTCCGGCTCCTAGCCGCTCCCCTTGTCTCTTCGGTTTGAGCTTTTAAAACCCTCCATTATGGGCTCAAATGGCCATAAAATCCACCCAAAACCGACCTCGAACGCCGCGACATCGTGCAACGCCGACGCCGGATGCTCGCTTCTCGCAACGTCGCGATCGCTGGTTCTCAACGTCGCGACGTTGCTGCAGTCCCCTGTTTTTGCCCGACTGTGCCATAACTTTGTCATACGAACTCCGATTTGGGTGTTCTTGGTACCGTTGGAAAGCTCTTGAAGTGTAAAATCCATCCATATATGGCTTGATGCAATAGAATCTCATATGATATCTGAAAAATTCAAAATACAGTAGCCTCTCCTGCAGAAGGTGCTGCAATGTTTGCTGATTTTCTTCAAGTTTTGGAACTTGCATAACTTCTTTGTTTGAGCTCCAATTTTTGTGTTCTTGGTATCCCTGGAAAGCTCTTGAAGTGTAGAATTCATACATATACAGCTTACTTCAATTGGAGCTCATATGATATCTGAAAATAGCAAAATACAGTAGCTGCTTCTGTAGTAGTTTTTCCACCAATTTTGCACAATTCCATCAAATGGATGACCCGATCATAAGTATGAACTTTTAGAGCATTAGGGCACTTATTTAACATAAAAACACTAGAAAACTAACTAAAGCATAGGGATAAAGTGAGTATTTAAGATACTCATCAACTACCACCCCGGAAAATCTAATGTGGTAGCAGGTGCCTTAAACAGAAAGACAATGGAAGCTTTGTTATTACGGCGCAGTGAATGGAAAATAGTATCTGATGGAGCTATATTAGTTCAATTAAAAGCGTATCCTGTTTTAAAGCAAATGATTACAAATGTCGAAATAATAAGAGCGTAAAAGGTACAATTGGTCGAGATAGTGATAAGACCGATTTTTCAAAAGAAAAGAAGATTGGAAGTTTGTTTTTCCGTAATAGATTATGTGCCACCGATAATGAGTTGCAAAAAGGTTATAGCTCATACTATAGATGGTAATTATGCATCCGAGGCAAATAAGATGTACTGATTTGAAGCAATGTTATTAGTGAGAATGAAAGGGTATGTGATCTAACTATGTGTCCAAATGTTTGACATTTACAAGTAAAAGCCAACATCACATCATTCTATATGTTAAATCCATTCAAATTCAAGAATGCAAATGGGGATAGTATTGCTATGGATTTTGTGAATTAGACTTCACGCAAAGGAAGCATGATTATGATTCGTGGTGTGTATTCGTAGGTATTTTAAATCAAAAATTTATAACCTAATGTTCAAAACACTACCTAGCATTAAGTTACTAGTATATTAGCCTAATATCGCTCATAAGGATGGGTTTTCTTCAGAATGATTCAATACCAAGGTTTACACTAGTGATTGCAATTTGGATAATGGGGCAGATAAAAGAGGTTGGTTTAATGGTTGTCATTGAAACATAAAAAGGATTATATGGAAAGATTCCTCAAGTATTATTGTGGACACTAGGTTTAGGCTTTTTAGGCAAAAGAGGGGGGTTTCGGGTCTTACCTCGCATTAGAGATAAATATATAATATCTCCTCGACCTGATCTTCATTTGTACTATAAAAACCCGACACCATTAAATCTCTTGAAAATGGTAACACGCATTACTGCCTCGTCAATAAAAACATGATCTTTCTTTGACTCTTCACCTTCCAATCGGTCACAAACGATACCTCAACGAACATCACTGATTCTAACATTAAGCATCTAATGAGCCCTGAAAGCTTACCAAGTACTGACCATTCAAGGTGACTCGAAGGGATCAAAACCTAAAGTTGAAGAGAAGAACAGTAACGACTGTGAATGCCTACGTGAAAAACATGGAAACCCTTAGTTTGCGTTAGGATCCTTCACCTAATGGCCTTATACTTCAAGGAGAAGTATTTCCAGCCACTGACCCTTCCGAAATCATCCTTAGAGGGTGTTTGGTTAGTGAGAAAATAGAAGAAAACGAAAGAAAATGAAAGAAAATGGAAGCTTGTTCGACAAGCTTCCCCGAACAAGCTTCCCCCAAAATTTTATAATAAAAAATTCGGTTTTTTACAAAGTGTTCTTTAGGTATTATATACCACCAAAACAATGCAAATTACCAAAATATATAAACTAAACATTATTACATAGGGATAATTTGGGAATAAATAATAAAAATGAGATATAAGAGACAAAAAAATGGAAATTTCGCAACCCTTGCTGAAGGATCCCGACCCGGATTAACCTCATGAACCCGAGGGGGACTCCCTAAGACTCCAATGGCTAGAAACTTTTCCTTAAAAACACCAAATAAAATCCATGGAGCTAACCCTTTGCTAACTTTAACATATCTTTAGAAAATAATGCGAAGCCGGCGATAAATTTTTTTCTTTTCTTTTCTTTTGTTTTTCAAACACTTGGATTTTTTTTTCTAAAAATCGCTGTAGTTTCTCTGCTTTTCTGACTTTCCCAAATTTACAAACCTCAAACATTTAAAACACTTCTAATCTTTCCATCCTCAACTTCCCTAACTTCCTTAGGACTCTCGTCCACAACCAAATCAAACACAATATATACATATATACATTTATTTATTTTCAATCATCAAAACATTTGAAACTTCTCAAATCCATGCATTTATTTTTATCAAAAGATTTGGGCTTGAGCCTAATTTAAGCCGACCGTTTACGCACTCCGCCCACCGAGGATCAAAGCCCACGAAGTTCCTTTTCAACTTTATACATATACATATATCCATAACAAAATATCTAAATACACAAGATGGAAAATTATATATACAATGAAATCATGTGTCGCCTCCCTCGACGGCTCGACTCACGTGACCGGACGCTCTACCGTGCACCATCTGCGGTCCTCGAAAATGTTTTTGAAACATAGGGAAAAGAATGAGCTAAAGGAGCCCAAAGGAGTGTACATTTTCATTAAAATAACATTTTCGCAGATATACCAAAATAATACATACTTATACAATTAAAATCCATTTATACCTTAAACATTTATGCCAAACTTTCTTTCAATAAATACTTATGCATTTAAAATCCATTTATGCTTTAAAACATTTGTACCGTAAACTTTCTTTCTTTTATTTATTTCTTCTTTCTTTCTTTCTTTCTTTCTTTCCTTTTTCTTTCTTTCCGATGGAACCCAGTAATAAACACACCAACAAGCTTCCGTGATCGACTTGCGGAGGGACAAATACATTCCGGGCCATAACCACTACGTCATGAGAAACTTCACGCTTGCATAGGGTTCCAGCCATAGCACTTATCACGTGCAAGGATATTACTCTAGACACCTATTTCCCCCGCTAGTAACCTATAACTTACTCCTAAATCCTTACACGCTTAAAGTACTGACCATATCGCCAGTACCGCCATATGGTTTGTGGTAACCATCAGCAAAACATTTCTTCAAAATACATTTATAAATACATTTAAATCCTTACTTTATCATTAAAACACATATGCATTCAAACATTTTTAAACTTTCATAATACCTTAACATATGCATACATATTTAATACACATATAAATATAGGCATTGATGCAAAGATAAACAATGCAAGATAAAACATTCCATATGCCTTATTTACATAAAATTTATGCATTAACTTTCAGTTTAACATTAAAACCATTCACTTTTAAAAACTCACTCAAAATATCATTTTCACTCGCTCACGCTCAACTCGCTGCTCCGTTGAGTTCTGCTCCCGTCCGATAGTCCTTTCACCTTTCCAAGAAAACTAAATTACACATTAACCATAATTTCCATTTAATCCACCATAAACACTCATTCCTATATTCTTATTCCTCTAGGAATCTATTTTAATAGAATTGAATCAATCCAATCGGATCATCCAAACTAAAGTTATGGCATTTTCCATGCCAACTAGTCATTTTACCGATTTTCTAGTGACAGTTTGCATACTTCATTTTTCCGAGGTCTTGACTTCATATTTTGACACTATGTCCTTATTCTCATTTAAAGCTAAGGTGCTAAGGGTTCTATCTCCAATTGGAATTCACCCAATTCGGAGCACCGGGAACTCACTTAATACGTCCAAATAACCGGCTAATCTATGTTCCAAAACTGAACCAGAATTTGGCTTGCACATGGTCCTACTTTGAGGAATATTTAGGCTACTTAGATCCGAATTTAAGGATACCTTCTTCTTAAGTTTTGTTATCCTTTAAGTCTATTTCCTTACGTAGCCACTTAAATCACTCAAATCGGATCAAAATTGAGAAAGTTATGGCTAAAATACCAAAACTGGTCAAACAGAAAAAACAGGACATTTCGTACTGAGACTGCTGCCCAAAATTGACCAAAATGTGTTTTCTTCCATTTTTCTTCACTCTAAACACTTAAATCTGATGCATTATACCCATTTCAACATAACACACACAATTCACTATCAAACCCTAACCCTTACTCACTTGATTTTGTCAAAACCTCCTAACCTAACCATGGCTTTCAATTGATATTAAATTCAGCACCATTAAACCTTAAATACCACTAATTCTAACATCCATAAATGTAATTTAAGACATAAACATGGAAAACATCAAACCCTAACTTTCCCACCATGAAAACTTATCATGTTTCTTGAGTTTTTGGCCCTCTCCTTGATTACCACTCTTGAAGATCACTTGAAAAGCTTTGAATGAGGAGAAAAAATCACATCTCATACCTTTGCCCTTCACTTTTTCTTCGCTCTCCTTTCTCTCCTTTCTTTTCTCTCTTTTCTTCCTCTTTCTCTCCTACGGGTTCTCCTCCTTTTATTTCAATCCACCCTTAAATTTAGATTTTGCTTCTCACACTTGACAAAATTGCCCTTTCCCACTTGCCAAATTTCCTTGAACCAAAGAAGCTCATCGTCCATTCTAATGAATCAAAATCCATTAACCTATTATTTTATTCATAACTTAGTCATTAAGAAAGGTTTTAATTGGCTCACAAGAAAATATATCCCTTATAGCATTTTATCTCAGCCACTTTATACTCGCTTTTATACCGATTAAATATCAAAATATTCTATGGTCGCCTAAACTTCAAATTGACCATGAAATATTTTAATGAAATCCTTCACATTGATTCTTAGGCCTGAAATCATCGAAATTCCATTTAAAATCATTAAAATCTGGAATCCTAATATGTGATATTAATTCAATTACGCTCGATCACCCTGAAACTATCCAACGACTCCGCTTCACTTTATTTCGCTGCTAGTCTTTAGTTGATATATTCTGACATTTTCAGATGGCCCAATCTCCGAAAATTTCAACGCAGTCCCGAATTTCACCGAAATCACTATTCACTTAAATCTCCTATTCTCTTCTAAATATCGTCTGTGAAACAGTAGGAACCGAAATTTCCTACAAATTCCTTTGCAAACCCCTCCATTCTATATAATAAGAAAACCTATTATTCCTCAGTGTATCTTGCTACAATTTTCGCATTCACTCTCATGTCCAAATGACGTCCTGAGCATTCTAAATTTAATCTACCCTCGTTTCTATCATCGACCTCTAATCAGCCTTAAAACTACTATTATAACATTCAATCAAGTTGGGGTTTTACAATCAATTCTCCTTATAAAATCCCTCACTCGAAATTAAAACATTCAGACCAAGATCAAAGAGATGGAATATGCCTCTTCATCCGCTCCCTCATGCTCCCATGTAGCTTCCACCGTATGACTCCTCCACAATACCTTCACCACGCACAATTTTGTTACAGAACTTGCTCGACGGTCGCAGGATCCGTGACCTGCCTCTTCGTATGTCAAATTCAGATTTCCACCGTTGCTCATTACTACGTGAAGGGTCTGGTATGTACTTCAAGGGCTATAGAAAACATGGAAAACATCGAATGCGACGAGGCCGATGGCAACTCCAATCGATATGCCACCTCCAATCCTCCCAACAATCTCAGATGGCCCAATATATCGTGGGACCCAAATTTTCCACGCTTCCCAAATCTTTATAATAATCTCTTCCATGGGAAATCCTCAAAATACCATATCCTCACCAACTCTAGGTCCCTACGGCGATTGTCCGCATAACTTTCGGTTCGGCCTTCAGGTACCTTCTACCTATCCCTTATAACTTTGATCTTATCACACAAGTCACTTGAACAATTTCCGGACCTACTAATTTCTTTCACCTACCTCGTCCCAACAGATCGAGTTCATATTTCCGTCCATACAGAGCTCAGAAGTGGGCCATACCAATACCGGGTCCGATAACCTATTGCATGCGACCCATCGTGGGTATAATGGGTGTCCCAGCCCCTAAACCCGCAATCATGCCCTGGGCATATCCTCTAAAGCCCATAAATTCCCTCTGGGATCGGGCCATCCGTCCGTGATGAAAAGTCACTAAATGCGCTTTAAGGCAAAGGGCATTCAGAACTCGGCCAAACCGTGAGGTAAACCCGATCTCTCAACAAAACAATGAAACCGAAGGCACTACACCGATAATCTCTAACGTATAATCGGGCTAACTTATCCAATGAATCTATTCCGATAGGTAGGAAATGGGCCATTTCACTTACCTGGCCTACACCCATATCGCATCATGGCCACTCCCGCAACGTGAAGTCCTACCACAAAATCCATAGTGATTCTCTCCCATTTCCACCGAGGAATGGAGTGATCGAATAGTCCCAGGGCTCGATGTTCACACCGCCGACACGTGAGACATCCGAGACGAACTCGCAATATCCTCTTTCATACCTTCCACCCAAGAGGTTCCTTAGTATGATACATCCAGGCTTCCCTGATGCATAAAGATAAGCGAGGAATGGGCTTCCATAATCTCTCCTCACATCACCACCTACCGTACACACAACCTCTCGTCCCATGACCACGCATTCATCCTCTCAATGACAAATCCCCTCGTTGCCCAGACTCTACTTCACCTTTTAACTTCACTATCTCAGGATCCCCGAACTGGCTTCTAACTCGTCTATCACAGACGACATGGAATGTGGCTAACGTTGCTCCCCGAACTGCCGGGCCTACTCACACCCAAGGACCTCAATTCTATGAGTCGAGGAAGATGCACTACCACGCGCGATGCTGCGGAACTCATATCTTCTACTAAGAGCATCCGCTACCACGCTCGCTTCCAGATGATATTCAATGGTACATTCATAATCCTTGGATCAGCCAATCCATCTTCTCGTCTCATGTTCAGTTCCTTCAGAAATATACCGCAAGCCTATGATCCGTGAAAATCCTATTGTGGCACGATATAAGTAATGCCTCCATCCGCAAGGCAAATACTATACCAAGTAGTCTGCCAAGGTCGTGTGTAGGATAATTCTCGTCATGCTTCTTCAATTGCCTAGAAGCATATGCAATCACCGTTGGCTCAGATAATACACAACCTGCTTCCTATCTTCTGGGTGAGCCATCCGTCGCTACAGAGTCGCGCAAGCAAAGAAAGGACTCCGGACGTAACCACTCAAATTGCGACAACGGCCGCGGCAAGAAAATCTTCGAGCAAGGATGTGGATAGATGCCACTAAGCAGAAGATGAGTCAGCTAACCGGAGTAGTAAGAGCCGGAGAAGAGTGTGTCACAGTACAGTGGGCAGCAAGGTCAGCGCGGTTGCCGACATCAGATGCTGGGTCTCTGAGCAAGCGCGATCGAGTACTGGACCGTGGGGACGTATCAAGGATCACCTTATAGGAGGATATGTGGGAAGATGAGGGGCTCCAGGCACAAACTGCCACTTCTCAACGGTAAATGTGGCTTCACAAACCCGACGACGCTCGACGGCTCGTGAAGAAAACCTGTGTGCTCCTAATAGATGAGAGAGCAACTTCTAAAACAATAGCTCGAATGGTCTCATTTACTAAGGTGCTTTCTATGGATTTTCTTCTCAAAGTGGAATAGGATGCACAAGTCTCGAGGGGCTGTAAAACTAAAAGCCCCTAAAAATAATGACATAAATCTCTAGAATGGCGCCGCCTCCGGACAACATGTCAAGAGTAATGTATTGGACCAGAAGATGTGGTCCACAAAGCATCCATGTTTGAAGTCGCCAACAAAATAGGCTGCTTGATGTGTCTCAAGAGAGGATCCAATCCATCTCCTCGTGAGCACGTGGCCACGCCTATACTCACGACCGCCAAGGTCATCGGAAGGTTAAAAGCGGCAAAATATATCGATCGCTGGCGATGCCTCGACCGCCATCAATGGTGAAGTGAATAGCAGTAGGATGGCGCTCACCTCGGGACGTCATGGTCTGGTAAAAGTCAATCACTAATCTCGGATAGAAAAATCGACGTGGAGTCATGAATGGCTCTAGAGAGTAGCGCTGAACGAGCCCCATCGACTCCCAAAGCTCTGCAGGATTGGCAAAATCTGATGTCATAAGTGTTCAGGGAAATCCTGTTGTCGTAGTCGTGTTTCCTCCCTATTGGAGCTATCAGGAAAGTGGCCTCATCACAAAGAGAGAGAGAATAGATTCAGGACTGTGGGAATGTTTGGCCGAGGCTCCCCGAGGCGTGGAGACTGCAGGCACCAATGGTTGTGGCTGTGAAGACTCTCCGGGGCCAGAGGTCCTGGCCCGCTTAGGTGGAGGTGGCCTACGCATTGGTCGTGGGTGAGGAGGATCTGCTAGCATGGGTCCACCTTGGTCGGCACCGCGCATTGCAGGAAAGCCTGGCAAGGGCAAAGAAATGAGAGGTCATTGCAGTTCCACGTGATCGCCGTGGTCACGGCAGAACAGGTGCCCCGGGCAATACAGGTTGGACAGACTGCATTCTCTTGTCTTTGCCATTATTGCAGATTGAATTGATGAAGATTTCAGAGAAGGGGAAGGGTTTTCGCAGGGTAGGGCTTCAGGAATTTAGGGGATGTCGTAGGGGAGGTGTGGGTTTCGCAGGGAGGTTAGTCTCCTATTTATAGAGGATGGGATGTGAAGGGTTTGGATGAAATATGAATGATTTAGAGAGGTGTAAGATTAAAAATGGTGTAGGGGTGGAATGTGAATGGATCTGGGGGGAGTAATGAATGTAACTACAGGTTCGCAGGCCTGGGAAGGGGGAGGGTCTGCGTGAAGAAAATCAAGCTGAGGGTTGCAAATATTCGTAACCCTTGCGAAAAAATGCTGGGAAAAATAGGTGACCTTGTGAAATTGCACTGTGAAATTTCTTTGGGCCTGCGAATTTAACTATGAGCTACTGAACCTCCCTGCTTTAGAAAATTAACACAACCTTGCAAAAACAAACATAGGAAAATTAAAAAAATTAAAAAATAAAAATACAGGAAGATAAAAAGAAGTCGCGAAGTTGCAATTGGGAGGAAAATTTTAACAAAGCAAAAGAAAAGAGAAATAAATAAAAATAAAATAAAAATAAAAGATCAAACAAAAAAGAAATGGACTTTGCAATCTCGTGAGACTGTAGTCCACTCAACCCCATTCTTAGGCGTTATCCGGTGTTTCGAGAACCGGTAGAAGCTAATGGATGATCGCGGGGTTGATAATCTTCATCAACCTCTTCTAAATTTTCCATTAGCTCCTCATAGCTCGGTTAACAATGTTCCCCCACACTAGTGCCAATCAAGCAAACTTCCTCTAGACCTTCTTCCTCCGGGATTGCATGTTTGTCGCTAAATGAAATATGTTAAGCTCTAGTGTCATATTGCCAAATGTGAGCTGCATGACCCCATTTAGACAATTGATGATGGCATTAGATGTGGCAAAAAATAGTCTCCCAAGTATGATGGGCACATGATTGGCCCCCACTGCCACTAACTCGATATTAAGAACAACGAAGTCTACCAGATAGTAGAACTTATCCACCTTCACCAAAACATCTTCAACTATGCCTTTAGGAATTTTCACCGATCTATTTGCCAAAGATTAAGTGATGGTGGTAGGCTTTAATCCTCCAAATTTAATTGTTCAGACTGAAAGCAGGTAACAAAGCCTACACTGTGCCCCCAAATCACAAAGAATGCTCTTTCTACACAAGTTCCCAATGTTCACTCGAAATGGTAGGAGACCCAGATCCTTTCAGATTTGATTACCGCCCAAATATCGCATTTTACACGCTAAACTCCGGTTTTGAGCTCTTTGCGTAGTAATCGGCCTATTTTTAGCCCAACTAGCATATTAAGGACTTAGCATTGCTACTAATCATTTTTTGTGGCAAGTCTTGCTTGTTTTCATGTGTTTTAGCTTCAATTTAGGAATCTAGCTTCTCACAACAGTTAAAATAAAGCAAAGAAGATCATCGTGAGCTAGTAGTCTGAAGCCGCAGGCAAGAAACAAAGAGGCAGTCATTTTCGCAAGGGTTGCGAAAATTTTGCAACCCTTGCGAAAATTTCGCAACCCCTGCAAAAATACCTGCCATTTTCGCAAACTGGGAATTTCGCAACTTTGCGAAATTTCGCAATGTTGCGAAATTTTCGCAACTTTGCGAATTTTCTCAATGTTGCGAAATTCCGCAAACTTTGCGAAAATTCCCAGCATTGCGAAATTTCGTAGGGTTGCGAAATCCTCCTGCCCTGCAAATTTTTCTGGTTTTGTTGACTTTTTGTACTTTTTGTTTTCTTCCCATTTTTCCACTCTAGATTAGACATTTTAATGGTTATTTGATAATTGTACAAGGGTGGTATGGCTTCAAATACCAACCCAAGACTTTGTATAACGTCATCAATTTTTGAAGATAGGGGGGGATTGGAATAATAGCTTGCTAGAGAAGTTTTGGTTTTTCTCTTATTTTTCTCCCATTTTCCTTCACTTTCTCGGTGGCCAAACACTTATTGTTGAAGATTTCTCAAGGAATGAGTGGCAAAAATCTCCTTTCCCTTTGAAGTAGAAGTCATCAGGTGAGGGAACAAAGGGTAAGTTGAGGGTTTTTCATGATATTAAAGTAAACATTCACTGCCATTAATGGTTTCTCCTTTCCAAACCAGGTTGTAAACCCTTAAGCTCACCTAGGATGGTTAGTGCTTGGTAAACTTTGATGGTTTGTTGGATACTTAATGCTAGATCCAACAATGCCCGGAGTTACATTACTTATCGCTGCTTTTGAGGTGAGTCGTAGTCTATTTTCTACAGACCGAGGTCACGGTTAATGAATGCTATTTATGAAGAACACTGCTAAGTGGTTAGTTTTTACAGCTTAAATGAAGAACTCGGTTGGGGGTGACTATAGTCAAACTTCCAATGTGAGGAATAAACCCAAATCCCTCACTTATCCAAGGAACCCAAACCCGATGTACCGACACTTCCGTGGGCCTCCTCTTATTTACTTATTTCCTTGCATTTACTACTATTATCTCACTATTTTTATGAACTCCAAAAAATCCAAATTAAATTCACCGCTTTCAAGCACTTCACCGTTAATATTTACATGAAGAAAACCCATCCCTCGTGGACGATCCTAGAACCACTATAAATCCATTAGCCATGCTACTGCAGTATAAGGTATTAGGTTTTATAAATTTTGTTGATTCGATATCCATAATTTATCTCTGGGTATTGGCAATACCAGTACCTCACACGCGAATTCAAACAGCCATGGTTCAGATAATGCCTTAGTGTTGAGAAGTTGTTGAATCTTTGCGGATCCTCATCACAAGTGTCATGAATCCCAACCCTTTTTGCCCTTACTTATTTCCCCTAGCAACACTAGGCTGGATTAAATTTTTATATCATTCCAAACTCAAATTTAATTTTTTTTTAGCTAACAGTGAACATTGCTAGATAGTCTCAGTGTTTGTTTCAGGCTATGTCTTCAGGCCGTTTGATAGACTATATGCAATCCTCGATAGGAACACTATAGGCATATTAGGAGAGAACCGTCCCACAGAGCAGTGGTTGTGAAGTGAGCCTAAACACGAACGCATGGAGCCCCCCACTCAAGAACAACAGAGCTCAGGGGTCTAAAGGATCCCAATGCCTACAGATCAATGAGAGATCACATTCACCCACCAAGGGTGAGTGCATCCTCATGCATTATCCCCCCTGCTGAGGAGGTAGCAGTGAGGCCTTATCTGGTGCCCCTACTCCCAACTTTTCATGGTATGGAAAATGAAAATCCATACACACACATCCGAGATTTTGAGGAAGTTTGCACGACTTTCAAGGAGGGTGCAACATTTATGGAGCTGCTGAAGTTGAAAGCCTTTCCGTTAACCCTCAAAGATAAGGCCAAGATTTGTCTTAATTCTCTAAGGCCAAGAACTATCGTAAATCGCGTAACCCGCAGCTAATTTTGAAGAAATTCAAAGGCACACAGACCAATAACTTTCAAAGAGGCAAGATGATATACATTTGCTTCATGATAATGAGAAGTTCTACTAGTGCTGGGAGAGGTATATGGAGACCATCAGTGTCTGCCCTCATCATGGCTTTGATACATGGATGCTAGTCAATCATTTTTATGATGGAATGTCTCCTTCCATGAAGCAGTTGTTAGAAACATGTGTGGAGGAGACTTCCGGTAAAAAACTGCACGGCTTCGCTGATTTCATTATGTAGTCGAGACCTCCAAAGCATGGGATGAGCCAAACCCGAGGGAAGTTGAGAAAATGAGGCCTGCAACCCATCAAAGGGGAGGCATTTATGCACTCTCTGATGATATGGAGATGAAAGCAAAGTTGTCCACGTTGACTCGACGATTGGAAGAGCTTGAAATGAGAAATCAACATGAGGTTCAGGCAATAGCTGAAACACCTATGCCCCTCCAGCTCTGTTTTAACTACCAATCCACTAGTCATCAAGGAGAGCACGTTCAGTAGCCCCTTCAAAGGAGGGATTTACGATGGAGCATGCAAATGTTAGCCAAAATAAACCATCACCAGATGCTTCATATGGTAACACCTATAATCCTAACCGGAGGAATCATCCCAACCTTTCCTAGATGCCTAAACCTCCACCGTATGTGCCACCTTATGCCCAACCACAGTATGGCTCTTCATCTCAGCCACAACCACCACTGACCACATCCCTAGTTAAGCAAGCAATTATGAATTTGAGTAAAGTGGTGGGGGACTTCGTTGGAGAACAAAAATCAATGAATGACCAGGTGAACAAAAATAACACAAGCTGAGAGTACTGAACAAGAAAATGGAGGGATCAAAGTGAGCTATCAAAATTTACAACCTCCAATACTCTAATTTCTAGGTCGACACTAAAGAAGAAGTGCATGAGAAGGGCAAATTCCCCTCTCAAACTCAGCAAAACCCAAGAAGAGTACATGAAGTGACCTCCACCACTAAACCTGCACCAAAGATATGGCAAAGGTCGCCATCACACCGAGAAGTGGTGCATTGAAAATCCAAAGGCTCAAGACTCGTAGAAAATCGAGAGAACCACGTAAAGAGCCAAGCGGATGTAGATAATAAAGAAGACAAGCCGAAAAAAAGAATATACTCTCTCCATTTCCCAAGCACTCAAAAAAAGTAAAAAGAAGGAAAAATGGTCAAGCTGAGATCCCGAAGTACTAAGACAGGAACTTAAACATCCCCCTGTTAGATATGATTAAACAAGTCCCACTTATGCTAAATTCTAAAGGACTTGTGCACAATGAAAAGAGGGATGAATGTTGATAAGAAAGCTTTCCCACCAATAAGCTGAAGCATTATCCAGCTGCAAGACCCTAGTTGGGAATACAAAGATCTCTGGCCATCCAACCATCTCGGTGAACATTGGGCGACTTGTGTGGAGAAGGCTCGTTGGATTTGGGAGCTACAGTTAACCTTTGCCCTATTCTAAGATATTAAACGCTAGGTTGGGGGCAAACTAAAGCCTACCGCCATTACCTTATCCTTAGTAGACAGGTCAATAAAAATTCCCAAGGGCACTGTTGAGGATGTCTTAGTACGCTGACAAATCTTTACTACCTCGTAGATTTTGTGGTCCCCTGATACAGAGTCGCTGGCAAGTGGTGCTAACTATGTGCCTATTATCCTTGAAGACCATTCCCGTCACTCTAATGCGATCATTAATTGTCGAAATGGGGTAATGCAGCTTACTTTCGGGAATATGACACTAGAACTCAATATTTTCCATTTGAGCAAAAAGCATATGCAGTCAGTAGAGGAGGATACAGAGGAGGTCTGTTTGATTGATACTATGCTGGAAGACCAAACTGAGCAGCAACAGCTACAGGAGGCATTGATAGAGGACTTAGCAACCTTGTCCGAGGAATTACAGGAAACTCCAGAGATATGTGCTGTGCAGGGATCATGGAGAAGAAAGGAGGAAGTCCTTCCTCTATTGACTAAAGTAGACAAGAAGCAGGAAGACATCAGTGATTCCCACATGCCTGAGCTTAAGCCCCTACCTGTGGAGCTAAAATATGCCTATTTGGAGGAAAATGACCAATGTCCAACATATTTCCTCACTGCATCGTTTCCCAGAGTGCCATCGCACATCCTCGAGAAAACAAGCAGGCCATTGGTTGGAAAATTTATGACTTAAAAGGAATTGACCATTTTACTACACCCACTACATCTATTTGGAAGAAGAAGCCACTCGTCGACAACCCTGTAGAAGACTAAACCCCCATATGCGTGAGGTAAGCATGCAGTGTATTTTGAAATTGCCGTGTCGACATCATTTATCTTATCTCCGAGCGCCTAGGTTAGTCCCACGTTGTGGTGCCTAAGAAGTCGTGGGTGACCACTGTAAAATGAAAAGGCGAAGATGTGTCTACCTGGCCTAACACCGGGTTGGAGGGTATGCATGTGATTATAGGAGGCCAAATGCAAGAACAACAAAAGATCACTTCCCACCGCCCCTTCATTGGATCGCCTCATGAGTTTTCTGGCACCCATTCTATTGTTGGATGGTACTTAGGTACTTTCGTATACAGAGATCGCACTAGAGGATCAAGAGAAGACCACCTTTACTTGTCCAATCGGGTACTTATGCTTACAGAGGATGCCTTTTGGTCTCGCAACGCCCGCCACCTTCCGCAGATGTATGCTTAGTATTCAAAGGATAAGGGTGGGAAGGTGAGATTATGGAAATATACATGGATGTATATCACATCAGATAATGAGGTGATTTTGAAGAATGTCCGTTAATCTTGAAGTTGTCCCGCATATAGGTGCATTGAAAGAACTCCGGTGCTTAATCGAAATGCCATTTTACGGTGAACCGTGGATCGTGCTAGGCATGTCATTTCCAGCAGGGGAATTGAAGTTGACAAGGCTAAAATTGAACTTATTTCCAAACTGCCTTCTCCAATAAATGTAAAAACAGTTAGGCAGTTCCTTGGCCATGCAGGCTTCTACAGGAGATTTATTAAGGACTTTTCGAAGATTGCTAAGCCCCTCTATAAGCTGCTCG
This sequence comes from Tetrastigma voinierianum, assembly GCA_016808115.1. Classification (NCBI taxonomy): domain Eukaryota; kingdom Viridiplantae; phylum Streptophyta; class Magnoliopsida; order Vitales; family Vitaceae; genus Tetrastigma; species Tetrastigma voinierianum. Next base: position 23,838 of record JAEQBH010002268.1, on the reverse strand, counting down.
AGAAAGATGCTACCTGCTGGGTAAGACTGTCGAAGAGCTAAGAGCTGAGGGTCCCATTTGACCACCACGCACTACGCAGAGCACCCACCATGCTTGCCTTTGAGGTGATGTGATGCAAGTGATCTTGCTATCGAGCAGCTTCGGACAAAGAGAAGGGTGGAAAACCTTATGTAGTCTATTATACAAGCAAAAACCTCGAATGAGGGCATGAACTACACTACTACAGAAAGAATTGTTGGCAAAGGGTCTATGCCTTGTACAAATTTCGAGCATACTTCGGGTTGTCTAATATAGTCATTTTTACGATCATTCCACTTTGAAATATCTCCTAACTAAGCAAGATGCCAAGTCAAGACTTATCCGATGGGTTCTTCTCGCTTCAGAATTTAATTTGAAATTAAGGACAAAAAGGGGCAGAGAATGTTGTGGCGCATCATCTTTCTAGATTAACCATACCTCACACACTCATAGTCCCCAATCAACGATGAATTTCCCCCGAAGAATTTCTACTGCAGCTGAGAATGCTCCCTGCATGCTCATTGCCAATTTCAACAATGAGAAATTCCAAATGATTGAAGGAATGTAAGATAAGAAGTATTGCTAATAAGATCCATTCTTATTATCGGGAGGAACCTTCTCGCGCTTAAATACCGTGCGCATCAAATAATTAGAAGTGTGTGCCTAAAGAAGAGCAACAGGAATTCCTAAGCCACTACCACGCAGAGGCAAGCCAGGGCGGTCACTTTGCTTCCCGTATGACAAGAATAAAGGTGCCACACCCGTTTCTAATCGGCTCTTCTCTTTTAAAGATGCTCACCAAATGTGCCAAGCTTGTGACATATGCCAAAGGCTCGGGAAATTGTCTCTCCGTCATATGATGCCCCTAAACGCAATTTTAGTAGTCGAGCTATTTGATGTTTGGGGCATTGATTTCATGGGACCTTTCCCTTTACATTCTGTGGATATGCACATATTAGCGGGGGTAGACTATGTATCTAAATAACAGGCAACCCGCAAAACCAATGACCAAAGTGGTGCCTGCAAATTCTTGAAAGAAAACATATTTTCCGTGTTTAGGTACCAAAAGCCATTATTAGTGATGGGGTTTACACTTTGTAACAAACCTTTCAAAAACCTCACGGCTAACATGGTGTTAAACACAAAGTGGCTACCCTTACCATCCTCAAACCAAAGGGTCAAGTAGAGCTTGCCAACGTGGGAGATAATGACCATTTAAAATGAAGGTGGTGAACAATGGTAAAAGATTGGTCCCTCACTTCGATTCACTACGGGCCTACTGCATGCCTTTCAAGACAATCTCCTCGTGAATGTCCCTTATCGCTTGGTGTATGGTGGCATGCCATCTTCCAAGAGAAATCAAGTACAAATCATGGTGGCAATCAAGAAACCGAACATGGATTTGGCAGGATTTTACGCCCAAAGATTCCTTGATCTCAATGAGTCGGAGGAACTATGAATGACGCCACTGAACTCGAAGATCGCAGTACAAAGATCGAAAAATGGCATGGATCGATGACAACAACCGCAAAGAATTCCAAGAATGGGATCATATTGCCTCTTACCGACTCCAAACTCCACCTCTTTCTAGGAAGCTCAAGTCGAGATGGATTCATTCTTCATAAATCCATCAAGCTACCCTTAATGGTTTGGTAGATTTGCTAAATCCTAAGGGCAATCAAATCTCAAAGTAAATGGCCGCAGAATCAGCCATATGCAAATCTCAATTCGCGCTGGCCAAGAGAGCTCATCCTCCTAGACCAAATGCATGAAATCCGTGGATTGGGAGGACTCGCCTATCCACAAAGTCGCAAGTCCACTTTCTTTAAGTTTATTTTATTATCTTTATCCTTTTATTTTTACATCTTATTTTTTGTGCTTTATTTTTTTATTTTTATTTTTATTTTAGTGATTTTGTTTATTTCATGTACAACTTATTTATAGTAGTTTTCTTGACCAATTTTGGGTATTTGTCTGAAGGTGTTTTGATATTACTGTAGGAATCTAAAAATTTTTTGAAGCAAGTCGATCCAAGAGCCCCCATCTGAAGGCAAATTTTCGTAATCTCAGCACTTGAAGGTGATTACAAAATCCCATGGCATAGTTGTAATTAACAAGCCGATTTCGCAACTTTGCGAAATGTTGGCCCATTTTCAAAAAACTCGCTTGCCTTCCGCCCGCCTTTTGTACATTTCCCAAGTGCAAAATCCACCTGCTGCTCTCCATTTTTCAACAACCTCGATCCCGACAAACCTAGTTCCCGGAACCTGAACTAAGCACCTTTAAGTTTCCCAAACCTCAAACGCCCATTTTTGATCCTTCATAAATCAACCCCTTATGTTGGTTTCTCATTTCCAGTTCTTCCAACCTTCTAGCTAAGGTTTAAACTTTGGCTTTCATGTTCATGTCTTCTGGAAGTGAGTACATGCCACCTGTGTCACTACCACCCGCCCGGGCAAGAGGTATTTTACACTGGCTGGGACTCTTTGACCACTGACCCATGTTCCAGCCTTCTATAATGATTTGTTGAAACAAAAGTATTTCTAATACCACCACCGTGGTGGTGTTTAACTGACTTATACATATTCCTGAATCTCATTTACTTGTACATAACCAAATCCACTATTACAAAAAAACATTTTTCATATACCTTACAAAACATAAACAAAAACCTACATTAGGTGGACTTCTATTGTTGTGTTGGCCCTGGCTAATGCGGAACACCACGGATGTCCTCTTTGGTACCTACACAGATGAAGCACCCGTGCTAAGCTTATAGCTTAATGGGAAACAGATATGACCACTTGAAGTGGTTCACATTTATAGAATACATATATCATAAAGCACATGTCAGAGTTTACGATACGCACTTCTATATAAATGCAGTTTTCATGTACATAATTTTAACATAACTTCATATCTCCCGTAGGAGTTCGTAACAAATATCATATATAATGTGAGTACCCGAGGGTACACACAAAACAGAATTGCACTTATGCCAACTTTATCATCATTCAGATTTCATGTATCTTATTATTTGGGTATTCAACATATAAATATATGTCTGCATAGACCGGTAACAATGAATGAGAGGAACATGGTACAATAGGTACCCGAAGGTATGGTATAGTACTGAACAGAACGTGCCTGCCCACGTAACATAAGTGTCATAGAAATAAAGAAGAGTGCCATACTAAATGCATCGCGGCTCGCCCACGTGAATGTGGCGGCCAGAGACTAAGGCAGTGCCAAGCGACTGACGTAACGTGCTTGCCCAACAAATAAAAAAGTGTCATAAAGACTATGAAGAGGTCGAAACACCAGATAAAAATACCTATTCACCTGCTCATTCTATCTTAAGTGCATAAATTGGGCGTTTCAAGACTCGTGATATCATTCTTAATCTCATTAGCAAATTGGGCAAGGAACAAGGTTTGCCTAACGTTCGCCTCGTCGAGGTGGCAAGGTACAAAATATTTTTCATATAACTTTTATACTTGTATGAACCCTTTCATTCACTTATTAGGGTCCTCAGTAATCCAATGGACAATTGTTAGAATTAAAGGAATAAAGGAACCCAAAATTGTAATCCTTCGTGCACGCCTGAGTGGAGCAATGCTACTTAGGCTGTGAGGTTCACCCAGGTAGCTACTGTTATGCTCACAGTGCACTGCAAAGTGCAGAACCTTAGCTCAGTCCCGCCTAGGGCAAATGAGCTCACCAGGCGTAGAGGTAGTGTCGAGCATAACCGAAAATGGCAGTTTTTCCATTTTCACCGTAATTCTTTCAACCAAAACACACCCCTTTCAAACAAAACCATAGGTCTAATCTTCAGAACCAACTCAACAACACTTCTAAACATTAATTCCATACCATTCCATACACTTTTTCCATACTAATAATCCATACATAATCCAAACATATGTAGATTCCATACAAAGTTCCATACAAATCTATACTATAGTTTTCATACCTTGGCTTTCCTTCTCTTTTTCTTCTTCCTTCTTTCTCCTTCTCTTCTTCTCTTCTCTCTTCCTCTTCTCCCAACTGCTTCCATTCTAGCCTCGACCTAACAATGAGGATATTTTGGCTTATTCTCCTTTAAGTTAAGGTCAAGGTTAGTTAACTCTATTTTTTTGGGTCACTCTTCCTTTTGCATTTATGTCCTTTTATTCTCTTCTATTTGTAAATGTTAACTTATCTTATTTCCAATTTAGCATATAATCTTCATTCATGTCACTTAGGTCTCAAATTAAAAACACAGAATTTATCCTTAAACTTTGATACCTTTGCTTACCATTTTTCTTACTTAGCAATTATATTCCGAAAATACAAATTTTTACTTTTTCTTATACTACAAACCAAGATAAATTTACTAGGGTCTAATTCTGGTGTTTAAGCACTCAGACTGGTCGAGGTCTCACTCTTCCATTCTCAAGTTAGCTCATCCCAACCCCTTTAAAGTCATCTATACAACCTGAAACCAAAGCTTCCTCTAGATGTTTGCTCAAGAAATCTCCTCCACATACCCATTGTTTATGGTGTAGAAATTCCATCATAAAAATAGTCGACCAAACATCATGTGTCAAATCCATAAAGGTGACAAGCATTGAGCGCTTCCATATATCTTTCCCAAAGATGTATAGAATTTTTCATTCTCATTAGCCGAGAAGGTTGAAATCGCCTTCAAACCGTGCTGGTTCGTGAGTGGAGAAGAATTTATTTAAAAATTCAACTCCGTGACGAATTCGCTTTGATGCTCCTTTCGTTCTGTGGAGTTGAAAGCAAATTCTTGGCTGTCCTTCAATGCAGTGTTTTGGCCCTCGCTTAAGTCCATAAAGGGTAGTCTCTCCTGAAGGTGCTGCACTTCAAACTCCTACAAGTAATACTAAGGCTCCACCTCCATGCCATGAAAAGTAGGACGAAGTGGCACAAGGTAAGGCTTTATAACCATTTGCTCAATTGGAGACACTATGTAGGAGGGTGCACTCATCCGAGGAGGGTGTATGTGGTCCCTCATGGATCTATATGCATTGAGGTTCCTCTCAACTCTATCGACTCGTTGTTTCGTGTGGAGGTTCCATCGTTTAAATTCTAGCCCAATTCGTAATACATGATTCCCGTAGAATAATAATTTTCAATTAATCTCATCTTCAATTCTTAAACCATTGGAACATAAACTCCTACATGAAAAACACAAGACAACACCAAAAAAAGAAACAAAAACAATTCTACCAAAAAGGTTAATGTTAGCTAAAAAGAATAAAATAGATATGATAACAAAGAACGAAAAGAATCACTAGAGTTGTTCGATAAGAGAAAAGAAATTTAGTAGAGCTTGTGATGAGGATCACAAGTGTTCAGTATAGACTATCATTTGCACTTAGGCACCATCCCCGGCAACGACGCCATTTGATTCGTGGTGTGTAGCCCGTAGGGTATTTTAAATCAACAAAATTTATAACCTAATACCTCATACTACCGTAGCATTGCTACTATAGTATAGCGACTCTAGGATCATCCACAAGGATGGTTTTTCTTCGTAGAAATGACTAATACTGAGGTTTGGACTGGTGATTGTAATTTGGATAATGGGGTTGTGATAAAAAGAGGTTGGTTTTAATGGTTGTCACTAAACATAAAATAGATTAGAAGGTGGAAAGAGGTCCCTTGAAGTATCAGGACACTAGGTTTAGGTTTTTTTAGGCAAAATAGGGTTTCGGGTTCTTTACTCAGACGGAGGATAACATATGTTATCTCCCAACCTGACTTTCATTTAGCTATAAAAACTGACCCTCATTAAATCTCTTTGAAAATGGCATTCATTGGCCATTAATGTTCTCATTCAGTAAAAACACAAGTCTTCTTGACTCACCTTCCAATGGCTCATAAATGATAACTAACGAACATCACTGGATCTAACATTACATCCAATGAGCCTTGAAAGTTTAATGAAGCACCACCATTCAAGGTGACTCAAGGGATCAAACCTAAAGTTGAAGAGAAGAACAAGAATGACAAGTGAATGTCATGAAAACATGGAAACCTCTTAGTTTACCTTAGATCTCACCCAATGACCTAGTTCATGGAGGAAGGGTTTTAAATGACCATCCTACGAAATCATCCCTGATAAGTGTTTCGGCCATGAGAAAAGAAGTTAAAAGAAAGAAAATAGAGTTTGACTGATTGTTTCCCCAAAATTTTATAATCAAAATTCAGTTTTTTTACAAGTGTTCTTTTGGGTATTAGATACTACCAAAACAATGCAAATGCACAAATATATAATCAAATGACTATTAGTATAGGTAATTTAAATAACCACAAAACAGAGATACAGACAAAATAAAATTTTAAGAACCTCAAGGTTTTCTATTTTCGTGATGCTTTCCTGATGTTCCTCATGAACAGTTCCAATTAATCTCTTCATGCCCGAGTCGCATCCCTATCTTCTAAAGATATATATTCAGAAAACTACAAAAACTGCTATAAAATCAATGCTCATCATAAGTCCTTAACGTACAATCGGTCAATTCGCTATTTACTACGCAAAAGTGCTCAAAACCCGGAGTGTTAAGAGTATGTAACAACACTATTTAGGTAGTAATCATTCTGGTATAGTGATATTGATAGACGTTGTGTCACCATTTTATACCGCCACCAAGTTTAATTATTCTATTGGATCACTGAATGAGCTATGTGGGTGGGATGATCAGTCCGATTGCATGGTGTTCCATATATCATTAATTACGTTTACCAAGACCCTAGATTAACATCAAGATCGAAGAGTTACAACAAGATTAGGTAATTGTCTCAATTTCAAGACAACTTTTCACCCATAAAATGGACAAATCAAAGATTGATCTGCGGCCGGAAGATATGTTACGAGGTTGTAGCATGGATCTTCCCGTAGTCGATGTATATTCGTTGATGGAATTTTCCTATAACAACGCTTTATCAATCAAGCATTAAGATGGTTATCTGTATGAAGCTTTATCCGCCGAAAAACGTAACTCCCGATGCCTGGACATAATTGAATGAGCATAAAGTGATCGGGTCCATACAGTAAAGATACAAAAGAAAGTTCAGGTTATTCCTGGAAGGTTAAAGGTCAGCGTTGATTGACAAAAGCTCATATGTCGATTTGGAAGAGGAAAGATATTGGAAATATGAAATTGAGATATGGCTTCCCGAAGGTATCACCATGGAAAAAGTACTCAATTGGAAAGAAATGGAAGTCGTTGTCCGAGGTTCATCGCTCATATGAGCTTTGGAGAGAATCGACCAAGCATGCATCGCTTGGCCTCCCTCTAGAGTTAGCCAAATTGCATGATGTATTTCATGTGTCTATACTGCGAAGATATCGATAAGATGAATCACATATCCTGCCTGTGCAAAAGGTGCAAGTGCATCAAGATTATTCCTATGATGATGAGCCAAAAGTTATATTAGCTCGAGAAGTGAAACAATTGCGGAATAAGTAGGTACCATTGGTAAAAGTGCTTTGGCAACATCATGGTATGAAGGAAGCTACATGGGAGCCAGAGACAACGATGAGAGTTCAGTATTCACAACTATTCAATTCATGTATGAATTTCGAGGACGAAATTCTTTTAAGGGATGGAGAATTGTAACACCCCAAATTATACCCTAGTAGTTTGTTACAATTTAGGGTACAATATAAGTAAAATTTGAATTTTTCGGAATTATTAAAGAAGTAAAAAAAAAAAAAAAAAGATAATGGTCAATTGTCAAATTAGGGACTTAAGAGACATTAAGCTAAAAGATTTTATGATAAGATATAATATTGATAAGTTGTTTTGCAAATTAAATAATATGTGAGGACTAAATAAAAAAATGGGAAATTAGGCTAAAAATGGGCCAAAGCCAAACATGGCCTTATAGAAGAAGCATTTCCCATTTCCAGGTTGGAGAGCTGAAGCATTTACGGGTTTGAGAGGAGAAGCCATTCTTGGTGATTTCTCTTCATTTACTTTGGAGATCTAGCCTTGTTCAAGAGAAGAAGTGAGAAACAAGGAAAATGAGAAGCTAAGGTTTGACAGATTTATCAAGAAAGGTACGGGATTTCCATTCTTGTTGGGTTTGTTGTATATTATGAATTTCTTGGTATTTTTTGTTTGTTGGGTTCTTCAAATGAGGAAGAAATTGGTGGAGGAGAAGTAAATGGTAAGGGAGATGTCAAATTTTCCCCAAACTAAACCCTAAGGGAGTTATTTGGCCATATCTTCGCCTAAACCTCCGAACTGGGTGACTCCTAAGCCAAGGAGAATCCTGAACCATTAGCTTCAATGTGTTGAAGACCTCAAGGTCCGATTATCGCATAAGACCCTTGGAATTTAGGGTCCAATGTTCGTCCCCGATTTGGTCCCATTAATCGTGGCCAAATGATGTTTGTGTCATATCCCGAGTTTTGATGATCCAAAATGAGTGATTCTAATTTCTGGGTAAACTATACTTCTTTTATAATAACTTCCATGAATTAAGTGTATTCAGATTTGGACCCCATTGTACCTAGAAATTCATCAAAGTGAAGCTCTGTTTTCTGTCAGTTAAGGTTCATCCAAACCAACCCTAAGTGTTTGAGTCATATCTTGGGATATATTGATCCAAATGTAGTGATTCCAATTTTTGGGTAAACTAGACATCTAGGAAAACAACTTTCATGAAGAAAGTGTAACCAAATTAGTTCCCATTGTTTCTAGGAAGTTTTGCGAGGTAAGGAAACAATTTTGTCCCTTAAAACTATCTCGGAGTAGTCCGGATATTAGGACCATATCTCCCAAATTATAAGTCCAAATGACATGATTTTTGAACCATGGGAAACTTAAGACATAAGGGTACATTGGGTTAGAAGATCACTTTGTTTACAAGGTCAAAATTGTAGTCAAAACGGGATCTTAGGCCGCCTCGAACCTGCTCGCCACAGACCTAAGCATTAAACCGAAATCAGATAAAGCGTTATATAAATTTATTGCTATATGAAATAATGCATCATAGTGGTGATGATCATGATAACATGTGTTATGAAAGCCAAAGAGAATATTACACGATATTTTTGTTATATAAAAAAAAGTACTATAAATGTTTATAAGATTATTTAATACCGAATATTCATATGATACGAGTATCAATAGCTTATTCATGTATATGGGATATGCTTGTTCGATATCCGAAAGACATGTTAAAATATAATAAAACTGATTGCCTACTTATGACCGGGTAGTTGGATTACATAGACATGCCTTATGTGGATAAATAAATGCTACAACATACGCTTTACAAACATAGGCCTTCGCTTTCGGCCGATGATACGATTCGCTTGATCATTTATGTTTCGCCTGCTTAGGTCATACACACAATACAATTTATAAATCTTTTGTCTCAGATACGATAAGACTTTACGCCCATCCCATGATCCACTTCTTTAGAATATGCAAGCATGACAAGAGATGAGATAAAAAATTTGTAATGTTTATAAAAGGCATAAATCATGGAAATTACATGAAATGAAATTATAAATGACATGATATAAGACATGAAGCATAACTCATAAGGCTAAAAATTAATGAATGTCATGAATATGCAAATAGATCAATTAGTGGAATTGTTATGATTTATTACCTTATGTTGAAATGTTAATGATAAGTGGTTGAAGTATCAGGTCATATGGTTAAATGTATGTATATGTATAGTTGCATGCATTTGTGTTACGTCGCGACGATCGCTATAACGGTCGCCCATATTTATGATCCCTACTGCTTATAAAGCTTAGCACGTGTTTATCCGTGGTAGGTATCGAGGAAGAGAAGATAGAAAAGGATGTCCCCGTCAATAGTGCCAACACTCCGCAATAGGTGCCCATCAATGATGTTTTGCTTATTTTCGTGACGATGTACATATATTTCTTTGAAAACAATGAAAAGTTTTGTATATAACGAATTGAATATGTTGATCACTCCAATGGTAAAAGATATTATTTTGTAATATGATAATTGGTTTATTTATATTTATACTTTTTCGTGAGTTTACATTTTCTTAAAATAACTGGTTAGAACTGTTTTAAGTTACCAGCCATAGTTCTAAATTTATGACACCTTTCTGACACGGTGCCTGGGTCAGCGCTACAAATAGTCTCGTTTGGTTTTGAGATATATATGGTGGATGAATGTGTATACCACAAGTTCAGTGGAAGTGCACATCTTCCTAGTTTTGTATGTTGATGACATATTGCTTGTCATTAATTATATAGGCTTATTACATGAAACCAAGAGATTTCTATCAAATAATTTTAAGATGGTAGATTTTGGTTACGCCTCTTTTGTATTAGGGATTAAGATACACCGGGATCGCTCTCGGGGTATTCTTGGATTATCACAAAATGGCTATATTGATAAGGTACTTACAAGATTTGGCATGCAAAGTTGTAAACCAATTGACACCTCTATCACTAAAGTAGACAAATTTAGTCTTAATTAATGCCCTAAAGGTGACAGCTCAGCAAATGGTTGGGACTCCTTATGCATCACCAGGGAAGTCTAATGTATGCTCAAGTTTGTACACGTCCGATATAAAGTATACATTGTTAATGTCAAGTGATATTTACAACCTGTGTGGATGGATCATTGGAAAGTAAAATTAAATGGGTTATGCGATATTTACAGAAAACTAAGGATTACATGCTCACATATCGAAGATCGGATCAATTGGAGATCTTAGGGTATTCTAATTCCGATTATGCTGGATGCCAAGACAGTTGTAGATCCACTTCATACTATATCTATATGTTGGTCGGATTTAGCTATTTTTCGAGAATACTGGTTAGACATCAGATTTCTTTCACTCAAGGAAGTGAGTTTATGATGTTTGAGGCATCCAATCATGGAATATGATTAAGTAAATTTTGTCACTAGGATCACAAAGATTTTCTGGGGTGGTATTGAAAGACCACTAAAGATATATTGTGACAATAAGTCAACAGTCATGTATTCCAATAACAAGAGTTCCTCGAAGTCAAAGCATATTAACATCAAGTTCTTGGTTGTTAAAGAAAGAGTTCAAAGTGGTCAAGTTATTATAGAGCATATTGACACAGACTCCATGATTGCGGATCCATAAGGGACTTATACCCAAGGTCTTCCATGAGCACACTACTTGTATGGGTGTAATATTGTTAGACGATATGTCGGTTTAGTGGGAGTTTGTGTTTATTGTTGTTTTTGGATACATTATATGCTTACAGACATTTCTGCAAAAATAAAGTATTCAGTTTATTTCCACTTTAAATTATAATGTTTGATCTCACAAAAGAATATGGCAGGACTAGTTGAAAATAGACATGTTTTGATTACATTGCATGTAATTTCCATGCTACACATCCATACTTGATCTATGTCGTTTGGTTATATTGATATATGTGATCATTGATGAATTTAGCTACGATATAAATGTAACGAAAATTACTTTGATCTTGTATTTAGATAGTTGATGGACAAGATTGTTTGGCTATGCTTTTGGTTGTGATAGCAAAATTTGACTCATAAGGTTATGTAATAGGTGTAACATATGTGGCCCAAATGGGAGATTGTTGGAAAAAATAATATATGTGGGCTCACATATGTTATTAAGTGTTATTACATAAATTTACCCAAAATAACAGTGATCTAATTAATGTTAAATAATGCGTTTAATCATATAATAAAGTATGGTATATTATGTGTAAATACCAGATGGTAAATTCCTGATTTTATGATGGGCAAAATAGGAATATTACTAATTAGGCTTTTCAGGGTTATGGTCCCCTATATATACGTATTATTTTGTTCTTTCAAGGCATCCCATCGTCAAAGAGAAATAAGAGGAAATCTTGGATATACGTAGTATACACAGGAAGATTCAGAACCCACAATCTTCAACAACCTATGGATCCAGGTATTTTTTCACATTTACTACATTATTATTATTCTTAATGTTTTGACACAAATCTTGGGAATATTTTGTTCGGATTATGAACTTTATAAATATTATTGTTCATATATAGATGATCTGTTTTTAATCCGATTACTCAACATCTGCCATATCCATGTCTCTTGCAATCCCCTTCCATATAGGTATTGATTTCATGCAGTACCTAACGATATGGATTGCTCGATAATCCTCTATGATTCCTCTCCTCATTTGTCATGATGCGTCCATGGTTAACTGTCCACATGAACATTTTGACTCTTTCAAGCACTCCTAGTTTCCAAATCTTGTTCCATAACGCGTTTCTAGTTAAGGTGGTCGAGTTATTAGCTATATCGTAAGCTATTCTCACTGTGAAATCTCCATCTGTAGAGGGTCCCCAGCACACTCCATGTTCACTACCCCCTTCGTCACTAAGCATGGTTGCCATCATTCTGTTTTTTACCTGCGGAGTGCGATGAAATATCGCTTTAACATATATCTGCATTTCGATTTTACAAATATATCTTAAATGAGAATGGCAGATATTTTTACAAAGAATATCGATATATCTAAATTAACAAAAATACTTTTGAAATTCATGGAAATACTTTCTAAAAGTGTAAAATGATATTAATAATCAATATATATTGAAATTACATTACAATAAGCTTTTAAATTCAAATGATGATCCATGTGGTTCCATTGCAAAATTTGATGAGGAATACCATCCGATAAAGATAATACTCAGATGCATACTTGCTCGATAATATTAATTATAGGATCGAACATGTCATGCATAAATGTTTTGACTTGTATCCACAACTTCTCCATAAATAGAAAATTCGGGATTCATCCACATGCTCGTTTCAAATATTAACTAACATGAAAAATTAATTTATTAATATATTATTACTAAATTAAACTAATTTAAAATATGAAAACTTCATATAATACTATAAATTTATAATATGCATACACAATATTAACTAATATATAAATTGATTTCAAATATTAATTAATATGAAATGTGTTAATTTATTAATATATTATTACTAAATTAATCAATTTAAAATATGAAAGTATCATAAATCTATCACAAAGAAAAAAATTAGAGGAATGAAGATTGATATGGGTAGAGAAAATATATGATCAAATGGAATGATTTTAGAGGTATTTATAGATTTTTTTTTTTTTTTGTCAAAATAGTTGTTGGATAGTCAAAAAAATCTTTGTAATTTAATTATAACCGTTGGATTTAATTTTTGTGCAAATTTGACCGTTAAATCTTCTTTAAACCGTTGGGATCAATCCATAACCATTGGTCAAGTCATAATTTTAAATCTAACCATTTGGATATATCTCCAATATATCTCCGATATTTTACCGAAAAATTAAACTAACAAGCGCGTGTGCCACAGACCCAATATTTCCACGATATATCGGTCTAAAACCGACATTCCACGATATATCGGTCTAAAACCGATATATCGGCAATATATCACTAATATTACTGATTTTTTCTCGATTTTTCGTTTAATCGATTATCAATGACCGATGTCGTTTTGACCCTTACCGATATCTGATATATCGACGATATATCGACTGACATATCGGATATTTTAAACCTTGCCTGTGAGAGGAGAAGGTCCACTAACGCTTCCTGGCCCCAACTCTTTTCTCTCTGTCTAATAGGCGACACGCTTTGAAGAAATCTGAACTTGGAATTTCCTTGAGTGCAATGTCCAACAATGGGTTATCCACTAACCAAACATCTCTCTAGAAGAGTGTGTTTCTCCCATTACGAACCTTGGCTCGAAGGCCCTCCTTGATGATTCCGATCGCTGTTGTGATCCATCTCCATGTATCAGAGGAGCAACTTTTAATTGCGTGCTAATTTTGAGTAATTTGTCTCTAAGAGTTCAAATTATTAAGTAATATTAAGCAAATAAACGGGATTACCAAGTATTCATGTTAATGAAGATATAAAACTACTATAAAATTAGCGAGGGTCCAAATAAGATTTGTGGGTACCAGGGGCTAAGGCCCAACTGCTCCCGCTAGCAGGCCCCAGCCAACTAAGGACCATGGGTTGATGGCCCAATCGATGGGCCCAACCGGTCTTCTCTATCAGTCAAGTCCAAACGTATATCCCCATCCGGGTAGGGTATATACCTCTTAGACACTGTCCCTCCTGACCGGATAACCTCCTTAAAAAGGCATCCGGTTGACCTCTCTGAACTGGAACAAGTATAAGTCATGCTCATAACCACCCTGAGGGTGGTCAAACATTTCTTGAGGCAGAAAGTGCGGGCGACTAGGCTATCTAAAAAAAAGAACAGGTCATAACGCACGAGGAAGCGCCACCTTCCCCTTCCGTTTCGAAAGGAAATCTTCTACTTTCCATGAAAAGAGGATAGACTTCCTTCGGGATAAAAGGGAGGAAAGAATGGAAGAAAAAGGTACGTGATTCCATACTGAAAATGAGGAGCGTTTTTTCCCTCTTTAGAGAGACGAATCTAACTTAAGCATCAGAGAGGCGGCAGGTAAACGACCACTGCTTTCTTCTTTGCTTTGCTTACAGTATTCGCTAGTCGTTCATGCTTCCAACGGTTCGGGCTGATTCAAAAGTTCAAAGACCACAATTGGCGCCTCGCCCAGGAAACGCCAAGCAAGAAATGTCATAAGCGATACGCGAGAGGTTGGGTACACCCAATCCCAAGTGATCTTCCATTCCCCGAAGCTTTGGTAATTCCCGATCATTCCACCGAACCGTCGGAGTTTATCGCCATGTCTAGCAATCCAGTGAACCAGCATATCGAGGATCAGTTTCTCCGCTGGCTCCAAGAGATAGAGGCGAAGCAAAAGGAACGGGCCAAACATATGGACGAATTACGCGAACACGCCAACCTCTTGCAGCAGGAGAATGAGCGCCTACGAACCCGTGGAGACTAACCAGGGTGACAAATCGAAAGGATCCATCCATCCCGTGCCCCCAACTCAGCCAAATAAGGGTAAATAACCCATCATCATGGGAGAAAGTGATCCCCCAACAGATAATGAACTATCTTTCGATAGCTCTTCGCTCCTTGCCCGCTCACCACCCTAGAAAAAACGCAGAGGCTGAGTCCAAAAAGAGGCCCCCGTGCCGATCCACCCGACCGCTGGCGCGCACCGCCTGC
Organism: Tetrastigma voinierianum; assembly: GCA_016808115.1. Lineage (NCBI taxonomy): Eukaryota > Viridiplantae > Streptophyta > Magnoliopsida > Vitales > Vitaceae > Tetrastigma > Tetrastigma voinierianum. The sequence goes on along the minus strand of JAEQBH010002268.1, from coordinate 8,680 downwards.
TACTCGAAGAGAGGGCCGCCAGAGACAAACGCCATTCGAAACTGGCCCCCGAATATATGCCTATCCGGCCCCGGGGGCATACCTCTTCAGTTTTCGCTCGTGCATCATCCATTCGGGTAGCCTCCGCCCCGCATTTGGTTTCTTTTCCAGCTGTCCGAGCCGTAAGATATACCGCCCCTATCACAGCCCGCATATCCTGCCGCCCCCTGGGAGCTTCGCTTCGTCAAGCTGCTTGCTGCATGGTATCATGGTTTCATCGACCTCTTAAAGACCATATGCTACATTTTAACCAAACAATGATTCTTAGCGCAGGTAATGACTGTCTCATGTGCAAGGTATTCTCGGCCAGCCTAAAGGGACCCACTCTAGCTTGGTTCCACAAACTCCCGAGAGGATCAGAGGAACTGCATCATCGGACGTGAGGCAAGATCAGATTTAGCGCAAGACGGTAGTACGAGCATCTGGGCACCTAGCAGTAGATGAATCATGTCTGAGATTTGATCAGATTTAGCATACTGGTCAACAATTTATATATTTACAAGATATGTCCTGTAATCCCGGTGTCAGTCCATCAACCCTCCCATCTTTATCACTGGACAGGGCAATGGAAAAGATGTATCGGCGAGCAAGAGAAGCATTCCAATTAATCGGAGGATAGTACACGGGCCGTCCCGCAGCAATGATAACCACTCATCAGCAAGGAAGCCACTATGGCCAACTTAATAAAAAGGAAGCAAGAACAAGAATCTGCCGCCCTTAAGACCAAAGAAGAAAAAAAAAGAAGGAGCCTCCCCAATTCACTCTTCTCGCCCCTCCTTATGACTCGGGGCCCCTACCTCTCATCCGGGACTACCCCGATTTTAAGTAGCCCCCGCCAATGAGGGCAAGCCTAGACCAACGCAATCAATCCCTGAGGTGCGATTACCACAGGGACCATGGCCATGAAACCAACTGCAGCCAAAGCCTAAAGTTCCCAGAGAATTGATCCGGCTAAGCACCCCGTGCTGCATTCTGAGCCGACCAATGAACAGATCGCCCACCGATAGGGCAATTGTTGCGCCGAACACCCATCTCAACCCAGGCCCACCATCAACTTCATATCGGGAGGCCCGGCCGACGACCAGTACTAATCCAAATGACATATGAGAAAAATGTTCACAAGAAATTTCAATTACAAATGATAAACACCATCGCACTCTGAGAGTAGCGCAACACCAACTAGCTGACGTCCCATATCCTTCCTCCCTATAAACCCACTTGTGTCATCACCTCATTATGATGCACTTGAACTTACTTTGTGTATTAACAATTTTGATGTGCATGTGAGTTCTTGTTGATCCCGGGCAACACAAACATTGTTTACATCTTCCAAATTTTCCAATGTGATGAGTCCCGGGCTGACCGCCTTAGTTCGCCAAGAGTTTCTCACTCAACTCAACGGCCACCACGACGATGGGCTATATTGTTCTTTCACAAAGCAGGGCGTAAACACAACAAGTATTGCTTTCGCGGGTTGAGGACTCGACCGCATGTTATCGTGGCCTGGCCCGGTTACATGCTATGAAAGCAATCCCCTCAACCTATCATCAAACCATCAGTTATTTGACTACATCCGGGCAGGTTGACCTCCAGGGTAGCCAATTAGACGCTCATCAGTGTTACCAGTTATCAGTGCAAGAACGTGAAAAAGATGAAACCTCCAACGACTCGCCCCCCGAAGTTCAACCCTCGGGACAGCGCAATGACAGACGCCGCCGCCAATCGTGGAAGACAGTGAGCACCGGGCAGATCATCCGAGTCCATACTCATTAGCGAGCCCGGTAAATGCACCTATGTTAGTTCCCTTCTGACAGAAGAGGAAAGGACACAATTACACCAGATACTACAAGCTAATGCCGACATATTCGCCTGGACCCATTTGGATATGACAGGAATCGGTCCTATGCATGCTTCTCATAAGTTAAATGTTGTCTCATCCACCAGACCTGCCAATCAAAGAGTAAGGCGCTCCCACCCGGACCGCCACCAAATCATCCAGGCTGAGGTGGATAATCTTCTGAAGGTTGGGTTTATCAGATAAGTCAAATACCCGAAATGGCTTGCCAACGTGGTAGTGGTTCCTAAGAAAGGGGGCAAATGGAGAGTATGTGTGGATTATATGGATCTTAATGACACATGTCCTAAGGACAGTTTTCCTTTACCCCACATAGATCAGATAGTTAACGCATCAGCGAGGCATGGCATGTTGTCCTTCCTTGATGCATTTTCAGGGTATCATCAGATCCCCATGCACCCGCCTCGACGCAGAAAACATCTTATCACTCCCCACTCGCCTTTAAGGGCAATGTAATGCCATTTGGGTTAAAGAGCGCAAGAGCCACCTATCAAAGAATGGTAACCAAGATGTTTCGTCACGCCGGAAAACTATGGAAGTGTATATCACTATATGTTGGTGAAATCCAAGGAGCGCCCGGATCACACTCACGCGATCTACAACAAGTGACTGAGCCTCGAGCATATGGCATGAAACTTAACCCTACAAAGTGTGCATTCGGGGTCAGTGCAAGCCGGTTCTTGGGATTCATGATGACTCAAAGAGGAATAGAGGCCAACCCCGCCGCCAAGCTATTTTATGAGAACCCACTCTCTTAGCCCGCAAAGGGGATACCGACCGGCCTACCACACCTGGGGGGAGATTTATTTCCCTGTCCACAAACCACTTTAAGCCTTTTTTTGCCGCCCTCAAGGAAGCCAACCGGGCCGGATGGAATGAAGAGTGCGATCAAGCTTTAACCCACATCAAACAATACTTGGCAAAGCCAACAATTCTTACTAGTCCCACACTAGCTAGACACTCAGATATTCGTAGCACGAGGTAAAGAAGCACCAATCTCTATTCAAAAAGAAAATAGCGACATAAGTCGGCCGTTGTTCTACGCACAAATCCCTAACCGATTTAAACTCGCATAGTCACCTTGAGCAAGCAGCCTTAGCCCTCCGAATAGCAGCTAAGAAGCTCCGCCCATATTCCCAAGCACATCCCATTGTGGTACTAACCGACCTTCCTCTCCGGAGCACACTCCATAAGCTTGACTTCTCTTGTAGAATAGCCAGGTGGGCAATTGATGAGCTTAAAAGTCATCTATTTTTAATCCATTTTTCTGTTTGATTTTCATCTGAAAAGGAATAATTAATATTCAGAAATATGAAGAAACTCACCAATTTGTTATTAGCAGGAGTGTGAAAGAAAGAAGAAAAGCAAAGAGAAAATGCAAAGAATTGGTGGAGTAAAATGCGTAAATGGCAGGCGTAAATGAAAGCAATCACAATTCAATGTTGCAGCTTTGGGCTTGCATTACTCAGCTTATGATGTCGCTGGCATCGTGAAAATTGAAGGAAATTTGATGCGTGTCACTTACTGTGGATCACAAGTTAGCAAATGAGATTAACTGTAGACTTAAGGGAATGTGATGTCGCGACAACATCGTGATGTCGCGACAAAGGTTGATGTCGCGACAAGAGAAGCGCCTTGAAGCTATGACAGGTTTGAAAAGATGAAACTGTTGTGACTTAAGCTGTTGTCGCGACAGAGGACTGATGTCGCGACACCAAAAGCAACCAGTTGAAGCCTCCAGAGACATAAGTTGATGTCGCAACAAGAGATTAATGTCGCGACATAAGACGTGCTCAGTTGAAGGTTGCAGTTCCTTAAGTTGATGTCGCGACAAGAGATTGATGTCTCGACATCGTGAACTACGCTGAAACCTCAGAGTAAGAGTTGTGCGATGTCGCGACAAAGGATTGATGTCGCTGGCATAAGAAGACAACAAAGCCGGCAGAGATCTTTGGGGCTGATGTCAGCGACAAAGGATTGATGTCGCGACATAAGAAGACACCGCCGCCAAAGCCGCAGAGACTTTATGCTGATGTCACACAAGAGATCGATAAATGCTGACAGGATGATGTCGCGACATTGATTCCTTGTCGCGACATAAGATGCCTTCAGAAAACAAAGGAATGTCATGACTTATTGATAAATGCTGCAACAAGTGCCAAACTAACTAATGTCGCGACAAGGGATTTGAGGTCGCGACTAACAAGAATATGGGCTACCCACTTGGAAATCCACAAAGAATGCATCAAATTAGGGCCCAACCGAGAAACCTCTGAGAAATGTTACAAATACCTCAGAGAAAAGGAGGCAAGGCGGCCGGAAGAAAGATCCGCAGCCAAGGCTTCATTTTATTTTTCTTTCTTTTTCTTTTCTTTTATTTTTTTTTTTCTGCTTTCCGCTGCTATAGATTAGATTATTTTCATCTTTCTTTATTTTGTTTTATTTTCTAGATCCGATGTTATTGTTTCTTGAGCAGGTTTAATGCGCACTCCATTCTTTCAAATTACTACCCGAATGTCTTGTTCGCATAAATTTCGAATTGATGTTTCAGCTTCAAATTGCGCTGTTCTTATGATCGCAGGAATGCTTAGTGTAATTCAAGAATTGAGAAATCCAAACTTCCATTAAGTGAATGCTAGTCATAATTTATCTTCCTCGTAGTTGTTTCAAAGAATCTTGTGAATTTCGCTTTATGAATTTACTTCAAGTTATGGGTTTTACTGTTTTTGATCTGAATATAAGTTTTTATACCCGCTTTAAGATTTGTTTAATGCTCGATTTCATGAGGTCCTCTGAGTGACACAGAAGGCATTCTCGAGAGTTATGAACATTTCCTCAAGGTATATTAACCTCCTATTAGAGATCTAATGAGCTTTGTAAGTTTACTTAGATAAATCCTCTTCTCACTTGAAATCAAGAAAGATTTAATGAGCTATCAATTTAAAATAATGAGAGTCATCCTCAACTGAATAGTAAAAGTCAACCCATGTTAGCCGAGATCTAATCAAGGAGAGGGGAAGATCCTATTCTAATTCTAGAGAAGAGTAACCTCAGAAGTTGTATATCCCTGCTTCTCGACTCGATAACTTGGAGCTAAGGTTTGATACCCATAAATGGGTATGAAGTATTGCAAAGAAAATACCCAGATTAAGGAAATCCTTTATTAAAGTAGGGAAGTCACCCACTCCCCTCGTTTCTCGAAAGAATCGTGAAAATTAGATACAATGAACCTGCGGAGTGTAGAGAGATCCAACTGTACTGCTAACGCCTTGGACAAATTTTTAAACCTGAAATACACAAGCAATTTTATCCGTGTTAACTACAGGAATTGATACCACGAAATAGCAAAGGTCCTTGATGTCCTCAAAAAAAGATACTATCCATTTCATTTATTTTCTTTTTAACTATTCATCATTCTTTACTCTTTAGATTCCGCTATTTGATTGTTCATTCTTTTCCTTAAGTACTTGTATATTTTGCGCCTTGCCGATCACAATGTCATGTTATAGTCCAAAATAGTATGGAGCTTGAGTAGTAAGGTAGTTGATCTAGAATTCTTGAGATCTGCAGCTAGGATGATATCACGGACTTATATCCATTTTATTACTTGTCGGCACATTGCACTTGCGGATATTAGAGCGAAACAAAATTGGAAAATGATTTACTCTAGGAGATTTTTGAGTGCACGTAGGTAGAAAGTCAAACGAGTTTTATAAGTAGTAGATTCTTAAAAGTGGTTAGTTAATAGTTAACGGTAATAGTGTCATAACCTTGCATGCATGACTGAAGGCTAACAAGTTTTATGGCGCCGTTGCCGGGGATTTGACAATAGTCTTTTGGCAATAGTGTTATAAATTTGTACATGTGTTTGGTCAGGTTAACCTTAATCAGCCAAGCGATACGGCATTCGATACAAACCCGAGGCTATCGAAAGGCGGTGTTAGACGACTTCATAGTTTAGGAAATGCGGTGCAAACACACCGGGAACTCGAGTGGTGGACACTTAATGTAGACGTGGCGTCAAGGCAAACTGGAGCGGGAATTGGTCTGCAGTTGAAATCACCCGACCGGGGAAAAGAAAGGGTAAACCAATAATCAGGTTAGGCTTATTACGCCTCCCAATAATGAATCGAGAGATATGAAGCCCTCTTGTTCGAAATTGAACTAGTTGTCGTTACGTATCACAGGCAAGCTCCGATTCGAGTGACTCCCAAATTAGTCGTCGAGGGCAAATCAATAAGAAAATTTGGAATCAAAACCCACTAGATAGCAAAAATGCCTCTAGAGTAAAACAATGCTTGGGCGGGTTTTTCGATATGGAAGAATTTGGAACATGTGCCGGGGCCTGTGTCAGCGAGGATGCATGGCATGGTGGCCGCCTCTCTGCCGATGGTGAAACAGTGTTCTGCCTTCTACTACCAATCTTTTTCTCTATCTCTCCCTCCCAGAGTAGGCAGGTAGGAGGTCCTCCCCTCGTGGATGGACCACATGTCTGACCCACATCGATCACTGGGAGCTCTAGTGAGAAGGATAAGGCCACGAGTGCAAGTCATTAGTGTATTTTTCCTTTATCGATGGACAATTGTTCAAAAGATCCCTGGGCGATTCGTATCTTAAATGTTTGACGCTCGAACAGGGCCATTACGTGTTGGTCGAACTACATGAGGGAGTATGTGGAAATCATCCAAGCGGCATAACTTTGGAACATAGGGCTCACACTCGAGAATTGCTATTAATGACCATGACGGTATTTTGTAATCATACCAAAATCGTGATGCGTTGCCAGCAGTTAGCTCCATCCTGAAATCTTACCGGAGTGCAAGATCTGATCTCCATCTCATTACCAGCCCTTTGCCCGATAAATTGATAGAGTAGTAGCCTCTAGGCCGTAGGCTCGGAGAAGAAATTATTGTTGGTGGCAACTGACTATTTCAGCAAATGGGTAGAAGCCGAGGCCTTTTCATTGATCAAGGACAAGGATGTTACTCAGTTCATCTGGAAAAATATTGTTTGTCGTTTCGGCATCCCCAGATCAATCGTGTCAGGCAAAAATTTTGGTCAGAGCAATAGGGTCTATGAAACTCTTAAGATTGAAAATAAAAAATCGTACTCCACCATTCAGCGAGCAATGGACTAACTTGGCCACACAAAAAACCACAGTGGCCTTGCAGAAAAAATGGTTGGATTGTTAAGAAGGTAAATGGAGTGGATGAACTCCCAGGTGCTTTTGGGCTTATAAAACTACATTTCATGAGATCACAGGCATATCCCCCTTCTGATTACTTATGGGATGGAGCTATAATCCCTGAAATCGGCATGCCTATAATAGGGTGATAGCCTTCGAGCAGGAAAATCACGAGTTATTAATCAAGGACACAGGACACGGTTGATGAAGCTTCTTGAGAGTCGGCATTGATAAAGTAGCGTCTACCCAGCGCCTGCTTGGAAAATTCTTACAACAAACGAGTGAAGCCTCGGATGTTCCAACCAGGAAACTTAATCCTAAGGAAGGTATTCGAAAATAATGCAGGCCAGCGGCCGAGAAAGTTTCAACCCAGCAGGAGGACCGCTATCTCGTAACCGCAGTAGAAGCCAATTGAATCTACGCTTTAAGACAAAAACAATGAACCTGTACCTAGAATGTGGAATGTCATGCACCTTAAAAGGTATTATCAATAAAAGATGATTCAATATTTACACATATGTTTGCCCATTTTCTCATCTGGCGAATTGACTTAAAAGCCGGATGGCGTGTGTGAAAATGACACATCCGGCCCGATATAGATAACATGCAGCGAATTGCGACTTAAAAGCTGGATGGCCTTGATAAATGACTGCATTGACTGATCTGAGATAACATCTAAGCGAATTGACTTAAAAGCTGGATGGCGCGATGAAATGACTTGTCAGGCCCGATTATAGATAACATCTTGAGTCAACTTAAAAGCAGGATGGCGTAGTAAAATGATATCAGGCCTGATATAGATAACATCTTAGCTGAGTCGACTTAAAGCCCACAGATGGCCACGATGGAAATGACTGTCGGCCAGTATAGATAACATCTAAGCGGTCGAACGATAAAAGCACGGATGGCGTAGTAAATGTTGTCCCAGGCTGAGTATGGGCTAACCTCCCAACTAGTCAACCAAAGCAGGAAGTGAATGGCTTGTCCATTGATATAGATAGTATCTAATGGTCGACTTAAAGAAACTAGAATAGTGCGAGTAAATGACTATCAGACTGATGTAGATAACATCTAATTGAAATGACACTAAGCTTGGGATAACGCAATACGGTCGCCCTATCGACCCCAGCCTAATTTACCACCCACATACAGATTTGACTATATAAGAAAAGCTATTTCATCCACCACGAGTTCGGCACATTTAAGTAAGCGAAATTAAAAGTGTGAATGTCAAAATCTGACAAAAGGTAAAAGGAAACCGTCGGCGAGTCACGAGTTCAAGCGAAAGTAGCCATCAGCTGCAGCGTCAAGTTAAGCCATCCATTCTAGCAGGAGGCTCTGGCGTATACGTCCCCATGTCCATGGCCGGCGAAATTTGCATCGAACTTCGAAGTCGAGGTTCCTCTGATAGTAAGCGGTAGCGGCCCGGTAGAAAGGTCGGAGGAATCACTTGGGGGGCATCAGGGGTTGATAAAAAACTCTGGAGGTAGCGGCTCTGACATATCAAGCGTCCAGGTGGGATCATGGGTTTGCTCAGCATATATCATCTTGTAAAAGCACTTGATCGTAGCCGTAGTTAAAGATCACAACACTACTCATGT